>JAVJGG010000043.1:4364175-4388974 GCA_035590195.1 Aviceda cuculoides
CCCCCCCCCCCCCCCCCCCCCCATCGTCCGAGGTCCTCAGTTGTTTCAAAAGTTTCACTTATCTGTTTCTTAATTCCTGCCTTATGAAGCCATGCCAATTTAAGCTGAGATTTTATTATGTTTCAAGCTAAGCAGAGCTTGCACAGTGAGTATTTGAATGCGAGATGAGGAGAGCCGGGGCTGACTCCCGGTAACGGGGCCAGCGGCTCGGGCAGCGTGTTTGGAGACAGCTGCTCTGTGGCGTTGGGAGACTGTAGTGACCCGGAGCTGCGCGACACAGCCGCGTACAGCTGGGCTTCTTTAGGTGTCATCTTGGAAATAAATCCCTTATGTGAGTTTTAAAAGGCACGCTTAAGTTTCTTATTTTTAGATGAATTGGTAGAGCTGGAAGTAGATAGGCTTTGGAGAATGCAGAACCTTCTTTAGGTTAGGGAAATTACCCCGTTTTCCTGACTATGCTAATTGGTTTAATAAATAATATGTTATCTGTCTAGAAACATTGTCTTACCTTTGTCCTTAAACTGTCACAAAAATTAAACTTCGTTTATTTTAGGTTAGAATTAACATCAGTGTTGTGTGTTGAAATTTGGAAAGCTAGAAAGAAGACAAAATGTCTAACAATCTTAATTAGAATTAGAATAAGTTAAGCTGGAAGGGACCTCTGGAGGTCACGAAGTCCAGTGCCCCTCTAAAGCACAGCCAATTATAACAATTTTTAGATAGAAGTTAATACTATCTCCCTTTTGTCACAGAAAGCCATAAACTTGAACCCTGAAAAATGGAACATGTTTCTTGCAAATGCATGTATCTTGATCTTAGCATCCAGTTCCAGCTTCCAGACTACACAGTGTCCCCTGTGTGGTATGGCCGGCTTTGCTACCTCTACCAACAGAGGCAGAAAATGATGTACTTGAGTTCCCACTATTGGTGATTTTGTGTGTTATTTAAAAAATAATTAATTGCTTTCTTGAAAACCGATTAGTCTCTAGGTTTACAGGTTCATAAATACAGGCTATAAAAGAGAAACGTAAATACATCCTCTTGATCAGCTATATGCATATTTTTATCTTAATTTGAAATAATTACTTTCTTGCAGAGCTGCCAATGATTTCTCATTTCTCTGTGTAAACAAAACTTATTATAGAGTTAGAAAAGAGAAAATACATTTTGGATGAGAAGGCAGTTAAAAATCTTAATCAAATCTAAATTGTTTTTGCCATTTCTACATAGAACCACCTTTTCTGCACTGAAAATTTTTGAAGGCTGTGTGAAAGAGCTAATCATGCAGGGCTTCTACATGCTTGGGTTTTTTCTTAATCATTTTAGCAAGGGTACGATACAACATGTATTATATATAGCATGTATATAATATCTACCTAGAAACATACACGTTATGCTCAAACCCCAAATCTATACAACAGACTTTTGAATCTTCAGTTTCCTGGTGAAACGCCGCAGTTGGACATGAGCCCAGCCGTAGGGGACGAGACTTCGGCGCGGTGCGGGAGCGACAGCCCGAGCTTGCGCTCATTGCAGTGCTGCTGGGGTGGAAGGTGTGGGGGCCAAGGGGGGAAACAGAGAGCTGGAGGTATTGTAGGAGGCTACGAACATTTCTTCATCCAGAAGGAAAAGCTGAAAGTCCTGTTCCAGTGCAAAACTTTTTCATCGGTGCACAGTTGCCATTTTCTTAAAACATCTTTTTGGTAAACCTTGGCGCTGGAAAGTGAAGTGACCGCTATGCTTTTTACACCTTCTTTTTTACTATGGGAGAGAATGGTTCTTCACAGGTATCAGAGAGCCACAATAGTTTGTGGAGAGACAAGAAAACGCTTGGAGCCGAATTCTCACCAAATAGGCATAATTATGTTGTATGTAAGGAAGAAGAAGCATCGTTCTTTGAAATCTGTTATGTTTTGGCAGCACATGTCCAACTTTAGAAACCATACATACCACCAGAGACAATGTCTTTCTCATATTTTCTTTTTCTTAAAACCTGCAAGTCAAAATGAAATAAAAACCACCTGCCTGTTCTGACATGTCTTTTCAAAGACCATGAGTGCCTCTAAGTGGCAGGAGTAAATAGAGTGTCAGAGTAAAAACTTTATGTATTGCACTCCAAATGGGATTAAACATCAGCAAATCTGGGCTGAAAAGATCTCTCCATTTGTAATTTCCTGAGCTGGAATTACCACACTTTGGAGGAAAAAAAACCCAAAATGCAGACATTGACTGTGACATGAACACGAGGACATGCTGCGGCTTCCTCACGTGGAGGCATTTTCTCTTCACCTTTCAAGACTTCTGCAAACATACCCATTTTTAGCAAATCTGTGTGAGGAACCACACCTGTGTTTTTCAGTGCCCTAGAAATCCTCGTGTTATTTAACCTGTAAATACTGTGATAGCCCACAGCAAAATGTACTAACAAAACTATTAACCTTTCAGTTGTTAACATTTTTTTCCTAATTTATGGCCCCATTCTCCACTCAGTAAATTTTCTGTAACGGACAGCTCATGTGGAAAGGTTGGCATTGAAGTCAAGTCCTTGAAAAAACTCTGTGTGCTCAGTAACCGTTACCTTGACAGGGTCCATCCTTTGTGTGAGAATGCCTTCGGAATGGGGTCCTGCTGCTTGGTACTTATTGCACAGTGGAGTCCTTCTCCTTTACTGCAGCTCCAAACCTCCGCTGTGACATAAATACTTAGTTTTGTGATGGGATTACTGATTTCATGTGCTGATGCTATGATTTCATCCATTAGCCACCAAATCCAACCTTCTCCAACAGCTACAAGTCCATCCCAAAGTGACAGTTCTCTTCAGACAGTACCACAACCATCCCAGAAGAAGGTGTCCCATTTTCTGTAGTCTTCTAGAGAGCATTAGAAGGTGTTTTTTCCTACAGAGTGTCTTTAAGTAGATATCTTTTTCCTTAACAGAATAAATATCTATTAGATGCCTAAAAGGACAGTAAAAGAATAACAGTTTCCAAATTTAGATTTGTTGCCTTCTTGATAGGAACATTCCTCATCCTCCATCTCTGACAATTCCTTTGGCAGTTATGTAATTCTCATTTTGCTCTGTAAGATTTCATTTCATTTTCCTTTATAAATGATAGTGTGAAACAAGTATTTTCTGATCAATTGAGACAGTTTAATTTTTTTTTCCCCAGTAAGTAAACTATATTCTATTATAAAAACAAATTTAATTCCTCCAAACCTAAAAAAAATCTAGAACTTTGTTTTTCATTAATAGCAAGAGTGGAAGATTCCCTCAGGTTTTAAAACTGTACTTAAGATAAAAATTTTTGTATGTTCTCAATTAGTGTGAAAATGTACAAATGTCACAGTTTGTTAATTACTTGAAACTAGAAACATGGAGGAAGGGGAGGAGGTCCTGTCGTTTTCCTTTGATGTGGATGTGCTTCAGAGGATGGCAGCTTCCCTATAACTCAGTGCTGAATGAAGGACGGGGGTGTCTCCCAGGTGATAAATTTGTATTCTGTAGCCTGAAATTTATTTTAAGCTGTGGAAGCTGAGATATTGGCCGTAGGGTCAGTTTAGTAAAACGCTGCCAGGAAAACAGTTATCTGGGCCTGGTACTACCAGCATGATATAATTAAATATGTTGTTTGGCTAGCAGATCAGAGTGGGAGCTGGAATTAGGGTTATGAGAGTGGAGCAAGCACAGCCAAAACAGTCAGGCTGTCAAATCAGCCCTTCTATTTGCATTCTTCCTTATTTTTTTTTTTTTAAAAAAAAGACTGGAAAAGATTTGTTCATGTTGTCATTACCTCCTGAAAGAAGGTCTTAGAAAGTATGACACTTCAGAGGAGAAGGTAGGAGGGCAAGATGGGGTGGAATGGCAGGGCAAGATTGATCCTTGAGCGGCTCAGGGAGTGGGGGGAAACACGTTACAAATGGTAATAAGGCAAGTTAAGAAAAATGATACCAGATGTGGCTGTAATGCCAACAATCAGCAAAAAATGTAAACATATATAAAGCTGTAGTAATAAAGCTGTTACAGCTGTAATGTTCAGGATGGAAAGAAAAATGAGGTCTCTCTTTTTAACTTCAGCTATATCAGGCTCTGGCCTCTACTTATATTTATTTTTCTCCTTGTCCGTTTCATCCTTTTAGAATAGTGATCCATCTTCACTAAAATTTATTAGAGACTATTTCCAACATTTTGTATAAAAATAAAATACAGTGCTGCCAACATCTTTCGCAATAAATGATTTTATTTATGTCAAAGAACAATTTTGAGCTCTCCAGCATATTTCACAACCAATTAAATTTCTAAATGCATGGAAGCATTTGAAAATTCATCCCATTCAATTAAAGAAAACGTAAGGCTTAAGACTAGACGTGTGCACCCCTGCAAACACGCGTACATGCATGTGCTGTCTGTCCTTCTTTACCAAATAACAGTTTCTTGGTCTGTAGTGTTCTCTAATACTGGATGCAGGTCACCCAGGAGGCCACAAGTCTGCCGATGCATCTCGTTCCAGTGGATTTGTGGCTCCCATGGTCTACCTGGCCAAGACTTTAAATCGCTTGTCTTCTATTCAAGATACACAGTACGCTGCCCAGACAACACTGTTAAACCTGTTGACAACAGGATGGCCATTTTAAGAGCAAACATTATTTTCTCATCAACTGTAGGAGCTGGGAGTCCTTATACTTTGTTTGTTTGTTTATTCTTTTGTGTGCAGCTCTGCCTTAGAAATGTAGTTTTTCAAAAGGCCATTCAGTTTCTGTATTCCTCCAGTGTATGGAGTGACCCATGCCTGCAGAAAGCTTTGTTTTTCACTACTTGTGAATTTAGTGATTCAGTATTTGATAATTAAGCGTTTGTTTTCTGTTGGATCCCATGACCCTCCATAGCTTTAATATGTAACAATTTATTATTAACGATGAAAAGTTTCAGGACTTTCAGTTGTTCCCTGACCAATAGCTTTTTGGGACTCCCTAATAATTACAACACATCAGGCTAGTGAGTTAGTGCAGTCCTAATACATCCTGAGTGTGAATGACTAAAAAGTCATCTGGCTGTTCTAAGAGCTGTAAATTTGGTATGTAACTGTGCAAAAAAGTATGCCCTTTTATGGTTTTGTAGGGTTGATTCACTAAGTTTGCATCACACTTCTCTTGCTTTATGGGCTCTTTTATATATGATTAAAGGGAAATATTTTTTAATAAGCTGTTTTGTAAAATTATACTGTGAACTTACAGAGAGTGGATACGTTGTAATACTGTTTGGAATTTCCATTCCAGATTATTATACAGTGTTGTTCAGTCCTTTCCTTATTTAGTAAGGAAGCTTGTAAGATTGTTATCTGACAGATGCTGTTCCACTCAGCTTCAGCACTTCATTCATGTATTCTTCCAGTCCTTATCATGGCATAAATACTTCCTATCTTATTTTGTTCTGATTTGGTGACTGTATCCTTTATTTGCATTCCAGTGGGAAATATCCTACTGTACAGGCAAAATATTCTGATTGTTTCCATCAGGAAGGATTCAGCTTTGCTTTTGGCTGTATTAGTTGAGATGGCTGTGTACTGTTAGCATGACTGCAGCAGGACTTCGCTCCTGCAGTAAATGAGAAGTGTTGCTGTCAAGAAGAGATGTAGAGAGCAGCAAGATTGTGTCTGCTTGCTTGTCTGTGTGTGTATGTTAGGCATTGGTTTTGCCAGTGACAGTTTGATTTGCTGCGGTGTGTAACCACATGGTCGCTGCTTCTGAGATGTACTTTTCTCCTAAGATGAAAGGAGATCTGAAATTTGTGACTTCTACAGGTATATCAATACATTAGTTCACGTAGATTTCCTTATTCTCTCTCCTCTACACTTATTACATGAAACATGCTCAGTAATTCAAATTTCTTAGTCATGCTTCAGAACCAGTCAATTTTCTCATTAGTGATTTGAGATTCCTTGCTATTACTGCTTCAGGCAAAATAAAATCACTAATTCTGTCTGGGAAAACTTTCCAACTACTTGCGTTGGTTTCTGCTTCCTAACCTTAAGTATATAGAAGAGGCAGTCAAAACAGGCGGTGCAAAGGCTTTTGCACATTGCTGCTACAGCAGTAAGAAGCACAACCTGTCAGGTACTTCCAACTGTACGCAAGCATCGATCTTGCGGTAGCTTCCTCCTCACACTTCTCCTGCTCATATTTGATCCTCTGCCATGGCCTATCCTTCCCCAAGCCCTGTGTGCCATAAGCAGCTGTGGTCAGGCTCACCTCCCCTCTGCGTCCAGCTGACGTGGCTGTGAAGGGGAAGAGCTGTAGCACTGTCTGGTGGCTGTGGTTGTTGCTCTTGGAGGGGTCCTCTGCTCAAACCCCTTCTGATGTCATGTAATGCAACTGGAGCAGCACCGTAAACCTGCCCTGAAGTGTTGATTTCATGAGTTCATCTAGAAAGGGTTAATGCTCTGGAGTTGCAGAATAGTGTATTTCTGCAGAAAGGCAATAGCAGAATAGTCATGTACGCGAGAGGAAATAGGTGTTGGAGGAAAAAAAAATTGTTACAGGTTTGTGATAAGCCACTTCTCTCAAGTGCTTGTACAAAAATATTCTCCAGAAGAGTTTGAGTTGAAAAAAGTAATAGCTCCTGAGAGCCATTTGGTATTCACTTGAAAATAGAAAAACAATTAAATGTTTTATGCAAAACCCCTGAAACAACATAGCTTTGAGCTATGGACACCAAATGAAGTCAGAGAGAAGGAAACTGCTGTTGTCAAGTTAGCTTACTACTGAGCAGTTTGCTATGATTTTTTTTTTTAATGAGATTTATAGTAACTCTAGATAAACATGTGAGATGACAATGTGTTATCACAGGTATCTCTGCAATTCATTGGAATGCTGAAATAGTTGTTCAAGATCTACAGTTTATTTTCAGAGAATTAGACCTTATCGTCAGGGCCACCCACAGAGCAAAGCAGCTCCTGTGACTAACTGGAACTGCTCATTCACTCTCTTATTTCTAACGTGTGTGAGGCCACAGAAGCTGGCAGTGCCCCACCAGGGTGCCCAGCCTGCACCAGCCACAACAGCACCGTAGAGAGAGGACGCTGCTGAGGTTCCCATCTCCAAATCTGCTGGAGCTGCTTCACGTCGTCCATCACAGCGGAGGGAAGTGGGGAGGGGGATTAATTCAGTGCAGGAGGAACCCTCTCCGGCCCTTTGCCCTGAAGATAAGAATGAATAAATAAATAGTGACACTGTGGTCAGGGAGGCAGGTTGTTCAGAAGGGAGGCAGTTTGTTCAGAAGGGAGGCAAGAAGTCAAGTGTGGGAGTTAAGAAGCTGGTGCAGTTTGGGAGGAGGGAAGAAGAAAGTGTGGGAGGTCATTTATTCCTTTGTTGAGTGCACCATTAAGTTTGCATTTTCACTCTGTAGTTAACAGAAACTACAGAGCTTTTCATGGGGATTTTTACATCCCTGAAAAAAGCTTTTAAAAATCTCATTCTTTCTTTGTAAAATCTTATTATTTTAGTCCAAAATGGTACTATAATTCCTCTCATGGCTCCTTATTTCCTTTTAAGAAAATATGTTTTCCTGAAAAGAATCTTACAGCTGTAGTAAGCAAAATTTAAAATTTGCATTACCAATCATAAAAATACAAATATCTGCGTGCTTTTCTTATTCAGGGCATGAAACGGTGCTGGGTGACCTCACTGGCTCCTCACGGCAAGCCAACACCACGCAGCAATTGAACACAAGATGCTCAGATCCACTGGCAATAAATGGATAGCCAGAGCTTAACATTAAAGAAGTTAGTTACATTTCAAAAGTGAGTTGGAGTTCCTCAAGGGGTGAGAGGCCCAGCGTGCCGGGAGAGTGGCCGGTTGCAGAGGATCTGGTACCTGAGGAAGGGAGGGAGTAAGCTCTGCTCATCCCGCCTCGCTCTCCCCCAGGTGTCACTGTTGGTCCACAGGAGCGAGGAGCGGTCAGCCCTCCTCTGCCTTTGTCACCCCTGGCCTACCTGTGCCCGTGGCATGGAGGCAGCTCTTGGTAGAGATCTGAGGCCGGCCACTTCGTCTGTTAACATTTTGGTCAGCATTAGGTGACGGACATGGAAATGTTGCAGGCTATTTTATTATGTATTTGAAACAACACTCTTCTTCTGCTCAATAGAAGTGTGGTTTTCCATTCCTGAACGCTCTCGCTCTCCATCTGCCCCTGAACTGAACTTCTGACAAAACCAGTGGGAAGATCAAGGAGCCGTGGAGAAGTATCTGAGTCTGAGGTGGGACCTCACGTACCCGGCTGTGCCCAGGCCGTCTTTACTCTCCTGTACCGATCCCCGCAAAAGGCCGAGCGGCTGTGGTGCTTCCCATTCTCAGCAGAGACTGGGTGGCGCAGAGCAGGGCCCGAAGGCTTTGCAGCCGCTCTCACGGCTGCGGCGCGCCTGTGGGGGCAGCGGGGTCCCCGGGCTGAGCTGTTCCTCCCGGGGGAGGCCCCACCGCCACCCCGCTCCCCTCAGGTGCCAGACCCTGGCGGGGTGCTGGCTCCCGGCCCGCCCGGCACTGCAGCCAGGGCCTTCCTCTCCTCTTTGCTCTCAGCTGCGTCCCCTCCACAAAGGGACAAAAAGGAGGGAAGGTGAACTGGGGAGTCACAGGGCTGCTGAGGAGCCGGAGCCGGAAAAGGTTGTAGAAAACGTGAGGGAAAGACAAGCCTATTGGGATCTCATGTAGTATCCCAAAGCTGGTAAGCCCAGCTACTTGGCTTGCAGTTAACAAAAATGTAACGCAAATTAAATTTGTGCTAAATATGGTTTTAATTTCTGTGAGGCCGCTGGTGTCCTTCTGCCAGTCGCCCTCAGGAGTGCGGGCAGGGAGCGGCCGAGGGCTGCCGTGGCTCGTCAGTGCTGGTGGGCGTCCCCCGCTTCAAACGGTGTCTGCTGCTGTAATGAAATAATTACAGAATCTCAGGCTGTTATCCAATTACTCTGACATTTCACCATTCTTTGCCGTTAACTGGATTAAGTTCATTGTAAAAAGATTAGCTGTGGAATAGAGCTGAGCGTAGCGGAGCGAGGCGCCTGTGCCGCACGGGCCTGGCAGTAGGGAGGGCTGCTTGCGGCACCCTGCGATGGCCGGGTGGTGAAGTAACTCATTACACAGAATAACACAAAGTATTTGAAATCTGTGACAGTGTTCTGGAAATCTTGCGCATCCTTGAGATGGATTTTTCTAATAAATAATTCAGGGTAGGCGAGAAAAGAAGTGTTTCTTTGACCATCTTCCCTTTATAATTGCTGCCTATTACCATGTACATCGCTGCAGTAGTTAATGTCCGTGTTCTAGGGTAACAAAACATCCTAAATCTTTCTGTATTTGAAATGTTGGAATTCATTTTGCATGTAATAGTTGGCGTGATGCTGTGCCTTCTCTCTGAAAGATCTGGTTTTAAAAATATTAGACTGATTAGTAATCATTTCAGTTACTTACTTCACAGCAGGTTTGATACTTCCATAACATGCAGTTTTTCACTTGCATTTTTCTTCCTTTGTTTTTCTCTTCTTGCTCTCCGATTTGGATCGGCGTAAACATTATGATTGATGGTTGTTTTTAACCAGTCAGACTGTGCAGATTTCCATTTCCAGTCTTACACTTCACTCACATTAGCCACACTGCCACTAAATACATTTTTACTTTGATTATTATCATCTTCCATGCATGATGGGCCTTGGTGCGTTTTCTCTGTACAAAATCCAGCATTTCAGAGGCTGCTGAAGAACCACTTTCTCTACTGAAGTACAGGAACTGCAACAACAATAAAACCAGAGAAGAAAAAAAAAGAAAGGAAATGTGCTTGTCAGAGTTGAGAAAGGAAAACAGTGTGTTAAAATTGTTTCGAAACTATTTAATTCTGCTTGTCTCTTTCCTGCCAAATCTCGTTGAAGTCAATGGGATCTTTGCCACGGAATTAAATAAGGGCGTAATGGAACATTGCGAACATCACTGCCCTGCCTTTTCCCCTCCTCTTCCTAAAATGGTTTTCTTCCCTTCTTTCATTTTTATTTTTTTCTTTCTGTGAAAGCAGACATAATAATTATCTGGAGCTGTATTTAGTGAGTGTAATTATAGTATCTTTTTTCATATATATTTACTCTAAAACATTAAATCCGATTTATTTTAGTTCTGGATAAGACTTAATATTCTGTAGGCAATGCTAGATGATTTTTAAATTACATGAATTGTTTCAGCATCTTGTAAAGTAAGTATTATGCTTTACAAAAAAAAGGTTAATAGCTGCGCATGAAATTTTTGTGCATGTACCAGAGCCAGGGTTGCCAGCCCACAACCTTCCTTCCCAGACCTGTGCTGTAACTGGCTTTGGTTCAAAACAATGTTTCTTGAATGTGAAGTCTGGCTGGGGAAAAAATGTGATTGTCTTAGAGATTTCCTTGGTGATAGTGTTTGGATTTGGTTCACTACCAAAAATGGCTTGTAAGCTTTTAGACATTTCCAAATCTTTCATTCCATTTCTTTTTTTTTTTTTTTTTTGAAATTTCTAAGTAGGTTTTAAAAGTGCTTCAACACTTGTTTTGTTGTTTAATGGAAAAGTTTGCCAAAATGAAACCATTCTTGTTGTATCTTTTTTTTTTTTTAAAATGAGAAGCTTATCCTATTAGGAAGATCTCAGATCTATTACATTTCAGTTTTCCAATTTCTGCTATGGAGATAGGTTTCAAGCTTAACTAAGCGTAACCTTTTAGCCTTTCTAAATGGGGCTATAGTTCAGTAGTTCAAATTTTGGAATTTATAAAATTTACGGTGGAAACTGCAGCTCTTGCTTATGCTTTAGTAAGGCAAGTTCATTTCCTGATCAAAGCCAATCAGCACTGAGTATATACATATTTCTTCTTTTTACTAGGTGTATTGCTAAAGGACTGAAACTGTACCTCCTTTTAACTGCTGTAATTGAAAAGGCATAGGAAATAAGACATGGAGAAAGCTTTCTGTTGAAGTTTTCCCAGATTCAGCACCTAATTTTCCTTTAAAGTATACCGCTTAAGCTGCTACATTTTTCCACTTCATGCAAAGTAACCCTGAAGTAAAGCAGATTTTGACAAATTCCTCCTTGCAGTGCCAACCCATGGCCAATAGCTGTAGCCTTTCCAAGTAGGTTACGCTTGACCCTTTTGTAACTTTTTTCCTACCTTTCTCCTTACCTTTCCTCTGCTATCACCTCACGATTTTATGGGTCCTGTCTTCCCCATTTCCTAATTATGTCCGTGCAACTTGATCATTATATGAGTAATTGGAGTTCTGATACAGGCTTACAGCATGCATTACATTGTAATATGAAATGTAGACACTTCTGCTCTAAGTGGAAGTGACAGATCAGGCCTTACAAATTGCATTCATTCACTTAAGAACCGCTTGGGACCTCTAAATTGATCACATGTGTTGTATGGATTATGTAATATTAATTAGGGTGGTATCCAATAGTGCAGCTGTGGTCCTTTGATGGTTCTGTTAAATCTCTGTTTTCTGGGGATTGTAATTCAGTCCTGCAAGTCTTTTATTTCAAGGGAGGAAAACTTGAAGAATAACTCTTCACGGAAATTGAGAAGGGTTAGCATAGGTATTCCTAAATTTAAAAGTGAATCAAAGAAAAAATGTATTTGGGAGGTCTCAGAATTCCAGGTACTTTTGCGCCTATCCTCAACTTTTATATCTTCACAATGAACAGTTTTCATCTCAAAACTGAATATTTTCTGTTTTAATTAAAAGTAATAATGTACTTTGTTGCCCTGCTACTATGGCATTGATTTTTTACATAAGCTGATGATACTTTTGTGTTTCTTGAAGTATGTTGACAATTGTTACTCTGTATTTTATGCCATATATGTACAACATACTGTA
Source organism: Aviceda cuculoides (assembly GCA_035590195.1). Lineage (NCBI taxonomy): Eukaryota > Metazoa > Chordata > Aves > Accipitriformes > Accipitridae > Aviceda > Aviceda cuculoides. The sequence continues at coordinate 4,376,056 of JAVJGG010000043.1, forward strand.
TGTGATTGACGTATGTGATCATTATTAGATAAGGATTAAACTAAGGCATAGGTGGCACATTGTTTGTCTAAGACAACATAAAAAAAAAAAGTAATCTTTAAGACTAAGGTCACATCTTCCTGATTCCTATGCTCAGTCATCCTAACTTCAACTTTTCAGGAGTATGGACTTAATGTTTAAAATATATTTATGAGGATATGAACATGCTGCAATTATTTTGTGCAATATTTCTAGTTGCTCCTGGGTCAGATGCTTATACTGAACCATATATAGTGTTAATGTTTTGAAGTTAATTAGAATACTCACAAACTTTGCTCTAAAAGTTAACTTCTGCTCAAACTCAGAAGCGGCATTCTAGGGCTGATTTTATTTGCAGTATGAGTAGTGTATCTTCTGATTTCACAGCTTTAAGCTCCAGTCTTTTGAACATAAACTAATACTGAATAGTCATAAAACAAAGAAGTTGGAGGACTGTATCCACTTCCTACAGATTATTATAAGAATTAAAAAAACACATGAGAGCTCAGTAGGCTAATGAGCCTCACTGGCTGGGGGTGATTTCATCTGCAGTGTGACTGATACTAGTAAATTAATATATGCCATCTTTTTCCCTTCATGTGTAACTTTCAGTTCAGAACAACAACAAACTGCACCAGGCAGAGTGCTCACAGCACTTCCCAGGCTATCGGAGTATTAGGATTTAGGCAGTATAGTCTTACAACTTGATTGATTTGCGCTGTTTTCCCAAGACACTATGTGCAAACCTTATTATTTAAGACCTGCATAAATGCTTTTTATATATTAAGAAGTTTCCTATTTTAGTACGTAGCGATAAAAATGTGTCCTTGTGGCGTTATTTGGGATTCCTTGTATTTTTTTTCTCAAAACAGACACTAATATTCATATTGAAATTACATGCTGCAAGTAGCATGTCTCCTTTTGTATCCTGTTTTAGAGGAGCAGTAGCCCATGTCCTCTTTCTTGTCCTTTTGCATCTTTATTTGATGCCGTGTTCGCTCTGAAGTTCACAGCAACTTTTTATAAAACAGTTCTCCTTATAGTTACTTTTGGTATTTTTCAGCCCCGAAGAGCTGCACTGCAGAGTCTAAGCCCACGTGCACATTGCATTTCTCCCATGCGCAGTACTAGTTATTTCCTCAAAACAATGATGCTTTTTAAGTTTACAAAAACATTGCAAAGCAAGGTTCAAAACTATCTGTATCAACCTTACTCTAGTGGCATGAAAATAAGATTCTTTTTTTTTCTTTTTTTCCTGTTTGCATGCCACTTTAGTTTTCAGTATGTACAATATCATGACAAATGGTATTTAATTTTTTCTTTTAAAAATACACAAGAAAACTTTGGAATCATCCACTAGAGTGGGAGAAAGGTAAAAGTTTTCCACTGGATCACTTAATTTTCATCATATTCAGAGATATTTGATTACAGAATAGCAGAGATGTTACATAATGTTATGGTTGCTTAATAATCAGATTTCTTCTTACCTGCAAAATAAAAAATACATATGAATACATATGCCTTTTTATAGGGCATTTTTGTTGTGAGAACTGGATTTATCCATTGATGCACATATTTATATTGTCAATCTTTGTAGTTGATGTAGAAAACTAATTTTGTTTTAATCTTTTGCTGGATGCAAATGATTATTTTTGTGTTAAAAGGAGCTCCTTGATTCTGAAGTGTGAACCGTATCACCTGCTGAATTAAATTTTAGCTGTATCACAAAAAGTAATTGGAAGTAGAATGAGTGCTTAGCATGCTTTAGTCCTCATATTCTTCTGCATTTGTTTTGGCTTAGTTGTATTTTAAATACAAACAGATACCACCTTCAGCTTTTAGAAAATAACTTTTTAAAAAACCACCCTGTTTGAAAATGCTTTTAAAAAAAATAATAAATTAAATTCTACAGTAGTATTGCCGCCAATAGTAAAATATCACTTCTGCATGCAAACACAAAGTATTGCCTTATGCTTATTCGAGAGAGCAGTGTTTCCAGGAGTGGTTTTGTTCAAGGATGTACTTAATGGATTTTATTTAATGGAGTCACTACAACTCACGACTTACCCAGTCAGCTGAAAGTCTGAATTCTATTTGTTACGTCCTGAATATAAAAGATTATTATTATTTTTTAATAATCCTCTCTTCTGAAAAACAGATAATAGCTTTTATTATTTCTAAAATATCTTATAAAATGCTGTCTCAGACAACAGTGTTTGGATGTCTCAAGACTGGGGATTACAAAGCGTTCAGAGCAGGGTCTTTTCACCTGAAGAGTAGCACACGGGTTTGTGCTTGTTTAAACCAGGCAGCTGTCAGGAGGCAGCTGCAGGATGGCTGGTGCTCTGCTCCTGCGCCGCGTGTTTGGTAAAGGCCTCCTCCACCCCCACCCCAGGTCCTATAATTTGCTGGCTGTTTTGTGCCGTCTAATCTTATCGCTGTTGTCTCATGGCTGTGTTATAGAACGGTGACGGGGAAAGTAGCAGCCCTGCACCGGGTGAGGGGGAGTTGGGTAAAGATTTAAGCCTGGAGGGAGACTTGCTCTGCTTCTCACTGGCTCTTCCCAGGCCAGCAGGACCCTGCGAGGAAGAGGTAGTCGTCCTTAGTAGATACTGGTGCAGAATTTCAACTCTTCTGTGTCAGTTAATTTCCTGTCTTCCTTTGGATAAAATTTTCATCTCCATGAGGAATTTTCATTTCTATGAGAAACTAGCAATTAGCTTTTTTTTTTCTTCGAAAAGTCATTAGATGGACAAGCTGGGTGGCAGTGTTTTGCAGCTACTGGTATGCTGTACGATCTGTAAATGTGTGGAAAAGACTTTTTCTACCAGTGAAGAAGGGCTTTAGTGAGTAGGTCCTCCTTTCTAATGCGGTACTTGATGTCACAGGTCCCCAGCATAACATTACTGCAGTATTTTGCATTACAATATTAGGCGCTATTTTTCTGTAACTTTTTCTTCAACTTATGCGTGTCTGAAACGAGTAAAATTGTGTGCATTTGAAAGCCTTGTCTTTTTTTCCTTTTTTCTTCTTTTCATCAGTAATGAAGTAATTTTACATTCATCTCTTCCCTAAATTTCCAAGTACTGAATGAGTAGGGAATATGCCTGTTTCCAGAACAGGCACCGCTCTTTTGTTTCACAGTTGCCCAGCGTCAGAGGCCTGCCAGCAGGTATCCGCTCCGGCTGCTCCGTCTCAGCCCGTTGCGTGGAGAAGGTTACCTTCTGGGACGTCATTAAAGCAGGTTCTAAACCTCTTCTGTCTCACTCCATTGCTGGTTTTGCTGCAGCTTTGCCATAAAATCTAGTGGATACCTACATGTTTTAATCATCTGGCTTAACAGGGTGGCTCTTGTAATAAATATGCTGCATGGCTGAATGTTTGAACCATAATGTACTGCTGGAAAATCCATCTCTAATGAGATTTCACTGGAAGTTAAGAGAGTCATATAAAGAAATGAAGTTAAAGGGCAATTTAACGATCTACTGTTTATATGAAATCAAAACTTTTTGGAAGAGTAAAGACTTTTAACTTGAAATGCTGAAATCAAAGAAATGAATCACGTAACCTTTTATGACCAAGAATTTTACTTAATCCTTTTTGGTATCTCAGCAGTTTCATTTTCATAAAACTTTTCCTTTATTGCTAAACACTGAATTAAGACATTCCATGATTTTTCTATATGAGGGACTTTTGTGGTATTTTTGGAAGAGGAAGTATGTTGATTGTGAGGTGTCAATGGGATTTGCAGTCTATTTACCTGGTTTTTAGAGATTTTCCTTCAAAAATCACATATTTTGAAGGATCCCAGAAGCATCTAAGTACTTTAGGAGACACATCTTTATTTTACTTAAAATAACAAAGAAACCTTGATAGATTTGATCAAGACTAGGACTTCTTCGAGACATCAGTTTTTATTTTTTATACCAACAGCTTTCATTCAATATAGTTTTAAACTTTGTGCATATTGAGAATTATGTTGCATCATCCAGCATAGATTTAATACCATGATTTTAGTGCTTAAGCTATAGACAATTTTTAGAGAATGACATAAACTATGAAGTAATTTTTCGTGTCCCTTCCTAAAGGCAGGGAAGAGGAAATGAAACAAAAGAAATGCTGTTATGCATGACAAATAGGCGAGCGAACACTGTTAAATAACTAGACCACTGGTAGTTAATGAGCAAGCTACAGTGGATATTAATATGATAAAGCGAACAATTTTATTAATATTACTTGGTTTTCTCACTGTAACAGTTTGAGTTTTTAGTCCAGGAATTCATAGGCAGCAGATCATGTTTTACTATGTGTAATAATAACATTTGTTTTGCTGTCTCTTGTTCAGGGTCAGTTCAAATGTTTGCAAGTTTACCAACCCGTTCCTGTACCTCCAGCTAAATGTCTGACACTGTCATTATTTATTTCTGTACTGTTGTTAAGCATGCTGGAAATATGGTATAGGTGATTCAGTGATGTAGCCCCAGGTGAATATCAAGTTAGTTCCATTACAGTAATAAGACCTTTTTTGTGGTTTTTTTTGTAAGCCAGTTGTGTTGATATGGTGAAAGCCTCATATCTTCAGCCTTTTCCTGTGACCAAGCTCTTGGTTTGCTGTAGCTCATACACAGCGTTTACATCAGTCAGCTAGGACAGCCAGTGCTGTATCAACGGCTTTCTTTTCACGGCTTGTCTAAACTCCTTGCTAGTACTAATTTTTCTCAGGTCGATGATACTCAGATCTGAAAAAAGAGACCAATGGTGACAATTTCCAATGTTGTTACTTGGCTCCTTGATAGAATTTATAATTTTCTGTATCATGCTCCTCTTGGCACTTAGTATCATGCTCTGTCTTTCAATTTCCCTGAAATGAGACCACCTAAGCCCAGCGTTGCTCCAAGGTGAGCTGGGTTCCCTTATTGACAAATCCTACCCATTCCAAACAGTACTAACTTCTATTTACCTGATGGGTTCTTGGTATCCAGACAGCTAAAAAACATCTGAGATACTGGGAAGTACTAATCTTAATGTGTCTTTTGCTTGACTGGAGTCCTTGATTAGGTATCATTGTGTGAATTATTTATTCAGATACCATACATGAAAACTAAATAGATTGCATAATCTTGCAGTAGAATGGGTCATTCATGTAGCTACTAAATAATACAATAACAATTATATTCTTTTATAATTTGGTATGAAAGTAATTTTTTTGTTAAATATGTCAATCATATATAGTCATGTTACACTGTCAGCAGCTCAATGGAAACATATCTTTGTAAGCTGAGCGATGTTCAACTTACAAAGCTGATACCTGATCAATGATACACGACTTCCTTGGATTGGCTCCAACTGTTTCTTGTGTACAGTTGTGTTAACAAATGTTAACATACTAACACAGTGCCTTTTTAGTCACCAGCTTTATTCAAGCATTTGAAACTACTTGAGAATTCAACTTCATTTTAGCAGAATTTTTCAGACTAGTTCTTCCTTTTAAGCAAAAGTCAAGTGGCTAGGGCACTAATGTAGGGAGTGGGACGCGCACATCAGACTTCCCTTTGACCGAGCGAGTTTTAAAGCACTTCTGCCACCAAGGAAAGTGCCCCACTATGAAACGACCTGCAGTCATTCTGCTTGGAGGCACTGCTCCATCCTATGTGAGTAATCAAATATAATTTAGTGGTTTCTCATCAAGTAACACTCGGTATAGATACATCCCAATCAAACTCCTGGTTTTCTTTGGTCCCAGGAGTAATAGTGAGAAAAAGACCTTAAATGCTTATGTATCAGCATAAGTGGAAACAAATCCAACTTTTTTCCTACATGCATTTGTGTCACGTAGAAGTGCTTAAAATTACAGAGATGCTGAACCAGGCCTGCTATAATGGATGGTTTTGCTCTTTTCATCTTTAACATTAGGCAGAATCAAGTTGAGTGGAAGGGAGTGATAGCGCTGAAGAATTATGTGGCAGTTGCCAAATGATGTTTTGCATCCTCATCTACTGTTTGCAATATTACTAAATATTAGGAAAATTCTTAAGCTGTGGATGTTGGGAAGACAGACTGTTTATTGAAACTGTGGAAATACAGCTTCCACCAGACTTTAGTTAAGCTACATTTTTTAATAATTAAACTAATAGCACTTATTAACTTGGCTGCTAGTTATAGTATTTATACTAAATAATACAAATAGTATTTATACTATAGTAACAGTGTAAATGAAAGTCTTCATTTTGAAAGGCGTTGTCTTTTGTAAGCAGGGATCTCCCTGTTTATCCAAGTAAAATGAGTATTGCAGACTCTTCTGCTAGGATGAAATCCAGGCTTCTTGGGTATTTGACAACTTAGTCTAAAAGTCAATTCTCCAAATCCTTCCTTCTTTTTAAAACCCAGGAACAGCATTATAATATAGGATCACTGAAACATTTAAGCGTTCACTCTAATCTACACTTTAGCTTTAAACATAATCAATTAATTAAGATTAATAGAATTCTGTTCTGAAAAAGACACTGAACTATTGCTTGTATCTCCAGTTGTCCAGTTTAAGGAATATTAAGAGTACTGCATGGTTTCCCACGAAATGAACATGTGTAGTTTTGCTAACTACTCCTTTGCTTCTTTTTGAGAGATTTTCTGAGCAGCAAAGACTGTTTTAGATAACAAAAGGGCAGGATATTAATGAATGTATTAAAACTGAAAGAATTGCTTTTGCAAATTAATATTTTGCAGGACAGTTTTTATATATTTAAAAAATATATCTTTTTTGCTTTAGCAAACTATCAAATGCTGTTTAGCATGAGCATTTGTAGTGTTAAGGAGAAATTTGGGCAGGTAGAAGGTTTATTTGTTGCTTGTTAGCTAAAATGTATCCCTTCCTATGCATGGAAAAGTACAGGTTGTGACAAAAGAAATTTCTAGAAAATGTCATGAGTGTAGAGATGACAGAAAAGTGTGGTGGCATTAAACAAAAGTTTTGTCTAATAAATGTGGAGGTTTTTATGCAATATTGTTATGCATAAACTGTATGTGTACGTTGCTGCTAATGGTAAAACTGCTGTAGTGTGATCTTATCTCACTGTCGATGTTGCTTGTGGGAAGTGACTTGTGTGCATGGTGCATCGTATCATCTTATATACGTGATGTTAGAGGGCCCAGGGCTTTGATGTGAGTAAAAATGGTAGCTAGCACATCCTCTGACTCCTGCAGGATTCAGAAATCCATTGGATTTTTGAAAATACGGCTCCTTTCAAATGGGAAAATGAGCAGAAGGCGACGACAAATACGATCCTTTTTTCCTAGGGAGAACACAGGGCAGTTTGGTGTTTTTAAGAGAGACAGATTAAGGTTCTCACTGAAGAGTTTGGGAGTGTTTTCACAGATACATTATGGAAAGCATGTTTTGCCATGTAAGACTGGCAATAACCATCTAAGTGTTTTGTATGATTTGGGCCTGTTGGATTTCAACAGCAAATCCCAGCTATAGCAGTGGCAGGCAGAGTGCTTCTCTGCATGTTACCCTATCCAGAAGGAGGGAGGTGATGCTCGGTGTGTAGAACTGGTCAAAGAGCTCTTGGGATCGGACCCATCCACAAAATGCATACATCCATCGTATCTCCCAGGCAACCCCCAGGCATGCCCCACGTGAGGAGCCCTGCCTGCCATGTGTTTCAGAGAGCCCCTGGGGAACTGCTTGTCATTTCTCAAAATGAGCGTAGATGTGGAACACCTCCGATTTCACCCTCTTCGCCAAGCTCAGAAAGCATACCCCCTCTTTTATTATAACTAAGCATTCATGCTCTTTTGAACTCCGAGAAAACAGCTTTTGTTCCAGAGTGGAGCTGTAATTTTTGTAAAAGCTCCTCCATTATATGAGGTACTGAAGGAAAGAAATTAGAAGTAGTAAAGTGATGATGACTGAACAAATTGTTGGGGTCTGTACTTGCTTTTCTCTCATCTTCAGGCTATTACAAAGTCAATTTAAATGAAAAAGTAAGCACGTAGCCAACTATTATGTGTGCTGAGAAGAAATTGTGTGTGTATAATACAGATCACCACAACAGTGCTTTCCAGTTTATGGGACTTTCAGCAGTGGGATGAATCTGTATCTTTGCCTGTGTTTCCAGTGAGTGCTGCAGAAGTGCGTGTCCTGGGTCAAAGAACAACCTCGTTACTACTTCTGTGAGTTGCTGTTGCCTGCACAGTGTTTTCATTCTCCCCTTTGTCATGGTACAGTGGTATTATAGGGAGGGAGGTTCCTTCAAGGCTCTGGTTGGTGTTTGAAACTACTTTTCCAGTGTTCAGCTCACTCCTTGGATTACATAGGGACTTAAGATTTCCTATCCTGTTGTCATACTTTATTGTAAGACTGTACTGATTCATAAGAAAAGCCTCTATTATAACACAAAAGGGGTATTAAATTAATTTAATATATGGAGGTTATTTTTTGCCTGTCTTGTGGGACCAGGTCAGAGCAAAATCTGTTCTTGGCAACTCAGAGAATTAAGCTGTGTTAATAGCTGTACGTACTTATTGGGACTCCTGAACTGAGATCTTTCTATGTAGGCATTATTTTTTAATTAATGCTAGGGGGAGAAAACATCTGAGAAAATCAGTGTTGGATCTTTGGGAGCCAGGACTCCAATGTACTTGTCTTACCTCTGCCAGTGGTTTGGTGTGCTGTCACAGATAATTCAGCATCTGGATCCATGATACGTGAAGAACAATTCCCATGAATGTCATAAAGTTTATTTTAATATTATTACAATATTTGAATGCGTTAAATTAGTTGCCTAGGATGGCAAAGTATTATAATTATGATATTTTGATTCTTGCATGTCTGTACACTGGAGAAATCCCTATTACCAGGCACAGTCTCATAGTAAATAGTACTGAAGAATTGCAGAGAGAGTAGATGTGCAATAGCAGGAGTGCCAATGTAATTATATTTTGTTCTTCTGTGTGGTTACTCCTAGGGGAGAAGGAAGCTGGTAATCGAAATGATTAGGTACCAATATTATCGTGGCACACAGGCAGTACTCAAAGCTTTGTCACTTTATAGTGGAGCTTTCTATATGATTCACTCAAGGTAGAAGTATTTAGAGTAATTAAGGGAAATAAGAGCTTAGCTGTTTAGGGGTAATAATGGCTACAGAAGAAGTAGCAATAGTAATGATAATTTGAGACACCTGGTGACAATCTGACCCTCTCGTTATTTCTGCAAGGGTATAGTTAGAGCCCTTGGTAGTTTTGAAAGCAACTGTATTATTTCTCGAACTGACAGATTTTATGCAATCAAGTGCCTTATGCTTAATCTCTGGTTGTATTTGCCCTTTTTTTTTCCTGACCTTCAGTAAATGATTGTCATTTTATGTTCTAGCCAAAGTCCTTGAAATGTTCCTCTCCAGAAAAGGACTCAATATCGCTGTTCTGTTCCCAGAAGATTGCTGGGTACTGTGAGGGTGGAAACCATTTGCTATTACTTAATGAAAAAATGTCCTCCATAAATCACCTCTTCAAGTGGAGCCCACAGTGAAACAGCATGAGTCTTTAGCACTGCCAGCACTCTAATAGACTTATATATCCTGGGTACTCATTATTTGCTGGTTGTTAATTATAGAGTGTGTTTAAGACAGGAAATCTGGTGTGCTTCTTAAGGAAAAAGCAGCATGCCCTATCCTACTCTTTTAAGGGAGAGAAAACAGGCAAAGGAGGGGAAGGAAATCTCTTTTCTTTTAATTTAAAGGCATGGACTATGTACTGCACCTACAATGAAACACATCTGATGTTTTAATACATGTAACTGGCTAGCGTTTTTACTTTTTAACCCTGAATACTCGTGTTAGAGGATTTTAAGACCTCTAGAGAAGTTATTGCTGAGGCAATTTGGGTGCATCTTTGGGAGAATTTGTTTGTCATTATGGTAAAAAAGTCCCTTTGGGTACGTGTGTGAAGGATGTCCCTGTGGGAGCAAAACTGGAGCTTTAAGATCTTTGTGCAGCTCCCTGCTTATTAGATCAGTTAATCTAATTAAGTGGTTTACTCTGACTTCATGCAGGCATGAATCAGAAGCAATTCATCTTTAAAGTCCGTTGTATGAAATCATTATACTGGTAGTGGGGAGATGAGGGCTAAATCCAGTGCCTGTCTAACTACTGGCTTCTACTCTCTGCTCCAAGAGACCACTTTCACATTTTACTTTTGCATGTATGTCACTGGATAAAAGTATATGAATAGCAAGGATTGACAATCCAGGTTTTTCTTCCTCTAGGCAACTCTTTCAACTGCTGCTCTCTAGTCCTGCTTCCTTCTGGTTCTGTCTTTCTGGAAGTTTATTTTTCTTTCCGTCAATGGCACAACTTCAAGAGGGAGGCTAGAAGAGACTGCTCTCCCTGGCATAGCCACTGGTTTGATGTTAAGGACTCCCTCTTCTGATGGGGAGAGGCAGGTTTTGAACCCACTCAAACAGAAGAGCATGGCTGCTGCTAGTCGCCTGCTTACCAAGCTGCCTTACACAAGCGAAGAGTGGAAAGCTTCATTTTCATTCTCCTCTGGCTGAAAGAGTGCTTGCTCCTCTTTGAAAGGGAAAATGTGGAGGGTAAATGTAAAAGGAAAAGGCAGGAAAGGTGGTACACAACTGGAATTTGTAATCAGGCTTTGTTATTCACTTCTTTTTATTCAGATGTTATCAATAACAATAAAAAGCCATGGGTTAGTTATAAATAAGCTCGCAAGTGATCTTTGAAATAGTGTTACATTTAGATATCGAGGAATGGAAAACTGACTGCTATATTTGAGATTTTCTGTGTGAAGCTGTCGTACCCATGGGAGCAAAGAAAATAATGTAACAACAGAGGTTTCTCTTGATTTCTTGCTAGCTAATGATCCTAATTTGTCAAAATGTGGGAGGGAGAGATAGCATTCTTTTCCTTGTGAAAAATCCTTTTGTATCTTAATTTCTAAAAATGTATACACACATTGTTCAGTGCACATCAACTCTCAAAATTTTATTCCGTTATGTTCTTGGCTCCTCTCAGATATCATTGAGCATGGAAGGTGCTTAGAAACTAACTTTATTCTGCTGGAGTAGTCTTTGCATCCTGTCCGATACATGTGTTTTGCCTTGCAGCAGAAAGGAGCTGATACAGAACTGATGACATACTGTCTCTATGGACAGGTTCTTGTCTTCCTGCAAGACGAGGACTGTACATAGTCAAATTGTTGTATGAGACCAGGAAATCTGCAAAAGTATGGATTATGACTTAAGAGTGCTAAAGACAGCATAGCGAGTTCCTTAATATAACAGCTTTATTGTACTATAGGTTTTAATAAGGGTAATTAAATGCAATTTATATCAATAATCTGCCAGGCTGTATTAGAAGCCTCTATTTCCTTAAGAATACTTAGTGCCTTTGAAGACATTCTTGTTTTGAGTTAATTGATGTAACCTAGCCATTATATAATTTTTATTGATGTATAACTGTATATTTATATTGATAGGATATAAACTTTATTAATAATTTTGCAGGAGGTGAGTGACTTTCCAAAGTCTTTTTGGTAGAGACACTGGCATATTTGGGGGTTAAAGTTGTGACTTGCTTCCACCAGAAGTGGTGGAAGAAAAACTTTTCAAATTACTAAAACACAATCTAAGTATAATGAAAAATCTGACCTGGAATGTTGCCTGGAACATGTGTCAGTATCTCTGAATTACAGCACATGTTTGTTTAAGTAGAGACTTGAGCAAGGTTAGTAGCACAAGTGCCAAAGACATGCTGTGCTTGTGTACTGTGGTGCGTTGTGCTTGAGGTTTTAAGAGAGTATGTTTCCTAAGGCCAGACAAACTGGAAAATTGTATCTGAAATTTATCTGGCTTTTAGAGAAGGGGATTCCCAAAGAATAGCAGGGTCGCTGATAGAACTTATGCGATAAATTTTTGAGCATCAGCACTCTATTGCTTTCTTGATCTATGGAGTTGGATGCCTACATGGACATCCATACCTGCAGGAAACATGTATGATTAGAGAACAGCAAAGATATCTTGGCCTTTAGTTGTCGGGAGAAACTGGAACCTCTGGTTCCATTTAAGAACACACATCCATGTTCAGCATCGGCTCAGAGGGCTGGCTCTTGCTCTTATCGTGCCTTATGAAAGTTTGTTGCAAGTTCAAAGATCTTAGCGTAGGAAAATTAAGTGATGTTCCTACTAGTAACAGAACGCTGTCTCCCATAACGTTCTCACAGATAAACCAGTGAAGTATGGGCTAGAGAATTGGACAGTGAGGTACTTGAAAACTGGCTGAACTGCCAGGCTCTCAAAGGCTTGTGACCGGCAGCACGAAATCCGTCTGGCAGTGGTCAGCCTGTGGTGGTACCCCAGGAGCTGCTGCTGGATCCAGTACTGTTTAACATCTCCATTAATGACCTGGAAGGTGAGACAGAGTGCACCCTCAGCAAGCTTGCAGGTGATGCAAGGACTGGTGGTGTGGTTTAACCCCAGCTGGTAACTAAGCACCACACAGCCGCTCCCTCGCTCTTCCCCACCCACCCGGTGGGATGGGGGAGAGAATCAGGGAAAAAAAAAGTAAAACTTGTGGGTTGAGATAAGAACAGTTTAATAGAACAGAAAGGAAGAAACTAATAATGATAATTATAACAATAACAACAACAACAACAACAATAATAATAATAATAGGATTGGAATAGACAAAACAAGTGATGCGCAGTGCAATTGCTCACCACTCCCTGACCGATGCCCAGTTAGTCCCCAAGCAGCAATCCCCTCACAGGCCAACTCCCCCCAGTTTCTATACTAGATGTGACGTCCCATGGTTTGGAATACCCATTTGGCCAGTTTGGGTCAGCTGCCCTGGCTGTGTCCTGTGCCAGCTTCTTGTGCCCCTCCAGCCTT
>JAVJGG010000043.1:4389031-4451053 GCA_035590195.1 Aviceda cuculoides
TTAGTCTAAACACTACTTAGCAACAACTGAAAACATCAGTGTGTTATCAACATTCTTCTCATACTGAACCCAAAACATAATGCTATACTAGCTACTAGGAAGAAAATTAACTCTATCCCACCCAAAACCAGTGCAGTGTGATACATCAGGAGTGCTGGGTCCAGTTCTGGGTAACCCTGTACAAGAGAGACATGGACTTACTGGAGGGGGTCCAGCAAAGGGCCACAAGGTGGTGGACTGGAGCATCTGACTTAAGAGGAGAGGCTGAGAGCTGGGACTGTTCAGCCTGGAGAACATAAGGCTAAGAGGGGGATTTTATCCGAATGTATAAATACCTGATGGGGGGGAGTAATGATGAGGGAGCCAGGCTCTTCTCAGTGGTGCCTGGTGCAATGGGCACAAATTGAAATACAGATAATTTAGCAATTTGGAAACTGAGCAACCTGTTCTAGTTGACCCTACTTTGAGAAGGGAGTTTGAACTAGGTGGTCTCCAGAGGTTCCTTCCAAATTCACCTGTGACTGTGATGATTCCCTATTCTGTGACTGTGTTTCCAGCTCTCTGTAATGAATGCGAGAATACTTTGTAATACTTCTATGTTTCCTTTACACCTGTCTGTTTCTTCACCTTTCAGTGCTATTTTTAGGGAGAAAAATGTGTTCAGGTCATGTTCTGGCCTAAGACTGTAGTAACATGCTGCTAATCAGAGTTCATCCATATCTCCTGCCCCAAAGGCTTGTTCTTCTAAGGAGCCATCCTCTAAATACTTTAATTGCTTTATGGCCTTGATGAAGAGTGGGAAGCTTGGTCTGCTAGTTCAAGAATGATCCTTCTGTGTTCAGACAGCCACCAGCTGCATAACTACTGCGGATTGCTTAAGATTTCTGTAAAAAAAAAAAAAAAAAATTAAAAAAAAATCCTAATTTTATAGCAATTTTATGACCCTTGCTTACTCTTCATCTCAAAGTCTGTTTCCAGATGCCCATTAGGGTGCATTTGGGTCCACTGGTTAACATGATCATGGAATTTGTCTGTTGCCTGATTCAGCACCGTTAGCGTAACCTATATAAATAACAGCACTGCTAACTTGGCTTATTTCAATGGGCACGGGTCCGAGTTGCTTACCTGTACCACCCTGGTGGCATTCCGGTAGGGGCAGTAATCTCTGATGGGACAGCAATGGAGAGCAGCACTGCTGCTGTAGAAAAAACACACCTCGCCCTGTGTCCATCTTCATCACAACAGTAATCACTGCAGAAAAACATTTGCTTACCTGTCTCATAACTAGGTGCAGTGTTTGTGGCAAATTTATGGAGGTCAGAATTGTCATAAAGCAAGTGGGAAATTTTGACAAATTACAAAGGAAAGATACTTAATGCTGAGGCTGGCAGTAGGCTGTGCTGTGTATGCTATTAATTAATACCTCTGTGTTAGTTAAGTTTCAGTGGGAGTTATTCAGACCTATGCCTTTGCAATGATCTTTCATGGTATTAAAAGGCGTTGGTCTGAAAAACGCATCACTGCAGTTACTGCGGGACGTCACTATGTTGTGCAAAGGAGGCTGCTTAAACCTGTGAACTCCAGCTGTGACTTGAGCACATTCGTTACTGCCAGGAGGTGGTGACAGCCCTGCGAGGTGGTTGTGTGGCCAGGGCTGTGAGGGTCAGGGCCACCCCTGTTTGGAAAGCTATGTCTAATAGTTGGCAATCCATAATAGTTTTGTAAAGCAATCCTCCTTGCGGTGTTTGTGAAAGGACTGTTATTTGTAGTCTGATTTCCTGAAGGCATGCTGAAGATAAGGAGACTTGAATAGTCAGATAGCATAGGGAGCCACAAAAAATAAACTCTCCTCTCCAGTGAATGCAAAATATGGAAAGGAAAGCCCAAGTCATGCCTTGAAAAAACACTGCAGGGAGAGAGGATGGAGAGGAGCCTCGTGTCCTGCAACCCTGCTGGAGGAACGTCTGCTGGCTTACGCTGGCTGTGGCTCTGCTCCATTTCACTTGGTTACCATCCCAAAGCAGTATGTTACTAAGTTGAAGGGTTTAGATGAAAATTATTTGTGTTTCAACTTTTTTTCTGTCTACAAAAATAGCATCTAATTAAGGGTTTACAGAGATAATATAATCCATCTTCTTCTATTTCCCCTCAATAAAAAAGATTAAAGAAAGGTGTCTTGAAATATTTAGGGTCCGGGCAGTGAAGTACTTGGCTACCACCACAAGGAGGCTGAGGGTCCTTCTATTTTCCCATGTGCTTTGTATTTGTCACAGCCTTGGGATAAGGAGCAGATACTGGTATGTCTGGTGTGGCATATACTACCTCTCTGCAAACACTTTCTTTAGAAAATAAATAATTTGTCATGTCAAGCCTGTCCTGGCAAACTCACAATAAGCAAATAAGAAATGAGTATTTTCTAACTAAAAACATACTAACATCAGCTGAAGTCCAGCAGGCTCAAGTGCTGATTCTCCTTTTTAAATTTTCCTCAGAAGAAAAAGATATCATGAATAATACCTTTTTCTGTCTCCCAGTGAAGCAGATATTAGAAAAAAAAAAAGCCCTATCTTTCTTTTTCCATAAACTCTTCCTCATCTTTCAACATGCTTGAAGCATTGGAAAAATTAGTAGGCATATGATAAATTGGCCACAAGCCACAGATGCAGTAATCTGTGTGCCTTTCTAAAATAACTGTCTTAAGGGGAACTTTTATGTCATTATTTCTTAGCTGCTCTGGTTATCAGACTAGCTTTGCACAGTGGCGTATATCATGCTTTTATTTTAATTAAAGGTATCTCGAAGAAGAACTTGTAAAAACGTAACTAGAGGTATTTTATAGGATTTGAACTTGAGGTCATTTTGTTCTATCGATCTCATTTGCATTCAGTAGCTTCTTCACATTCTCTGAGCTAAGGGTACTAGGGCAAAGGATGTTGGCGTGGGTAAAGGTCGTGGGTTTTGCAAGGTAGCAGTTTCTACTTCAGTAGACTTCTTTGTAATGTAGCTTCTATATAATGTTTATATATTCTTTTGCAGAGGAAGAGTATTTGTTTTAGGAACTTTACCCCTTCATTTTCCAAAACAGGTTAATGTATTTTCTCACACATCTTTGGTCTACAAGGTATGTCTGTATTTTCCTTCATGACAGTCTTCTCAAACAATGAAGTGTACAGTTTTGATTATGCTTAAACTGTAATATTCTTAGAATCACCTTTTAAAAATGTTTCCTGTTTTACTCCTTAGTAGCAAAGAGGTAGATGAGCAAAGTGCGCAGTTCCTGAGAACTGTCTGAAGACAGAGCTGAGGGCAGCAGTTTCAGTACAAGGTAATATTAAAGTAGATCAGCACAGTGGAGTTTTAGTGTAAAGAGCATGCATAACGAGATATGTGAGAGAGTATATTAAATGGACTTGTGTCAGGATTCATTTGTTATATTTACTAGGGATTTGCCTGCTTGCTACACAAGTTCCCTTTATTACTGTTTTGAATTTAAGTATCATCTACTCCTTCGGAAGATACCTTCTTTCCTTTTGTGTGCTGCAGTTTACTTTTAGTTATTTTCCATCTAATATCAAAACCACAAATTATATACTTCATTATCAGTGTTGCGGTACTGTAGATTAAGAAGGTATTTCAGTGCAGTGACTTCTGCACAGTGTATTGGTAATTTGGCTGCCTCCCTTGGAGAAAACCAGGTAACATTTTACAGTAGCGTTGTTGGCTGACATTTGTGGTATGCTTTTGCTAGGACAGAAAAGAGTGATTCCACTGGAATTTTCAAATTAATCTTCTAAACCATCCATACTGTGCCATTATGTAGGACAAAGCCATTTCTGTTGCTAAGTTATGTAATCTGTAACAGAGAAACTTCCTACAGACCTTGTATTAACTTTTAAAACATTTCTTGCAAAAGCAGTGGTTACTGCTGAGGTGTGAGCTATCTGTTTTCCATGAGATATTTCTAAGTTCACTTAAATACAGAGAAGAGATTTTTTTCTTCAAACTACAGCACCGTGCAACCACTGCTTAACTTCACAGAGCTTTTATGGTAATGTCGAAGGCTAGGAGATCAGCCATTGTGGAAAAGAAGCCTCATTCTGGCAAATATTTTTTAGCTGATTTCTAAGTTTGCAAGTTACAAAATTAATATACATTCTAAGAGCATTTTGGGTGTAGTTGTACAGTACATGAGCCAAGTGATACACATTTTTGTCCCGCTACAACCACAGATATCCTTCCAACCCATATTATTTTAGTTGCCTAGTATTATAAAATGTGAAAGAAATCTGAAAAAAACTGAATGATTCTTATGCATGAAACCTAATTACGAAGTGGATGGTTCAGGAATCAAAATTCTGAATAACCCAGTAGTTCCAGTATAGCAGAGCTGAATTTTTACATAGACATAGTTATATCTACTCTGAAATCTTACAATAATACACTATGATTATTCTTGGTTTAAAAAATTATTCTCCGATGATAGTAATAATTCAAACTTTCATAAGATCTTCAGGCTTAGACCTGCAAAGTTAGTAATGAACTGTTAGTTTTTCTAAATAATAGTTGCTCCTTCATGAAATGTAGCTGTTCCTTGTTTAGTTTCAGCATGTTATAGGTGTATTTTAGATCTTCTGCAACTAATTAATCAAATAGAGTCTGTATTTTAGTGATAGCATTTGAAATATATATAGTTTTTATATGCAATTTCATAGTTAATACTATGTTTATGTACACTCACACATGCATGTATGTTACAGGTAGAGAGGGAAGATGTAGAAGCTGAGCTGATCCAATCCTGACCTGAATTTAATCATCTTGTCACCACCTAATAATGTTGTAACATACAGTGGAGGGCTTATATTACCGAGTTTTGGTGATTTGGGGCAGTTTAAATTCTGCTGGCATCTTGTGAAGCAGGAGGAAGTTGTACATTAGTGATTTCATCTATCCTGCTGCTGAGCGTTTTGTTCTAAGCATTGGCTACTGCGGTGGTAATGTTGGTCCCTTTTAGTTTTGCTACACTAGCAGCAGGGCTGTTGATTCGAGAAAGGCCATATTGGATCAACCCAATCTAGTAGAATATGTCAGTGTAACATTCAGCAGAGCCACCTCTCTTCATGTAAAGAGAAGCACGGCTGTGCAGTCAATGTTTGAAAAAATTTGTATTGCTCCTTCCAATATATACAGTATATATTGTTTCACTGGCTATTTTCTTTCAGATACATATCCACTTCTAACTAACATCTATGAAAAAGGATTGAAAACACAAATAATTTCAGATAGCTCAAGCTGAAAAAGTAGTGAGTTTTTCTGAACTGTTAATACTTTTCTTGATAGAAGCTTATCTTGCACTGGGCTAATAATGCTCATCACAATACTATCATTTTGCGGTTTGTTTAGCTTCTGTTAGCAACACAGTTGGAGTCCTACATCACTTTTACCTTGTTTAAAAAAATAAAAATAAAATTGGTCATTAAACTGCATTAGCATCTGTAATGACCCCAGGCATCCCTTTTCCGCTCTTTTCTTGCCTGTATTCAAGAAGCCTCTGTAGGCCTGTTAGATGCGAGCATTAACCACACAGCAATGTAGTTAAATGCAGAATTTTGTTCTAAGAAACAGTATGATAAAATTTTAATTGATCTTGTAATTTATTCCAATCCCTCAACAGAAAATGAATCATTTGTCTGGAATATTTACTGGTGTATGGATTTATTTAATGTCCCAGAGCATCCATGTTAAGATAAATATTTTTTTGCTTACTAGAGTAAAATGCATAGGTATGATGAAGGCAAGCAATATATCAGTCCTCATGTTTAGAATCTCTCTACAACTTGAATGTTGGACCTTTGTTACTTATTTTAATAGATCTTAATTTTTCTTTCCTGTCATTACCTGATTTCATGTGAAAATTTCTTCGTGTGTTTCTCTTTTTCTTAATTCATTAGATTTGGCATGGCTGTTAATTGTATCAGCTTGGCATCTGGCTAATGTAGTTCGTTTGAAACAGACAATATGCTTGAACAAACCCCTATAAAATTAACCCTTATGGTCTAAACAGACCATACATATACAGTATGACTGTAGTTCTTGCTCTGTATAAATTACTTAGCCAAATGAAAACCTTTCTGTGTTCTCATGTTAACCTGTTCCCATCCAGTGTGTGAAATGTTTAACAATTTTAAATTCAGTATTTTTACATCTTCCAGTACATTCTGCTGTCAAAAGAAGTTTCTTTCTTACACTGAAGGAAAAAACAAAACAAAACAAACCAACCCCCCCCCCCCCAAACCACCCAACCAACCAAAAAAAAAAACAAACAAAAGCAAACCCTAAAAAGAGCTTTGTAGATCTGCAATATAGATAAAGCAGTTTCAGTCTTGTTTGGAAATGTTGTAAATCCCTGTGTGATAGCTTATATTCCTGGGGAAGTTACGAATCCTTATGCAATTGCTGATGTTCTAAGTGTCACCTAAACTGGTCAGACTTCTGAATATACTGTAGAAGAATATGGTATGTTCATGCAGAAGTGACCAGTGTCATATGAAATTAAGTATTTATACCTATGATCAAAGGCCGAGTAGCAGAAATGTGCTAGGGCCTCTAATTCCCAGTTGCTATGTGTTCTGGAACTGGACCTTCATTATTCTCTTGGAAGTAACTGACTTTGGGGTAAAAAAGTGTAAATAGTGAAGGTAATGACTAGAAAAAGGTTATTTTTATTCGTTAAGCCTTCTGTGAGAAGGGCTGCAATTTGATAGATGAGCATTCAGGAACAATTCAGGATTATATTTAATTTAGTGTCCATTTACAGCTTTCCTCTTGTATGTTGTCAGCTACTATCACTGTTTCAAGGCATTCTCGCACCCTGTGTTGCAACTTCTGCTAGCAGATTGCTATTTGTCCCTCAAATGGGCAAAAAGAACTATACCAGAAGTCTCTTTATCTTATGGTCAGAGCATAGAAAGTTCTACATTTAATCTCATGCCCTTTTTATAAATACATAAGGCAATGTGTCAGCATACGAATGGCTGACATCTGGGCTGACCCTCCCATCAGAAGCGCCGAGATCATTGGGTTTTTTCCCATGTAATTCTACGTCGTGCCTCTTTTGGGGGTGTGTGTTTTTGGTTGGTTTTGTTTGTTTGTTTATTTTTGGTTTTTTGTAAACCTGTCTTTTTTTCTAATCTTGTGTTCTGGCATTGGTAAAATATTCCTTCTTCATTTGTTCTTGAACTGGCTATCTGCTGTAATAGCCTCGTGCTCCATCAGAGGGTCCGTTATCTGGTGCTTTCCCGATTCTCTGTTTCTGTTCTGCAGAGTTTAAAGCTAACTTGTTATTAAAAAGCCCTTCCTTTTGAAGGGAAGATGAGGTAGCTACTCAAGATCACTTTCTGTTTGGTACAAAAATTTATTTTCATATTACTTATTTTCAGTGAAGTGGAGAAAACCAGCTTATAGTTCTGTCCTGGCAATCTGTAACTTCGTGCAGTTCTTCCTTCTTCCCCCTGTTCCAGAAAATCATCTCCTCTCTATGATAATAAAAACTTAGGAAACATTTAAGACAGCAGTTCATTTTAAACATCATCAAAATCAGTGCTTGTTAGGACCTTGGGATGAGTTTCCATGTTGCTTAGCGCACAGGACACATTGCTGTATCCTTGTATTGTATTGGTGCTGATGCTCCGAGTCTATCCAGTGCAGCAGCTTTCTGAGCAGAAGAGTTTGGGGGCAGAGGGGAAATCTTTTTGAGGTTTTGTGGGGTTTTTTGTTGGTTGGTTGGTTTTTTACTTTCTCTGTCAGATCATATTCTTTTTTCTTCTTTATCTATTAATTCAAACATGTTATCCATCCTGCCCTATGAGGATTTGGGTGTTATTCTTAATGACTTACAGCTGTTCTGTGTGAGAAGGGAGAGACACGCAAACTTAACACACAAAAGATATATTTTTTTAATAACAAAATGCCAAAGAATGTTACAGCACTGTTATCATACCAGTACTCCCACCAGAGGCCTCATACATATGCATGATAGGAGACCACCACGTGGGAGAAATACTATGAGCGTGGAGGAGAGAAAATGAATATTGATAAAACATGTCACAAACTGTGAATAGCCCACAGGAAATATATAATCTCAGTGGGTACACTTAATTGAAACAGATTAAAATCTAAATCCATGCAGCTGATAATGTTTTTTATCTTGAAAGGTCAACTGGATTTTTGACACTCCTAGTCTTACCAGAAACCTGTGTAAAAGACATTGGGCAGGGTGTCTTCAATACATTTTATTTAGAATGGACATTTATGACTGGTCGTTGACCTTGAGATTCCATTAGCAATAATGAAGGGCAGTCAGTAATGCTTTGTGCAGAGTACAGTAAATGATGCATATACACAGATGAGAACACGTCCCCTGCTCCATGCTGTGTTGGGATATACCGTGGCACTGTCACTGCATTCGTAGTTCCAGTAAGATAAAAGGAAGCAGTGATATTAACAACAGCAAGACTCCTTTGGACATATTTTTGTTTACAGTGTGCTGGAGTTCCACATTTTCCGTTTCCCTTCTTCCTTCCTCTCCCTTTTTTCCCTCTTCTCATTCATAAAACATAAGCCAAATTTTCTAATTCTTTACAGAAAAGAGGACAAACTCTGTTTGCCTAATCACATAAGGAGTTTAGTCGACTGCTGTCAAAAAGAGCTACTATCAAGAAATGAAATGCAGTAAAATGTTTCTAGAGCGCCCTTACATGAAAATGTTTTAAACTCCAGTTAATCAAAAAGTTTCAGACTGGCTCTGGGTGACATTTAGTGTACCAGAAGCACAATGTGTTGATTCAAGGATCATCTCCAAGCTCAACTAGTTCACCACAATAAGCGGGAACTCAAGCAAAAGTCACAAGTAGCAACAAGGAGTTCCTGAAAAAAACTGAAACATAAAAAAAGTATATTAGAGGTAGAAGCAGGGAAAGGTGACTGGAGAGGAATACATAGATATTGTCCAAGCCTGTGGAATTGGGACTAAGAGCCATGCCTGTGGGATGGGACTAAGAGAGCCATCCCTGTGGCTCTCTTAGTTATTGTTATTGTTCCTCTGTGGTGGGATGCGAGTCTGGTAAGAGCCCAGAGAACTTCAGAAGCAAATGAAATCAGCTTCTTCATTCTGTGGCTTCCTCAGCCCCATTACGTTGTTTAGTTTCTTATAATGAGAAGTCCCAATGTCTTAAGTTAAAAATGATATTGGCAATGATCAGGCTGGCTCATACATGACAGAAGCGCAGGAGGAAAAAAAAAAAGCATATTCTAGGCTGTAGACATTAGATCTATGATAATGGTCATCGAGAATGAAATACTGCACTCCTTATCAGTCATCATAGTTGGATTTAACCTGAGACAATTTTTAATTCTCTTGATTTTCTTCCCTATTCCCATAAATTTATTATTAACATGGCAGTGAGGTTTTGTATGTGTGTAGGGTATGGGTGTGGTGTGGTGTTCTTGTTGGTTTTTCATATAACGAAGTATTTCTAATTAATGTATCCCAGAACATGAAATTTCACTTATTTAATTTGAGTTTATTAAAAATGCATATATGTACAGCTGCATGTACTTCAAAGAATATTGACTAGATAATACTTCAGTATAATCTTCCTTGAAAGGATATAAGGACCTAACTTAAGCATGAGAATGTAAGGTGCTTTTAAATTATGGAGAATAAATGAAGTTACGAGTTTCACATTTGAGTGACTTTTATACATTGTTTGTTTCTCCTGCCTGTACTTGGATAATATTTGTGTAGAGAAAATGCCTTCAGCAAAAATGTTTAGCCTAAAATACTAGGTAAATGCATAGTCCTAACAAATTCACCTAAAACATCGATTATTCTTGCCCTCCTTTCTATCCTTGCTATGCAATAGTCATTGAGAATGAAATGACAATTTTTTGATAAATCACTAGAAGACCCAAACAATTGGCATTGTCAGCAGATGAAAACCATAAAGATAGTAGGCGTTCAGACTTCAGAAAGTACATTGTTTTCTTAATAGAATAGGTTGCAAATAGAAACAATAAAAGTTGACTGCTGAGATTTCATTGAGCCGTGGCAATGTTGGCAAGAGGATGGAGGTTTTAGAGGTCATTTTGGATAAATCTTATTTTTAAATGTAAAGTCACCTGAAAATCATCCGTTGCCTTGAGAAAAGAAAGTTTGCTTTTTGAAGTGAGGCTTGCCAATCTTTGTCATTATACCAAGCTGAAAAAGCAAATGTGAACCCCCTACAGACTCGTATTTTTCCCTTTCAAAACAAAAAGGGGAGAGGAAAGAAAAGCTGCCACCACCCAGGCAGCAAACTTTACCCATTCTCTGTTCTCCAACAGTTACCACCAAAAATATCTTTTCCTGAGACGTGGGGATCATTTTTTCTTTCTTTTGGAGGCTTTGTAGCATTCCTGATGTGATGTGCTTCTGCTTAAAGCAGACGGTCGGTGTGCAGAGGAGCGGGATGAAGCTGCCTAAGCCTGAGCTGTCCGTAAGGCAGCAAAGCTCAGGACCTTAAAGAACACCCTCTTTAAACTGGGCCTGGAGCGTACGGAGGGTTCTACTGCTACGACTGCAGCGTGGGAGACAGCCTTGCCCTTGGAAAAGGCGTTGGTTGATTTCTAAGCACTGAAAGAAAGGGTGAGAAGTCAGAAAGAAGTGCAAATGCTGACCTCTTCTTTTCCACCAAATGTGGCAGGTCAGTCTGCTATAAAGACCTTTTTTTTTAATTCGGTGCACTTTTTTATGCCTTCTCTCGAGGAAGGAGCTGAACCTTTTCTAATTTAGGCCTGTTGTAAGTATCTAAGGAAATCTTTTCTGCTCATCACGAGTAGCTTATGAATAAAGGACTCTGGTAACCACTAGATGTATCTGTCTAGTATTTTGTAGCCTCTTTATTGCATGTTGAAAAAAATGACAGATTGAATTTTAAGGTACCCTGATATATACTGCTCTAATGCAAGCTAGGTAGTACTGGGCTTGCACTTCTGACTCTGGTTTAAATGCTAAAAGTTCCCATTTGAAGTGAAAAATAAGAAATACTATATACAGATTTTAGATATGCTGTGCTACTGTTGCGATGGCAAGGCGGAATGAACTTCACTTTGGCATAGGTAGGCAACAGTTGTACCTGTGTTACACATGGAGAAACCGTTTGACATATACTAACTGTGACCAGACCCACCAGAAAGGTGGGGCATACTGGGTAATCATCTTCTTTTTTACATTAGTAAGCATTAAGTTGATCCCTTATCTGATAGGCGTTGAACTGAATGCATCCTTGGCTCACTTAATCTATAAAGTATTTAGTGTTACTGTTACACATTTAAAACATTTCCTTTTTTTAGACAATCTTGGTAATATGTTTTCTATTTCAGCCTACAGAACACTAGTTAAGTGAAAGAATAATAGAGCATTATATGCTAACAACCTGTATATTACTGCGACTTTCTTTTCTGTAGAAAAGCACACTTACATTTGAAGAAACATCTTTATTACTTTAAATATAAATATATTCACAAGATACGTATTCTCTAATTATTCTCCCTAGGCAAGTATATTTTTAATAATAATTTTGCATTTAAGTAAAATATACCTCTTCATCTTATAAAACATAAAATAATAACTAATTAAAGCAGTAGTTCTGTTTTATTTGAAGAACAGTTATTTCTTTTGGAATGTGTTGTAAGCCTAGTTTTGAAGTAAAATAACCATGTTCTCTCTTTATAAAATGCAAGTGTTCCATTCTGAGGTCTTAATTTCAAGTTTACTGCTGCAAAGTTGTTGAATGGTGTGAGTGGTGGTGCCCTGCGAAGCCAGGGAGACCAGGGTAGGCAGCTTGCAAATGGAGTATCATGTTCCCTGGAAGATATGTGGTGGATTAGTATTTTTTATATATTGCAATTGCAAGTTAGAGTACTGTGAAGCATCAAAGGACTGGAAGAACTTCTCCAGAAAATATTTTCTGACACTTCTGCACCAAGGATAGTGTATTTTGGTGTTACAGCAAAACCAGGTTTCCTGCAATTTGTCATTTGTGGAGAATACTATATTAGAGATGCTGGCATAAAATATTGTAGCATCTAAGTAGTTGAGTTTCGTGTTACAGTCATGTCTGCCATTTGAATTGTCAAAAAACCCCTGTCACTTCTTTTTATATTAAAAAAAAAATTCCTGAGCAATTTCTTTTGTAATGAGAAAATCTGCTCATTAGGGCATTCCAGCTTTGATTCTGTAGTTTCTGTGGTTTGAAGTCAGCTATCCAAATCTTCAGTCTCATTAACACTGAGGAAAAAACAATCTTCCTCTCAAATGATTAGGTATAATCAGTCAAACATTTAAATAGTCTAATATGACTTTCATGTTACAGATGACTGATGGTTTGGTTCTGCATAAGGTCTTTTGATCAGAAGTTTTTCTTTGAATACATGTACCTCTCTGTGCATCCTTTTCCAAGAAGAGCACAACATATTTTATAACAAACTTGTACAGTTGGCTTAGAGCAAATACTGTGAAGAAAAATTGAATTTATTCTCTCATAACCAATCAAATCCCCCCCATTATTCATAAATGTGGAACACTTCAGTAATTATCAGGGGGTTTCAGCTTCATTTCATAGTATTGCTTAAGCTGAAACTAGTGCCGCTTTTCATTTTTAGAGGATGGAAAACTTGGGAAATAATTCTTTTTTTTCTTTTGTTTAAGAGTTACATATAATGTGTCAATTTGTTATATTCTGTTTCTTTGTTTCTTGGGTTCCGACATTCCCTAGGAAAGCTAAAAATTAAAGTAGGTTTTGATAATCATGTAAATACTGCTATCTCCTAATAGCAATATATTGAAATGTCGCATCTGTCAGCCATTTTTACATGAAATGAAGTTTAGTCTTAAATGAAATCAAGAGTAAAACTCATAAACAGTTTTTATTTAAGTTAAAAATATTACTCTTGTATCTACAGTTTCACAAATGACTGTGAGAATGAAATTTAGGCATAAATGAAAGGAGATATTTTGAGACTGTACCATGAGCTAACAAACTAATTTAACGTCATCAGTGCAGACAAATTAAAAAATAATGCAATTCTAAATATTGAGAAAGAACACATTCATCATGGTCTGTGTTTTGGAAGCAGTATTTAAAATAGTGTATTGGGGCTTGAAGTCAACCATTAAAGAAGAGAATTAACTTTTTTCCTTTATAAAGCATGAATTGCATTATACACAAAGTGAGAGTGTTTTCATTTTTTTCATTCCCTAGCCAAAAGCCTCCGGCAACAGCATAGCACATCAACTGTTACTGCTATTGACAAATCTAATGACACTTTGCTCATCTGTCAAATTTTGCATTTAAGTAGGCAAGTAGAATATCACAAAGCTGCTCTTCATTTGCAGAGAAAGCAGACTCACTTTGGAAGTAAGCAACAGTGTAAGACACCAATTCTAACACGTCGGTGTCTCGTTTCTGGTTAGGCGTAAAGTGGCTGCAACTATAGACAGTCACACACATACTGAAACGAAGAGACTCTGCTTATGGAGGGGTTGCAGCAGATAAAGCAAGCGGAAAAGCTTTGACTTTTTTGTATTATAACATCTTATTTAGGCCATCAGCTGCTTAGAATGGGTTATTTTTTCCTGAAATGTAGTTTATTAGATATAAATTTAGAAATGTATGACGAATTAGTGTTTGGTATTTCTATAGCCTTACCTGTTGACTACTGCAGTAAAGGGATAAAAAGCTACACTGAAATGATTAGCTGTGATGTTCAGAATATAATTGAACACTCTAGATGGAATAGTGTCATTTCAACAGTAAACAATTGTTTGTCGTTCAACTATATGAAGAAAGCAGTGCGTACCCTACTCAGATAAGAAATTATTTTCTATTTTATTTAAATAATGGTACTTTGGTATATGAGAAACATTGCTATAAAGACATCACATTCTGCTTGCGTTAACCAACTAAAAATCAGTTCAGATCTTAAATACTTGTAAGAATAGTGGAGAGAGGCAGGATGAAGCTTTTACAAATTATTCCTTGTCTTCTTTCCTGACATTTCAGCCATCATTCTTAAGATTTTTTTTTTTTTAACCTAACAAACTGATTTATACCAAGGAGTTTATCCTTCACTGTCACAGAAGATGCTGCCATGGAATTCAGCTAAAGAAATCGATTTAATGTTTTGACAATGGAGAAAAATTAGATTGGCATTACAGAGAAACATTTAATAAGGATAAAAAATAAAGTCAAAGCATTGGTGTGTCTCTTGCTGTTGTTCAAGTGTATCATTTAAAATACTATTGGTAACTTTAGAGTGGAGAAAGTCTGGGAAAGCCAACTAGAAGTAAGATGTTGGTTGGTGTGAAAAAGCACATAGCTGCTACATTTCTTTGTTCTGAATGACCATCGACAAGTCACACTTGGCTTTTAATTACAGTTTAGTAAGGGTTTTTACAAAACCCAGTACTGATCATAGAAAGACTGTAAAATACTTTCTTGAAGTATTTACCGGCAAAATCTCCCAGCTTGAGTGTAAAATATAGAAACCTGAAATTTAAATTATGCAAAGGCTTGAGCTAGACATTATTTTTCTAATAAAATTCAGTAAATCATTCAGGTGAATGGAAAGATGAAGAAATAATAAATGCTCTTATTTTATTTAAGGTGCTTGTATGTGAAGCTCCCCGGGATGATTTTTGTTATCTTCAGTTTTTCCTTTATTTGTTACTAGGCAATGATAGAAAGAATTGCATGTGAACAGAAGTTTTTCCTTAGCCTGTTTTTGGCCCAGGAAAAGGTGCTTTGTGTCGTCTGGTCATCTGCAGTCCTGCTGGGGGGTTCTGCTAGCAATTGCAGGGAAGGCACTCTGTTACACTTCTCCCTTGGGAATACATACACACTTTTACATGTGAGTCAGGTATGTCTCACCTATAAAGGCACGCATTCTTTGTCACATACCACAGAACTGAGTCACTGAAACAGATGACGACTTTGTCAAGTTTGCAAAAATCCATTTAGTTAGGATGGAGCCGGGAATTATGCCAGGAAATGCAGCATCCAATGCTTTTCTTTAACCCCTAGATGAGAATTGTCCACCCTTCCGACTGCAAGAGATGTCTGTTTTGATTCCATCTTTTTCTACAGCTGTGTTGTATATTTTTGTACTTCTGAGCTGGCAACATGCAAAATTGGGATTCATCATTCTAGAGTTTCCAATATAGCAGGTGTTTCTGATCAATGTTACTTAGATTTGCCCTTCACTGGGAAGCTAGTGAGGCCAGTGAGATGTGGGGTGGCAGCTTGCAAACTAAATACTATTTTCTTTTTGGAGATATGTTTTAGTAGTAGTGGGTTAGGTTTTTTATTTTATTTTATTTGTTTTATTGGTGCTTGCAATATCAAGTTAGAGCACTGTAAAGCATCAAAGGACTGACAATTCTGCACAACTTCTTCAGGTATGGTCTAGATTTTGGAAAGTTATGTTTGGCCAGAGATGGTGGATACAAAATTGAAACAAGTCCAGGATGGGAGTAGAAGTCCCCACTGCTGGTGGGGTAAGATCTATACACTTCAAGGCATTATGCTTCCATAGTCTGATACAGAAGTCTTTATAGTAACTGCATGTCTGGATAGAAAAGTTTTGCTTCCTTTTTACTGGGAGGAAAGGCATAATAGTGAGCCTCAAAGGGGAAAAAGGCCTATAATCATTCAGGTTGAAGTGCTTCTTAATTCAGATTGTGTGCTACTTAGACAGAGAATTTGATAAGAAGGAGTAGAACTGGAAAAGAAAGACATTTTTAAAAGCACAGCTATTACAGGGTTCATTACTTTATTTATATGTTCTCCAAAATCACATGAATGAAGGAAAAAAAATGAGAGAAAAAAATACTGGCTTCAGTTCAGAATGTCAATTACTACTTTTTTAATCCTCTTTTCACAATTTATTTGACATCTTGAACGGTAGCCAAAAAAGCTATTATAACTATAAAACATATTCATTGGTATAAATCTCATTAAGTTGAGCAATTTAATTAAGGTATTGACATGCTTAATTGATACGTGCAAGGAGAGACCATTTTCATATCTAATTTCCATACGCTTTCTGCTCTTAAAAAAACTAGCTCCGTAAAAACGTTATAGATTCAGCTAAGCCCTGTCATCCCAAAGGAGCACTTGCTACCATTTACCTTGATTTAGAGCCAACTACTCTTCTAAGTGGAGCTCCATTAAGTGGATCTGATGTATGCCTGACTCAAACATGCGTCAGCTTCTCTTATGATCAATAGCGGAATATTTATATTAATAAAGCACCAAGTTAATTAAATAAAATAGTCTTCTGGGTAAACTTAAGATACTAGGGGATGGGCAGAGAATCAATATATTCTGCCATTTGAACATTAACTATGTGCTCTGAAATTTTATGTTATCTTACCAAAGATGCTTGCGGTGTGGAAGTCTCAGATGCACAGACACTCCCAGTGCAGGAAGCTCCTGAGCATCCTGTGCAGGATTTGCTTATGGAGTTAGAGAAAAACGAGCAAACAAACAAATGGGGATCTGTGTGGCTTCTGTGACTTCATTCCTACAAACACATTGGAAATCCTTTCTCTTGGATTGGGACTGGACACAGTCAAGTAGGTATGTTCCCAGTTGCCTGAACTATTCCAGCCTTGCCAGAGAAGGAGCGTGCGTGAGAAACTCGCCAAGTAAGGGTTTATCAGTGATCGCGAAGGGTCAGAGGTCACCTATTTTGTTTTTGAAGAAAACACCCTAACGAAATTTCTAAAATTACCTTCAAAACCAGTTGGCCACTTGAAAGCATGTCTAGTTCTAGTGTATTGTATATTCCAGCCAAAAGGACAACCGCTCAGACCTTTCCCAGCAGCGGGGCCTGCAGCCGCCCGCAGCGGCAAGCGGTGGAGCACGCGGGGGCCGTGCTGCCGTGGCTCTGCTGAAACCCTCTCGCACAGAGCTGGGAGAGGTACTTCTAGATGAGGGGGGGACTTCTGGCTGCTGCGGAAACCTACCCCTGTTAGAAGTGTAATCATAAGTCTCAGTCACAGACTGACATCATTATTTCGCTCTGATAAGAAAACTCTGCTGTCCTTGTGGCATTGATGTCATTTCTATAACATGCAGATGGCCTCTGAAGGAAGCCACTTCCCTCAGGTACCCTTGTAATGCACTGATACCACCTCATCCTACCTTTCATCGACATTTTAAGGCCTCAGTGCTATAAAGTGAAGAATGTTTCTGTAAATAATGCTGCAGCTGTAAAAGAACGCCTGACTTTGATAACCAAAGGAGATGCGTGCAAGGTAAAGAAAATCTTCATTCAATATTAATAGATTATTCAGTCAGCTTAGAACTCGTTCTGTGTAAATATGCTACCATCTATTTAGTCAGGGGCACCGCGGCGTTGCTAAAACCACTGACAGCTCTGGTGCAGAGGGGAGCGGCGGCGTGCCGAAGCCCTGAGTGAAGGTGGAGAGCAGAGCCGTCCCGCTCCCCGGCTTCGCCGGCCGGCGCTGGGCTCCTTCCTGCTCCCCTCTCGTGCTTCTCCGGCTCGGTTTGAAGGCAGTGAGGTAAACCCGAGGGAATTAGAGCGTGCTCCTTTGGGCCTTCTCGTTTTCAAAAACGCGGACGTGCTGGGTGAGCAGCAAACAGTGATTACTGGGTGCCTCCTCACCATAACCTGGGTCGGGCTCCGAGTGGAAGATTTCAGGGAGGCCGTTCTTTGCTGACTTCTCTGTGAGAGAGGCTGTTGAACTGAACAAAACCATCCTGTAAACCCACAGGGAGGTAGTATATAGATTAATGTATATAACTTATTAAAATAATCAATACTAGTAGTTCTGGGCAATTGCAGGAAAATGGCACTGATATTTTCCTATGATGTGTGATTTTGACCTGGTTAAAATATTTCTAATTACCAGGCACAGTGGAAGAGCTGAAGGAATAGTCTCCTCTGTCTTACAGTGAATTTTGTCTTCCAGTAGCTAATATCAGCATTTCAGCATTTACTGAAAATTCTTGGGTTTTGTTTCTACTTTTGTATTAATATAGAACCTTCTGAAGAAGACATATACGTTTGATGTGTTTAATACTTCCAACTATGCTTCATATATGGAGAAAGGTACTTTGGCTCTTGTGTAATATTAGTAATCAAAGCATGTATGTTACATGTGAAAATTCAAAATATTTAAGGGACGTAAAACTATACTGCTGTATTACTGTCTTTGGTAAAGTGTTGGTAACACATCCCACCGCTACCATTTAGTATTTGTTTTGCCTTTCTTCTTTTATATCATTCTTATGTTCTGTGATTTAGAAAGACTGAACAAAGAGTGCAAGCTAGAAACAACATTGGAACCATATGTGTTATAGTTGTATATAATCTATATCATAATCATATAAATTTAACAGCGTGGGATAGGTTTAGTTAGAAAACCACTTTCTCGGTTAGACATAGTTCCCCAGTATTTAGAGCTGTCTTTCCAGAAATTAACTGTTCAAAGAGAGGGAGAGTGATTGCATCTGAGCTGGGATAAAAACAGATTCCACCATGAATTACTTTCTGGAACCAAACAAAAACCTTTGTGTATGGAATTGCAACGCAGAAATTGTTGTGGTTTTTTTGACTGACTCTTAGTTTCTGCCTCTTGATTGTTGGTTTTCTGTATGTACATCTGGGAGTAATGATGTGAATAAATAATGTCAGAATGTAAACTTTCCAAGTTTTATAATGAATTTAAATTTGGTTTTTTGATAAGATAGAACCATTTGTGTCATATGATACATGACACACCCTTATCTAATTGGTGGTTGGTTTTGTGGTTTGGTTTGTGTTTTGATTTTTTTTTTCCCCAAATCTTGCTAAAGCGGTTGAGCAGAGGTGTCATAAATTGAAGAAACTTTTGTGGTAACTGAAAGTCAAGTGTTGTTGTCGGACATAGTTTCTCCTGGAGACTCGTGTAGCTGTAGTGGACTTTGGAGAAAGTCATCATCATTCCCAGCAGTGATGAAATCAAATCATTCTGGAATTTGATATTCTTTGACTTGAGAGTGCTTCAACAATGAAGTAGCAATGTGTAGACTTCTTGTTGTTTCCCTTTGGAGTCTGTTGTGCAGGAGGCCCTCCTCCCTCTTCCCGGTCAGCTTTTTTACATTTAATTTAATTTTCTGAGCTGACATTGTCAATCTGAAATTCAGCAACATGCTTGACAGTGAGTCGGAGGAAAGCCGAGTTCATTTTTAGAAGTGGCTTTATGCAAATAAATCCTTGTGCAGATCGCTGAAGCAAGGCATTTGCCGATGAATCAGAGTAGTGCCTTTGTTTCCTTGTCGTCTTCAGGAATAAAGCTCAAAATGTGCCACGAGAATCTTTGAGAGTTACTGTAAACGGTTCACACATGTTCACATCTCCCTATGAGTATTTTGGGTGTTTGGGGATAAAAAATGAATAATAAAAAAGAAGTTTTAGCTCCTTGGTAGGTGATATACCAAAGCATTAAAATAACAAAGTACTCAGTAGGCTGAGTGACATGATTGCAAGTTTAACTTCTTTTTTTGGAGGAATTTATAATTTTGTGTGCATGTTAGCTGAAAGGTTATTTAGGTTTAGATCTATGTTAAGTTAGTTAGCACGTTTGTTCTACTAGTATACTTTATTTTTATTTTCTGTATTTAAAACACCTATATTCTATTTCAATGCTTTTTTTATAATGTGTAGCACTATTAAATTATAAACTTTCTGTGCATGGAGTGGGATGCTTGGAGGTGCTTTGCCTACCTGGATAGTCATTGAAAAAAAGAAATTATTTGGTTATGCTTAAGTGAATCTTTTCTTGTCTGTGTGGATAAGGTAGCAGAATGAGGTTTGTAGGTATCATTCAGCTGTAATGGTCAGCGTGGACCTGCTCTGAAATAATTGAATAGTTTGTGGGTTTGTGGAGCCTACTGTAAAAAGGAGAAGCTAGTATTACTTAAACAGTTGCATCTTGCATGAATATCCCCAGTGGAGTTAACCACTTTGTGGTATTACATCTTGGTCTAATAAATCTAGATGTCATATCCACATAGAAAAATGAATTAAGGCTACAAACCAGTCTGAAGTGTATCTTCTTTCATCTGCAGTGTTTCACAGGGGCTTTCAGGGACTAAATGATTCATAGCAGGAAAGATATATAAAGGTGATATTGTGGAAGAAAAATATAAGCTAAAATCTTATGAAGGAAGGAAGGGACAAGATGCATAGAACTCTTTTGTCCTTTTTCTAGGGCTTCAGTACCTGTTAATGGAGTACAGAGTGCTGAATATCACTGCAAGAGATATTACTGGTCCAGTGTTATAATTTATTTTTAAAACTTCTATTACAGCTAAAGTAATAGTGTGCCCCTCTTACACTGGTACACTTTACCACAGAATAATAGCCTCTTGATAACCAGGGCTTAGCTATAAACAGAATGTTGTTTTTCTCACTGCAGTGCATTCAAATAATTTGCAATTCATTTCTACCTCACTAGAATAAATGGAATGTCACTGTAGTTGTTTTTACTATCTTTGGATTCTGTATAATTTTTATTACTTTTGTATAGCCACAGAAATGCCTACAGTGATCATGCAAACAAATTGAATAATTGTCCTCTTTCAGGAGAACTTCATAAAAAATAAAGCCTAGACCTTTACACATGCAATTGCTACTTATTCCTATGAAAACACTCTATTTTCATAGCTAAAGTACAGGACCACCACCTGAATTAAATAAATACTATTATGATCATCGTTTTCCTTCTACTTATGTCACGGTTAAGTGCACCAGAATATAACTGGTCAGGGAGGTATTTTTCCAAATACATCAGTAAAGTACAAAAAATTATTTACTATAAAAATACTCATCATTAACAAAGGTAGAATTAGGTCAAGAAAGATCATTAAAGAGTGAGTCTTCCTCCAGATGTTGATCAGTTATCCACTGAGGGTGCTGATTTATTGCCTCATGTTTCATACTTTATGATTTCATGTTTATCTCCTAAAATAAAAACTCATCAAATTTTTAAAAAGATATAACCAATAAACTGCAAATATCTTTTTGCTTACTGATCAGGCTGGGCTTAAGCAGGCACTCATTTTTGGTCTGTGGAGATCAGGGGAGGGTGATATTGCCTACTGATTTTTAGAATTTGCAAATGCATTGGATTTCTTTCCAATACAGCTCAACAGACAAAACTATAAAATGGAAAACAGGTCAACAGCATAAAACTTGGGCGTTTTAAAATTTGCTTAGAAGAAAGAAGCCTCCATATAGCTGAATTTCCACTTTAGAAAGTATTAACCTTAATAAGCAGCAAGAGAGCTTTTTGAATTCGCATTGTTTTAACAGCAAGCAAATATTTATAACAACAGAAAATCACGGTGAGAATAATTTCTTGTTACTGCTGTTAGTGCTTTGCTCTTTCGTCTTTGAGGTGTGTTTTGTTCCTACTAAAACATTTTAGTGCCTCAGTGTTGTAATCTCACTAGGTTGGAGAGCAGCGTAATAGAAATGCATCGGTAGGCTTTGGTATTGCGTAGGAACGATATCACATTGGGATCAACTTTGTTTTGTCACCGATCCAGTTGCAAATGTATAGTAGTACTGGATAATTCCACAGTGAAAGATTTTTCTATCAAAATGACTCTCTCTTAAATACATTGTCAGAATTGTGCATGCTGTTTCTCTGTTGGCAGGCCAATCTCACCACACGTGGTAAGACTTGGTGTAAAAATTGCATGAAGCGGAATACCTAACGGATATGACTTCCAAGGAGCTTTTTTTGGTCTCTTCCCACACCCTGCTAGAGTACCTCGCTCTAGTCATATACTGCCTCTCATTGTGGCTTATTGTCCCTTGATAAAAAGGAAGGATTAATTATATTGATACCATTTTGTAAAGCACTGAAAACCTACAGTAAATACTACTAATAAAGAAGCCTTATTGTCATCTATCAGTCAGAAACTTTATCTTATTTCTAGAGGGATGCCTTTCTTCAAGTGTTGCCACTGTCAGTTACTTTCCAATTCCTGCTTCTGGACATATCCAAAGTTGAGCATAAAGACTGTCAGGTAAAATTTAGTTTTCGTGTGTGTGTTCCAAAAGACAATGCAGATGCTGCTTTCTGAAATGAAAACTCTGATCTGTCTCAAGATGCGTGGTTTTAAAATAAAATGCCGTCTGATCGCTATTTGCTCGGCACTTCGGAAATGACAGGAGGAAGGAGGAAGAATTGTATAAGTCATAAAGACAAATGTTGCCTTTAATTGGACATT
Source organism: Aviceda cuculoides (assembly GCA_035590195.1). Taxonomy (NCBI): domain Eukaryota; kingdom Metazoa; phylum Chordata; class Aves; order Accipitriformes; family Accipitridae; genus Aviceda; species Aviceda cuculoides. The sequence continues at coordinate 4,411,378 of JAVJGG010000043.1, forward strand.
GACACATAGATTATTTTTACAGTTCATTTAAAATAATATAAAAATATTTACTATAATCTTGTAAGAGATATTCTGATAGATTATTTTTTCTCTTTTTTTGTTGCGTGCATTGACTGCCAAATGTAGTGTTGTGTCTAATTTAGTGAAACAGAGAGGAATTTTTTTGTTTGTTTGAAGTGACTAAGAAATTTTTAAAAATCTCTTATGAAGCATGCACAAATGTGTATCCTCTGTTCTTTTAAACATTTGGAAAGACTTCACCACGTGCTGAGTGATCCCAGTAGTTGTGTCAGGACAGAAGTCATGAGTCTGTAAAAGTCCATGCAGGTCGGATCCCTTGATAGGTCTTTATTAACAGATGATTTTTAATTTGGCCTTGGAAAAAGGTGAAAGGTGATACTAAAATAATTATCTACTGCTCAGATCTTTTTTCCTCCTTGATTGCTTAGTGAACACCCTTCCCCTGTCTTTAAGCTCAGCCTCTCTTCAGTGTCCCGTTCTTCAGAATGAAGGTATGTGTATGTGATGGGTTAATTAGACTAGGTGAAGCTTTGAGTAAATGGTGAAGTACAGAAATATAGAGTTAGCACCTATCACCTCACAGTAAAACCAGACCGACAAAGAAATCGTGGTGTTTATCTTTTGGGAGCTTAGCCATAGTACTTGCGCAGTAGTGCATGACTGTGTGAAAGCAGCGAGGACTGGTTTAATTGGAATTTTTGAGCTAAATTCCCTCCCTTAAAACAAACAAAACCCCCCAAACTAGAAAGAGTTTCTCAACAGCTCCCAGAGCATGAATTGATAGCCAGCTGTATTATATTTAGCAAAAACACAGTCACCTTGCATTGTTCAGGGTACAGAACATCTGTAGGACCCGCTCTTATTTTGCAGAACTTGGATGCTGTCAACATCTACGCTTTTATTGCAGTAGTAGCAGGAAGACATTTTTTTCCTTTTAGAAAATCAGCAGCGATGCCAAGTTTCCACAGGGTAATGCTATACAATACCGTTGTTCTTAAGCTCTTTCCTTGTAGCCCATCGACAACAAGACTTAACCATTTTTCCTTTTAGACAGAGAGCTGTAACTACTACTTTATGGTAAATACCATTTTTTACACTGAACATACAGAAAGGGAGAAGCCATTGCTTCGCTGAGCGCGTAAGGCCCCTCCTGAGTATAGAGGTGCTGATGTGTGTGTCAGGCTTGCCGCAGCTTGTTCTTATTACTATTGTAGTGAGCTGATTTGGTCAATGCTTTTCCCACCTGGAAGATGATAAATATCTTGAATGTGTCTTGCTTATTTGCAAGGCTCCAAGTTGCCAGTTTTTCCTTGACATCTAACTCAGTTATTTGTTAATCCATCTATAGAACAGGAAAAACCGTAATATTGAACAGTTTTGGAAATACTGGGACAATAGCTCCTAGATAAGAATAGTCTTTAGCTGTTGAAAATGTTAAATATTAATTTTAAGCATTAAAAAACTGCCACACAATTTTGGCAGAGCAGGAGAAACCCTTCTGTTCTTTGCTGCAAATGAAATGGTAGCTTAATGTGAATACAAAGACATTTTTTAAAAAGTGGTTTAATATATTTAGAGAGTCTGTTTTGATCTGATTTCAATGTCTGCGTCCTTTAGCTTGTGTGTACTGGCACCTATGCCTCCAGATACATTTACCATGCAAGTAATTCAGATCCATTTCTTGGATACCTCAAGCATGGTGATTACTCTCTTGGCTCAGTCTTCTTAACACACTTTTAAGGCACAACAGCCTTTGCAAGCGCACGCTTATTGCAAAGGAGCCAGATCTGCATCCTTCTGCGCTGCTTCCTAAGTATCGGTGGCTGGAGCTGCACAGGAGGATGTGACCAGATTAACTGTAATATTGCTCACTTCTCTGAAGGGGCATTGTATTGATGAGCAAGGAGAGATTGTAGCAATTGGAAGGGAATCTGTGCTGCAGCCGTTTTGCTGCTGGTTTTACGATCCCGGTTATGTCATGCTTGAGGTTAAGCAGGGTTTGAGGCATTGCAAGTTGTTGTGGATCGTAATAGAAACTCTGGGAGACAGCAAAGCTTCCTTGGGAATGTCAAGCCTTTAGTTAAAAAGACACTGCGAATATTAATATTCTGTGCTGGAATTGTTACAGACGTAATTGAGTAAACTTCTTTTTTTCCCTGTGGATTTCCTTGGTCTTTCTACCTCTTTGCATGTTACCCCATTTCATCTTGCAAGCTCTTCCCTTGGAAAGCATTGGTCCCTTTGCCCTCCCTCTTCACCGGCCGTAGAAGTTACCTTCTCTCCAGCTCTTGCTCTATGAAAAAGCTGACTTCTATCATTCCCCACTTCACTGACTTGCTTATCTTTTATTATGTGTTACTTAAAGATACCTATTCTCCTTGGATTATACTCTCTAATTTTCCCCCATCTGTTACTCTTTAACTCCTTAATTGTGTTATTTAATTCAGTAAAACATTGTACGATAGGGTTTATGTGTAACATGCCGTACAGCTTAAAACTAATTCTAATGAGACAAATTGCAGTGACCAGATTGTGTTAAGTATGTGACCTTTTGCAGAGTAGTTCAGTCTGGTTTTAGTCCAATTGAAGTGTTAGGTTGAAGAATAGTCACTGAACTTTAATAGTGCACAAAACCTCAAGAACTTTTCATTTTATTTTATTTTGGTAAATGCATAAGACTTAAGTGTTTTTAACCCAGAAATCCTATCTGGTAGAAGAACGTAAACAAGCTACCAACATGGATTAACTAATTCTCATTTTTCTCAGCTGCACATTCTGTAACTGGAGTGAAACTAGTGGGTGAAGTACTTACTTCTTGGCATTGGTGGCAGCTGACACTTCCTTAAAAATCACCATTCATACCTTTCCATTAGTTTTATTTTGCAAAGCAAGCAAACATAAACTTTCCAGTACTATTGTGTCAGGAGGAGATGATGGGAAACAGTTGGTTATTTTGCACTCTCAAGCCCCATATACAGCTGAATCAACCAGTGGTTGTCTTACGGTTTTGTATCAGCTGGTAGAGAGGGAGTTGTGTGTGCGCTCTCCTTTCTTATTCCAAGAAGCAGCTGAATTGTGTGTGAGCTAGAAAGTCCTTGAAGGAATCCAGCTAGTTGTTCTGGATTTTTCCTTCGTTTTAGCTGAACATTGGTTCCATGTGTTAATGGTTAACTCTGTGAGTTTACAGCTTTATTATAGGATCAACATACAATAACATACTGGGAAAAATACCTGTTTGGCTGTGAAACATTTGCTCTTCATGACTAGTTCTTTAAGTCTTTGCATTAAACTTTTTACACATTAAAGGCAAGTCTAGTTCTTTACTGGATAACACTGAATGGTGCTCTCTTTTTTAGCCCATTTGAGCAGGAGAAATAATAAAAGAGTAGTATTCAACCACAATAAATACTTCTTAAGCTGCTTTTCAGGCAGTTCTTTGTTTAAAAATAGTCTTTTTAAATTTTAGAATCTGTATGCCAAAAAAGATGCTGAAATGTTTTTTTTGTATTGTTTTTGAAAAGGGAGGCAACCTAAGCATAATGCTGGCAGCGTTGATTTTTTGTTTTTCATATAATACATCTTATTTTCAGTACCACTGTAACTTTGCAAGTTGTGTTAAAGTAGCTATTTCAATGTCTTCGATCTGTAGTTCAAATGAAGACTCTTATTTTATGGATGTTCACAGGGTCTGTGTTCCAATTAACTGATTTATGTCCTGTCACTGGCAAAATTAAAAAGAAGAGTCTTAATGTATTTTATTGCTATGTTAGATAGTTGAAATTTCACTTAGGGTGCAATAACCACCATAAAAGCAGGAAGCTAAAACCAGCATTATAGCGAAGACTGCAGAGGCACTTAGAAAATGTCAGCAGTTTGGGGTGGAGTTTTTTTTTGCTTTCCAGTGCTTTTATCAGTAAGGCTCTTGCAATTCACATTTGAAGATCAGGAAAACAATATTAGACTTGCAGAGGGAGTTAATCTGTGTCCAAAGCATTTTAGTTAAATTAAAATAAAAACTAAAAAAAAAAAAAAAAAATCTACTGACTTGTGCCAACCCTTGTTTGAGTCTGGGTTAGACTAATGTTTGGTCTGCTGTGCTGTGAGGGCACGTGAGCCACAGCTGCTGCATTTTTTTTAGCTCCTGTGTCTCTGCTCTATGCAAACTTGAAGTCAAAGTTCTTTAATATCTCGGTGGCTCTGGTTCCCCATCTCTGAAATGAGAGCGCTGTTTCCTTAGGGATCTTCCCCGCACACTGCTGGCAGCGGAAGCTGTTGGTGGAACGTATCCAGTATCGTTGCCTGCTGTGCTTTTCACCGACTCGGGTCCTCTGCGATCTGCTGCCGAGGTGTTTTCAAGCATGTTTCCTTCGGACAGGACCCCTCGGTGAAGGAGGCAGGGGGACACTTCCAAAAAGAGACTGCGCCTTACTGAGGCTGGGGCTGGTTGCACAATCTCTGTGCCATTTGCAGTGCTTGAAAGCTGTGTGGCAGATTGAACTGGGTGAAAGTTGCCTGTATTTATCAAAATAACAGAAAGAATAATTTAATCTAAAAACATTGGTTTAGCTCAACATGTCTATTTTATCGGGATGCAAATGGCTGTGTTTCCATTGTTGGGCTTGCTGCTTTCTGCACAGAGGAACCTTTGTGAAGGAGGGTGCTGCTGACCTACTAGCACATTTTAGTTTGTCCTTAGGTCAAGTGCTTTTGGTCAGCTCTCTAGCATTGTCTGTTAGGGTGAGGATTTTTGGAAGTGTATGTTTCTCTAAAGTTGGGATTTTTCGTATTCCCTCCTTAGGATCAGTCATGCACCCAGGCATTGGACTTGTCTTCCATTATAGAAATAGGTGGCTTGAAACATCCAAGACATTGGAAATGTATTATTAACCATAATTTATTTTTCTTTAGATTCATTGTTTATTTTTTCTTGAATACCACAAATTCTTTTTTTTCTGTCTGTTTTTTTAGGGTTTTGTTTTGGCTTCACACTAGTTTATCTAGTTTTCTGCAGTTACTATTAATAACTAATATTTATTTTACATACTGTCAGTGAGAGCTTCCCATTATGTCTGTTGTAAGAAGTAGGGAATGAAAAGCTAAAACTTGAAGATAAACTATGTAGACAATTTGCTTGTCACAGCCTTCTGCTCCCTCAGAGCAAACTTGGTGAAGCGCATGGGCTGAGCCTGGTTGGTGTTTGCTTGGTTATGAAAGAAGCGCAACGAAAATTTGGCACAGTGTTAGGGAGCAGAGATGAAAGCTATTCCTAACAATCTCGAAAAGGGATGATTAGAATTGTGAGAAGGCAGTTATGGAAAATAAAGCATGCATTTATGCATTTTCTTCCATGTTGTGTCACTAATGCCAAGCAGGCTGTCAGTTCTTCAGACCACTAGAGATATTTATGAAATCAGTCCACGATCCTGGAGATTTAGAGAGGCGGTATTGTTAGCTAGATGAAAGTGCCTAAGTGAAAAATAAAATTAATACAATTTACAAGAAGATTGTCATAGAAAATGGACGAATTTCCTGCAGTCCCCTGTTTTTGCCTGACTGCAAGTGAGAGCTGAGCATAAAGACAAAGCAGAAAGCAAAAGTATAAATTAGCCCTTTTAGACCACAATAATATTAGGAAAAAAGACTTGAAAACCTAATTTGTTTTTAAACCTGATTTGAAATAATGCACAATAAAATGCCAGACAAATGCAGCTTGAGGTGTTGGTGCGTTTAGTGTGGTTTTATTTGATCACACAATTCTACTTTTTCAAGCCCTTTTTGTTCTGCTTTGCATGTCTCTTGCTTTCAGATTTAATAATTTTTGCCTTCCTAAGCCATTTTGTCACGCTTTTTACCGTTGGCTGTAGCTCTGCTGTGCCTCACTGTCACACCAAAGTGACTCCCTGTCATGAAATTGGTCTTCAGCATAGGACTTCCTTCTTATAGGTCTGAAATACACTTTACTTTCGACTCTTCTCTGTCCGGGTTGCCTGATCATTTGTCTGGGTTGAAGGTCTGTCTTTAAAGAACTAATATTTTGTTGCTGGCAAAAGAAAGGGGAGGTGAAGGAAGGGTCAGGGTGTGGATCAGTGTTAAATAAATTGTGAAGGTCACAAAGAATTTTAATCTGGCTTGAAAAAGAGACTTGTATCCAACAGCACATTTTTGTTTGTGATAGTCTGAATAGACAATTGTGGCTACTTTGAGAATTTGGTGTAGACTGCATGACTGGTATAAATTGAATTAGTCTCATGACAAGGACATAGTCCCCTTTTTTTTTTCTATCTGCCTGATGGAAAGCAGAAGAAAGCCCCGCGTGACATATCATGACCTGCAATGTCAATGTGCGCTTTTGTGACAGGGTCTGATTTCTGGCCTCTCATTTGATAAAGCCAATTTGGTGGAAACTAGAAAGAAGGCTTGCTGCAACACAAAATGTACTTACAGAAAGAGTGTCTGGTGGTGAGTACAGATGACTGCCATTCAGTCACAATAATCATTAGAAAGCCAGAGTTTCTTTCTGAAAATGGGGCAAAGTCTTGGGCTTGTATGGCATAGGGACGCAGTCACGCCAAATTACGCACTGTGTAATATCCTGTGCCAAGGTTTCGTGTACCTTTCTTTGTCCTTTTCTCCAGCCATCCCTGTGCCTTCCATTTCCTCTATTTGCTTATTTATTCCATTTTTCTTTCCCATTCTTCTGCCTTCCTTTCATCTTCCAACATTTCTCTCTTGCTCCCACTTTGTACCCAGAACCGGAGTGAAATCGCTCCCTCTATTCCGTGCTGACAGGGCACCAGCAAAGAAGTAATTGTGAATGCTGCTTTTCCTTAGCCTGAAAACATCCCAACTTTCTGATTTTGTGTCCGTTTCCCTCCCATTCCTGATGGCCTCCTTCCTGCCTCCACTGGCATTGGTAGAGGGTTGTGAACTTGGAAAAGGCCAGTGGAAATATTTATAGAGCATGAAAGGAAAAAGGAACTGAACGCAGGTTATGTAACAGAAAACTGTAACCTGCAGTGTTCGTTGCTCTACCCACACTCACAAGACATCACAAAGATGTAATGATTTAAATTGAAATATTTGTAATGTTTTAAGTACTAGAAAGTCATTTTGAATTGCTGTTGTGTTGGTTTTTTTTAAACAAGGTTAAAAATTCTGTCGCTCCCAGTGATACACAGTGCAGTGGGGTTTTTTATGCAGTGGCTCAAGATCTTTAGACTGCAAATTTGCAAAACTCACAAAAATTGATTGTCATTTTTTTCCTAAACATTAATTTCAAATAAGGGGCTGTAATCTGAGCAGGGGTAGACAAGTATTTTTGCAATCCGTAAACAGACAGGAGCATGATGAGAATATTACATATACGCTACGGGGCTGCAATTTGAAGGCATAAGATTTGGCTGCAGGTACTCTGACAGAGAACCATTGGCGTTGGGCCACATGGTCATGACCACATTTGAGCAATGTTTTCTGGAAGATATGTCATTTGTATCATGAATTCTGGTATTTTTTGTTGGAGAGTCATTTCAGCTCATGCCACAGACCTCTAGAGGAGATAAAGCAAATTGAAAACGTCGTGTGGTATAACAAATCCAGAAACATCTACTTTTCCAAGCACGCGTATGTTCCATTATGTCATGTAGATTTGAGAAATGTGTTCTTTTTTTTAATACAATGTATTTTTTTTCTCTTTGCTTGTTTAGAGACCTGAGTGAAAACCAGATCAAAGGAATCCCTAGAAAGGCCTTTCGAGGAATCATTGATGTGAAGAACTTGTAAGTGACGACTTCATTAATATTTGTTGTGAAAAACATTCCCCCTAGGTTACATCTGGCTGTTACTATTTGTTTGAGTATCATGTGGTTAGTTAACTCTGTGCAACACAAAAGGGAGCTGTGGACACTGCCCTGTGCAGCAGGTTATCGTCAGGGTCCTCATTTGCTACTTTGGTCCACATGTACACTGTGCAAAACACCTGGGGAAGTTTTGAGCAAAGAAAAAAAAATATACTTAAAGGCTTTACACCTCCCTGCAGCATCGTCCTGCAAAATCCAGTGAAATCGCAGTCCAAGCCTTGAAGTAAGATATGCATAGGAAAAGAAGTGGTGGAGTTTGGGGCTGAAATTGAAATATTTCACTTCGATTAAATTTTCTGTCCCATCACTTGGGTGGGAAGTAAATATGGCAAAATGTGGCACACAGGCACAGTAGTTGAGCACAAATATCAGAAAATCAAAAAATAATGTGGGAAATTAACTATGCATGCTTTGACAGTTTGTATTGAAAATTAAAATAATTTTTTAAAGCTATTAGGGAAAAGTGAGTTTTGCTGTTTGTGCTAATGAAGCTAGTCTGTCCTAGTCATTTTCTAAAACATACAGTCTGAAATACATGTAAGTAAAGACTTTCAGCTCTATATTTCCAGAGCTAGAGGCTCTTATATGTACCAGAAATGCATTTTTGTGCGCACTCACACACTAACGCACCATTGGCATCATTAGAGTCAACACAAAGTGAATTCAAAAAGGAAATAACAGCCAACAAGTTGGCAGAGTGAGGATTTCCTGAGAAAACTTGCAGCCACTCTCAGGACCATTTCATAGCCATTAGTATTAGCACTGTGTTACCACGCCAGTAGCTGAAATCTGATACCCCACTGTGTAAGCATAGCGTAAATAGTGTGGAATTTTTTTTGTTTGTTTTTTGTTTTTTTTGTTTAGCTGGTAGAAAAACCAGCTAAAGGTGATCTAAAAAGATGCACTGCTCTACAGTCATGCAACATACCTGTGCTCTGTTTTCATTTCTTGCCCCAATGAATGACCTCTTTAAGCATCCAGACCAAAGTTTTTTCTATAGGCAGCCGGGAAGCTGTTAAGGGCAGTCAACAAGAGTCAGAGCATGACCACAACCGCAACCAGAGGCAGAGCGCAGTTCTTCTGCCTTCACTGGTGATGCTGTGTTGCAGGGAATATCACATCAGTGGGGTTTGGGCAAGGGAGACAGTACTGCAAAAGACCAAAGCAGGACTTCCCCAAACTGGAAAACACAGGCACAGGAGCAGCGCTGTGAGGTGCCCCCTGCGCGCTCTGACCACTGTGCAAGGTGCCCTCGGAGACTTCGGGAGAGACAGAACGTGAAGACTTTTACACGTCATATAAAACTTACAGCTGCTTCTGCAGGCATTCAGCCTACGAACCTTGTGTTTCTTCAGTGGTTTGTTACTTTGTGCATATTCAACAGTCACTTCAGCTTTTCAGGTATGAGGGCTTTTTTACCTGAATGTCAGCCCGAGGAAACACATTTTGAGGAGCCAAACTCATCTAAGCCTGTACTCTAATGTTGCTTTTCAGTGGAGGAGCATTAGAGGACCTGTGTGAGCAGGTCTGGTTTTCAAGACACAGGAAAATACTGGAATATAGTTTATAGTGGGAAGAAATTTGTGGATTTTAGTCAGAAGCATGGCATTTTTGTCCTGTTAGCATGAACTTTACTTACACTGTCTAATCTCGAGGAACAATAGATAATGTTTTGTTTCTGAAAATCTAACTTTCCTGTCTATAATTCACTGTTAGTTGTCTAACTTCATTTAAAATAGCAAAGGTTGCATTCAGAGTTAATTTCACCTCTGGCGAGCTGTCAGAAAAATCACAAGTGTTCTTTGATTTATGCACCCAGTCTCATTGCAGAAGGAACCAGGGTCTCACCTTTACATGAGCTGATATCAAGGGATAGATGGCTGCAGTGCTTACAGGAACTCTATAAATGTTGGGATCTAAATCTCTAACAAAAAAATGTGACTGTCAAGCTAGGCAGTATGTATTATTTTGCTGTAAAAGACAGCATCGGAAGTGCTGCCCTGTAGCTACTGTTTCTGTCTTTCAGGGATACTGAAGTTATCACAGAATCAAAATAATTCGGGTTGGGAGTGACTTCTGGAGGTCATCTTGTCCAACCTCCGGCTCAGCAGGAGCGCAAAGCTTAGTAGTCTTATTAACAGATTTACTGATGTGAGACACGAGTACTGATTGTTTAGATAAATAGCAGGAGAAGCAGACTTTTCACTCAGATCTATAGTCATTTTCTCTTGATAAGGAATGGATGAATGGTGTGCCCAGGGTTGTTCATTACATCAGATGACTGTAACTTCCAGACACAGACTACTGCCCTATGAGTTGCTGAGAAAAACGTGACAAAATCTTGAGCCAACTTGCTGCTGGAAATGCATTAAAATTTCTGCAGCAGTAACTCTAAGGTTGTGATGCAAGTTGAACCAAGTTAATATTTAAAGCTGTTCGAGCTTTAAGCGGTAAGCTTAAACACGCCAGTTCCCGTTCTCAGTCTAGATTTGGCAGCCAACTTGCTCCCTTCCGAGTCACAGAAATGACCATGCCAATGAGCGCGAGTGTTCAAGCACCTAGAGGAAGAGAACGAGTCTTTGCCTTTCGGTGCCGTTCAGCTGTTCCAGCACCTGCACTGCTAATCGCCTGGTGACTCTCTGACACATATGCGCTAACGTGATAGCAGCAGGGCTGGCCGTTTCTATGGTTATCACTTTGGAGATTTATTGTACTATCTCAGAGTTCATCCACCTTATAAAGCATCCTTTTGAGGGATCTTGGAGACTTTTAGACATAAGAAATAAAAGTCGCATATTCTCCCACACTCCCCAACCCTTTCCGATTTATCTTTAAAATTCATGTAGGGAAAGGCTGGCATGGTTTGACATTTAACATGGTCTCGAATTCTTCCAGTTTCTACATAAAGTGTCCCAATGTCGTGGCAAAAATAATAACCCTGGAGCTATTATAATAGGGACACAGCAAGAGCTAGAGCATGTGAAAGTCTCCAGATGAATGCTGTCTTTAACAGCAGCTTGGAAAGCTTCCCTCAGGAAAAAATGCAGAGAAGTTGATGCAATAGACTAAGCCAGGGCATGAATTCCTTTTGGAGACAAGCTCTGAAATACACATCCTAAGGGCTTAGAGAGAGAGAGATAAAAAAAAAATATAAATTGCAGTGGGTGCCATTTGGAAACTCTGTGACAACTACCCTATCTCAGCATGGTCATAGCAGGAAACAACACAAAGTGGTAAGCTGTGTCCAGTTGAACCATACTGGTATAAAAAAAAAAAATTCCTGACTTTAAGGTAAGAGGTGCTGCTGCATGTGCTAAGCGATGAGGGTCTTTGGTGGAGTCCCTTGAGCACCAGGACTGCAGAACTGCCTTGGTACCGATACAATTCGGGTCATTAAAAAAAAAATATTTAAGATGATAGGAAAGAAAACAAACAAACAAAGAAAAAAGCAGGTTTTCAGGATTTTTTTCACCATGTCCTTCTTTTTAAATGGTAAAAGCTTTCTGTCTTTCGTTATTCTCTTAGCAGAGCAGTGAGCCCAGGAAAATGGGCTCAGATAAGAGCTTTGCTAAAGAAGAGCTTTTAAATGTCAAGGAGGCCAACGTTTTTGCATGAGACAAAGCCAAAGCAGAGGCTGGCAAGATGAAGTTTTAAAACTCCCAAGTGCAGGAAATTTTGTTGTTTGAATTATTTTCATAGGAAGTATTTTCTGCTGTTTGACTATAAAATCAAAGGAACAATGTGCATACAAAGAATAAGTTAGTAAGTTATTTCTAATTAAAATATAGAAATAATTATACAGCTTTTAGAAAGTTTCATGAACACATAATGTCCATTACCAATAGTGAATGAACTTAGATGGGAATTTGGCATCAACTGACACTTTGAACATATTGTAGAGTAGATGCATAAATGCTACTCAGTGCTCCTAAAAGAGTTGAACGAGAAAGGGCAAGAGAGGGCCAGCTTGCAGTGCGCACCTGTATTCAATTTATGTTACTTATTACTTAGAGAACAGGAAATGTTTCTTGCAGGAATCTAGCCCCAAGTAAGCACATTTATTTCAAGAATTAAAGGATATGGATTTGGGTCTTGTTGAGCTTTGGGCTACCTCAGTGCTGTCAAGCCGTGGCCTTCCATCATAAAAAATATATAGAGCCGCTTCATGGATTTCTGCATGTTTATAGTACTTGTATCAAGATAAGTGTTTCTCTGGTGAGGCATTCCTGCAGATTCTGTTGAGTTAACCTGTGAGCCCACCTTACTGAGGGCAGCCAGATTCCCGGAATAGGAATGTGTGGCTGTTGAGTCAAATAAAGATGCTGTAAGAGCAGCAGCCGTTCCTGTAAGGTGTTGCTTGTGCTTATTGACAGTACGCTCCCAGCTCTTCCTCTTGCTGTGCTCTCTTCGGGGCTGTCCCGCCGAACATAACGCACAGAGCTGCCTGGGGATCACAGAGCGTTGCAGGAACGTGATTCTTGGAGGCATGATCATATCACGGCTTGTTGTGTTGCAGTGATTGTTCCCCTGTAAAAAAACACACAGGACAGATTTCAAAGAATTACTCTTCCTGGCAAGCTGCTGCTCTGTGTCCTTTTGCCATCTCTTGACAGAAGTTTATTCCTTTGTTTCGCGGCATTGCAGTAAGGAAAATCAATAGCCCAGGACTGAGCAGCAAGCAGAGATCTGCCTAAAACTAAAATGGCAAGACTCTGGTTGTGTGATTCCCTAAGTCTTGGCTCCTTTGTCACCCATTCCTATCTTGCACCTTTCAGACTGACAGAAAAGCTACTTCTGCGAGCAGTGAGAGCGCAAACGTACACCTTGCATATATACAGAGCGCACCGACTTGGTGTCTGTGTCAATGCCACCTCCATGGCCCACATCGAAGAGCGAGTGCTGGTGGCCGGGCTGGGTGGTCGGAACTGGCCCACGTCCATCCTATCTACAGGGTTCGAGGTCTGCTGTGCGTGGCGCTCTCTTTCACATCACCGTCTCCCAGGCAAGGAAACTAAATGGATCGCTGAAAGGAAAAGATGAATACCTATGGGGTGCAGATGTGTGGGGAGAACGGCAGGGCAGCAGAGGGGGAGCCAACCTGACAGCGTAGACACCCCCTGTCTACGGCGTAGACACGCGGAATTACACAGTCACTGCTTTTTCTGGGAGGAGTTGCTGCCGTTGCTTGTTCTTGATTCACTGGAACTCAGTTCTGTGCATATTCAGCTTCTGTCTTTTTCCTTATGTAGGCTTTGACTGTAAGATAGAATTTTGTAACATTGGGATTCAGAAAAACACAAGCTAACAGGTTCATCTGTCGTGATAATACAGGCTCATATTCCTAGACCTGCAAGCTGCTTTCCTTGTGTCCTGGGGCGAGTTAGGAAATTGTGGGTAATATACTTCTTTATAGCCCTAAAGGTTGCTTCGGAGGAAGAAATTAAGCATTTAATTTTTTTAAAAAAAATACAGAAGTACTTTAGCACATATGTAACATTTAACACTTCCATAAGTCAGTATACATTTATTTTCCTAGTGGTTACATTGCCGATGCAATGTAAAAAATCAGAGCTGTGTGAGTACTGTAAAATATTTTTGTGACTATTAGTTTCAGCTTCTTATTTTTTAAATGGCTTTTCCTGGAAGATACTCTTACTTTTTCTGCATGCATCTACTATTAGTATTGATCCATGTGACTTTTACAAAAATTAAACATCTAGATTGCACATTCAGGTTTTGGAAAAAGCTGAACTTGCTCTTTATGTTGAGAGGTATTTTGCATTCACCTACACAAAATACAACAATGTTCCCATGTCATTTTTTTTATCCATCACAACCAGCACTGCAGAGCATATTTGTAATTTTTGACATTCAGCCATAGAATAGAAATAATTAAACATACCTGTCAAGCTAAAATAATGAATAAACCCAAGGAAATAATGATTGATTTGTGTGTAGCCATTTCACTAGCAGAAAGCAAACGATTGTGAATTATTTGCCATACATAAATATGCAGTATATCTTAATGAAATGTTACACTAGAAAACTTAACTCCTTTAGTTTGGGCTCTCAAGCAGAGCTATTATCCAGAGCCCTCTGAAATTCCTGGCCTTGGTCTCCTGACACTTGTGTACACTATTCAGTGTTACTATTGCAGTTTGCAGTAAAATAAAACAAAAGGAGGAAGATAAACAGTTGGCCAGATTTTCCACTGATTTGGTGTAAAATCTGGAATAAGTCTACTAAAGTCAGTGGTTGGCCTCAAATAAAAGCAATGAAATGGCTACAGGAGAACTGATTATCACATGTTGGCTTGTTTATTTGCCTTACGTATCTTTCAATAGACTGAAAAATATGTGTCTGTATTTGATGATGTGCATGAAGGGCACAGTATATTTTAAATATGAATACATGAAAATTTAAAGAAAAGATAAATTTCTATTATGGAACAGATTTCAGGGTGCTTTGATCTCAGCTGGTATTTTTGAGTGTTTTCAGAGCTGGCAAAACAGGTCAGAGGTAACGAAACAGTCATCTATTTGAAAATACTCGTTAGAGGCATGCCTTTTGCACTCTCTAGGGGGTGAAAAGATTGTATTACCTCAACCTTAAAAATTTGTAAATAATTTTCCTGCTCCTTATTCTTCAATTCACACTGCACTCAACGTATTCCAACAGTGTATTCCTTTCTATCTCCTTTAATTGGTATTCATTGTGGTAGTGACCATAATGAATTCAAGAGATATCTCTGTGACCATCACGTTTGCTTTCCTAGAAACTCCATTGTAATGTAGCATTATTATAACATTAAAATAACATGTTACCAACTTACCACCTTCTATGGAGAAACATTACCTGCAGTGTAAGTTAATTTTATGAATATATTAGTTTGAGCTTTTGCCATCTGTTCTACCCGTTATAATAAATGCAAAAAGCATATATTTCACAATTAACTCATTAAAAAGATATGATTGATTGAAATGCACATGCATGTTCCCTACCCAATGCAGAACGTGTTTTCGTTAGCCCCGAGCTGAAGGTGCCTTACTGCTCACACTGTCTGTTCCTATCGGGAACATCATAGCTGCTGCAGCCATAGCCAAGAGTAAACCTGCTAGGAATGCAAAGATTAACACTTTAAATTTAATCCAGAACCCGTATCCTTTTAACCACAGTTTCTTCTCTGCCTACAGTGAATAAGCATAGCCTTTTTTTCCTTTTATTGGTGCTGCAGTGGGAAGGGTAGGCAGGCAACGCGTTCGCCATCTGCGCGTCCCGGCGGTGTGTAGACGTTCAGCGTCGGGGGCGCACGGGCGCGCGCCCCGGCCGGAGGGAAGGCTCACGTCCCTTCCCTCGCAGAAGAGCCTTGAGCAGGACGGCCGAGGGCGAGCAAAGTGTCTTGAGTAAGGAGTTAATTCTGCATTTTTCTAGAATATGGTACGCATAGGCAGTGCCTTCTGAATAGCTGTGCTCTCTACCGGTTTGTCATGATTGTTGAGAAATATCGTGTTTTTCAAGTGTCATTACCACCCTGAAACTTTTGCATATATCTCTTTTAACGTCATAAGGAGTAGTCATTCAAAATTACCTTCTTTGGAATAAAGTTTTATGGGATTTTTGCATTGTCCACTGATGCTAAAAGATGCCGGTTCAGCAGTAATCTTGCTTGCTGTTGAGCTATTGCAATCTTGATAGTGCATTTTTGCAAATGCAAAATGGTAGTTTTATGTCAACTTTTCACGTGGTGAACTGCAGGGTTTGGTCCCAACCTGCAGGATATTCCTGTATTTTATGAGAAGATCTGCTAAAGGGAATGCTGCTTCCTTGCATGAGGGAGCGATGGCAGAAACATGTGCAGACTAATAATCTGTAAATTCTGCAGCACACGTGATAAATACTGGAAAACTGCAGAACCATTTCATGAAGTATTTAAACGTATGTCATATTTGGTAGTGTGATTAGACTATACTTGCATTTTTTAAACACATTTCGTTTATGTAATCCCCTTTCCCATGTCCCTCGCTAATAAATAAAACACCAGGTGGACTAAGCAGCACAGAATGATCTTAAATCTGTTGAATGTGCTAAACTACCACTTGTACTTCACTTGAGATTGATTTTGCAGATTGTAAATGCACCACTGATTTTAAATTTTTTTTTTTATAAATGAAAACATCTGCATTAAGTAGAGTGGATGTCTGCGCTGTTCTCCTGTCCAGTTGCATTTCAGGAAGTATTTGTTTCACGGATGCCCATAGTTGTGGGCTCGGCTGGCCGCAGGGATCTGTCACCAACAACTCATTAAAACCCGAACCATCACTCCTGAGAAACAGATTTCCTCACTGTAAAGGTTGCTTTTCCCCGATTAAAATGTCAGATAAATAAAAGCTGAAATATGTCTTAAGTGTGCTCTAACTGTAAAATAGAAGTAGATAAGCCAGTAGTACTTAGTACTGGAGGATGTATGTTTGGTGGCATGGCATGTTATATTTTTAAAATTTTCATTTTTCTAATGCGAATCAGAGCTGACTACCTCCATAATAAGGTTATACATAATTCTGATTTACCCAATTTCAATTTCTGTATGCAGTATACCCACTGCAATATATATTGTTTTCAATATCAATTTTTGGGCAAAACATAGATTTTTAAATATTTCTTGTAGGCATAAGACAAGCATAAATACCAATTGTTTTTTCCTTTTCTGGAAATGCATCATTTAAAGGCTGCACTTCCCTTGTTCACACAGTAAAATTCTGATGCTGATGACAAGAAAAATGAAGTGTACCACATAGGCCTAAGTCATCCTTTCCATCTACTTCAAATTCTGTTCTGATCTTCCCTGTGCTTTGTATTTTGCATAATTTATTGCCTTCTCCTGCCTAAGAGGGCTTCTCCTGTAGCCATTAGTAATGCAGCTCTGTAAGTTGGTCATCAGTGGGGGTTTTGAAGCGTGGCATGGATGTGCTGTGTCCCGTCAGGAAAACGGCACATCTGGCACGGTGGTGTCAACCGTTTGCACAGGAGACTGAAAAAGTTCAGTATTTGAGTGGGAGAACCCCAGGCTTGATGGTCACTTTTAAAATTTGTAGTGAACCTTCTGTTTGGTTAGGTGAAAACCAGTTTAAAAAATCAGTTTGGGGAATCTGGAGATTTAAGTTGTATATAATTCGCTTGCCTAAACGTGACATTGCTCTAGGTTTTTAAATGAGGCCACAAGCTCCATGTCCAGAGCTTGACAACAGGAAACCTTACCCCTAAGTTTGAATGGGACCCGTTATCTGGGGTTTGAAATCTGCTGCAAAAAGTCAGGGTGACTATTGATATTTCCAGAGATTACATATCTGCTTACTTATTTCGCTGAGCTCTGCTCGGTGCTTTCTGGGCTCATTATTCATTTATCCTAATAAAGCATAGATGAATTTTAATGTAGCGCCCATGCCGCAGCACTGCTTTTGTACGGAGAGTAATGAATAGCAGATTTGGCCCTTTTCTGGTTTAATAGTCTTACAAAAGTCTCTTTGACAGAAACAAACTGCAGAAAATACCATGATTTAAAAACAGGCTTTGTGGTATTCTTACTGTCCTTTTGATATGAAACTTGATTAAAATGGGATGTGACATCAGTTGAACAAGTATGAAAATCAAATTTTCTTTATTTTGTACTTTTTTACGCTAGCCTATGCCTACAGTTTATCCTTGTGTAATTTATGCTGTCTTTGTGCCGTACCTTAATTTTGAATACATTTGTTGAAAATTTCCTGTAGTATTCATCTATGCTTGTCAAAAGGAGCTTTTATTCTGAAAAAAAGATAGTGCTGCTTTTAATTATAATTCTAAATAGCTTCATAACCACTGTGAACTCTGAATTTACATCATTTTTATGATAGCCACACCATTCCAGGTTTATTGATTTTGTCATTTGCTTCATTACATTTAATGCAAACCTTTTGTATGGAATTATTCCGGTGCTGTGCTGGACACGGAGGGGTCAGCGTATGCAGTCTCTAGCCAAAACAGCATAGCAATATCATTTTAGTGCAGACTCCACGAATAAATGGGGGTTGTAAATACTGTCCACCAGCAGAACAAAGTTTGCCTTCTCCTCTTGACCTTTCCAGCTGGACAAAGTTAAAACCATAGCTCGAGTGTGGGGTTTTTCCCTTCTCTCCCCCGTGTTCCAGCTCTTCAGTCAGCGCAACACGTGTCTTAGCGAGCGAGAACAAGGGTCTTTCGGCACAAGGGCCGGAGTCGGGGGCAGCGCCCGCTCGCTCGCGGCAATGCCGCGCTTTGCCGTTGGACTCGTCCGGCAGGACCGGTTCCGTGCAAAATGGAGATCTCGCCTGCAGCGAAGGGATCTGCAGGCAGTGCCGACCTGCTCTCAGAGTCGGTTTTGAAGAGCCAAGGTGCTTTTTGGCTTTCAAGGCAGAGATACTGAGGGTCTCTGGAGTCTCCAGTTGTTTTACCATTTCACTGGGATTAAATTTGGATATTTCATTTTGTAGATAGGCAAGAGCGTTCCTGGATTTGTTGTACCTTTGAGGTGAATAAAGCTGCCTCGGTTCTTAATTAATACCGCACCACTTTTTCTGGATAACACATTTATTATTTTTAATCTAACTTCGTTAAAAAAAAGTGATGAAAACACTGGTGCAAAACAGGTAAGTAAACGGATTCTTGTTTTCTCCAGGAGGCAATGACTTAGGCTCAAAAATTAATTTCAGTAATTGACCGGGGGACTAGATTTCCTGCACCGCTCTCCCTTGACCACAAAATAAGATGGATGTCCCCCCTCGTTGACCCCACCTCGGCAAGGCTGCTGCTTGGCTGTCGTCCGTCCTCAACTCAGCTGCAGCTCTCTGTGCGAGAGCAGAACCGGGTATTTAAACCGACAACGACGACGACAAAGCCTGTATAGTTTCTTGCCACATTTAGAGCACAGGAGGGAATGATTACGTTTCTCATTCAGTGATTCAGTCCGTTATGTGGCTTCACTATCTTGCAGTTGGGTGGCTCCATGAGATAAAGTGGCCATAGGAAAATGAAGCCACCTGCACCTCAGTTCAATCCCAAATTGTTATGCCTTGAAAGGAAAACATTTTCAGAGGACAAAAGAATTAAACTGTAATGGTATAATTGTATTTTACAGTCTTTTCATCATAAATTGGTTTTACATGAACATATGTTCACTGTGTTTATACAGCAAGGGATGTTATACAGTCGTTTTAAACAGATAAATTGCTGCATCATTTGAAAATTTCCTCAAAAGAAACTCAGATCATGTAAATCCGACATGGATATTAAGAATATCCTGTGGAGGATCCTCATTTTATTTTAAAAAATCATGTTTGTGCTTGGATCTGCAGTGTTTTCATCCAACGTAAAATAAGGATCTGACTCAAGTGAAGCACAGAGGGAATCTTCAGGCACTCAAATATCTGTTACGAGATTATTAGAAATAGTGCAGAGTTGATGATCGAGGTGCAAATCTGAGACTGGCTTTAGTAAAATAGCTTCAAGGTAGGCAAGAATAAGAACCCTTTTGTTTAAGACCAGATGTCATAGGGTGAATGCGAGATAGCAGTATTGGAAAGGGCCATCAGATGATGGTCTCATTTGTACAACTGATTTCTGTTGCCGAATATCATTCTCCTCCACTTTTTTTCCTACCAAAAGCCTGTGGGATCTAATTTTGTGTTTGTTTACCCTTTGGTAGTCTCATAAATGTCAAAGAAACAAATGCGAGAACTCTATCTTCATGTGGAAGTAACCTCTGCTCCAGTCTTTTGTGGTTTTTTTTAAAGCTCTTTTTCGAGTTATTTTTCCAAATCATTGAACAGTAGTACAGTAACGCTACAATAATATGCATACACAGCTTGTCCAATGTGCTATTTTCATACTTGGAATTCTTCTTCCTTTCTCTTGATTTACTAGGGAAAGTGAGGATTTCTTAATTGTTCTTTTGAAGGAACATGAGACCTACAAGAATGATCATTTCCCTATATAATTCTGCCTCAATATCCTGTCAATCAGAAGGCAGCCATGATATGTTAATACTGGAATATAGAATTATGTTTTTAAAAAAAAACAAAACAAAACAAAACCAAAACCCACCAAACCCTAGAATTTAACTCATTTAAACAGATAAGATAATGGGTTATATAAAACTGTGACGTGATGTACAAGATTTCTTAAGGCAAATGGTTTGCATTAAGATCCCCATAAGCAGTTCTTACTGCATTTCCAGGTGCAGAAAATACGAGTCACCGCATCCAGTCTACTCAGTGCAACAAGACATTTTTCTTTTTCATACACATTAAAAATTGCTTGTCATAATGTGTGATGGGAAATGGATCTTTCTGGTGTGAAAATTAGCTTTAGAAATTAGATTATTTTTTTTCTTTTTTCCTTCTTCCTTCTGCTTTCTTTTGTGACCCCTCAGTAGCCCTGTACATGAGTTTCACCCTTGAACCTGCTTTATTTTGTATTTAATTTATACGCTTAAGCTCAGGTCATATGCAGCATCAGCTATTGATTAGGTCCCGCTTTTAAACCCAGACTTACACGGAAGATGACTGCTGCGGGAGGTTAAGTGGTTTGCCTGGAACGATTCACTGAATAAGGGGGCTCGCAGTTCTGGGAACCGTTTCGGTGGGGGTTGTTTTATTGTCGGGGGGGGGTTTGTTAGGGTTTTATGTCTCTGCCTTGAGCCCACATTGCTTTTCAAAGATGTGGCCCTCTAACTTCTGGCGGAGCAGCTGGAAAGCGTGATTAAGGGTTAACGTTCAGGCGCGGCGTGGGGGGGGTGAGCGGCGAGCTCTTGCCAAGAAGTTAGGCAAGCAGCGCTCTCAGGAGAATGGCTGAGGAGGATGGGAGAGATGTGCTGTGAAGCCAGTTGTGCAGGTATCCTCTTTACCTACTTACAAAAGATTTGTTGCTTTGATTGCAAGAAGGAAAACTGTGGGGCAGGGCTTTTCTCTGGCCATTTTGTTGAAGCGCTGTCACGTTTCAGTATGAGTTAGATGTTTGAGGTTTTGTTTAAAGGGTCAGGTAAAGTAACTGGTATGCTCTTTTGATCCAAACTTGCTGCTTAATCCTACTAGAGAGTAAAAGCTTTCTTGCACATGACTGCCTTTTTGTTATGACAATCCTGGCAGAGGACGCAGTTGGCTCTGCTATGATATATTTGTGGACTAATGACAGGAAAAAATACTAATAAAACCCCACCACCTTGCAAGAGAAATTTGAAAGTCATATGGATTAAGTTAATTTTTAAGATTCTTTGTTAATTGCTTCGATTTTGTAAGGCTTGTTGAATCATTATTCAGTGGCTAGTAAGTAAATGTGAATGAACAATTTAGACATGTAACCGTTTATATTTAAGAAATCACAATGTCTGAGATGACCTGAAGGTTGATGTCTCATTAATTTCAAAATGAAATATTTTTCTTGGAAAAAAAATAAAAAACTTAGCAATTTGTGGAGAAAAATATTGAAGTC
Organism: Aviceda cuculoides; assembly: GCA_035590195.1. Taxonomy (NCBI): domain Eukaryota; kingdom Metazoa; phylum Chordata; class Aves; order Accipitriformes; family Accipitridae; genus Aviceda; species Aviceda cuculoides. Next base: position 4,432,755 of record JAVJGG010000043.1, read on the forward strand.
TATAACTTTGAGGAAAGTCTGTATATAAATCTGCCTCTGCAATATTTCCTGTTGAAGTTAGATGTAATGTGTAAAAATTAGTTAATAACACTAACCATATTTCTTATAATAAGCCATCTTCTGTCTATATCTATTTTTTTGTCTTTTTAAATTGGAGATGCAGTTATTTCATGGTGGTGATTTTACCAGTTTAAAATGGAATAATTCTTTCACATTTCTGTTCATTAGAAGTACCTCATTTGTAGATAAATACACACTTTTAAGTTACCTTACTCGAGTTTCCTGCAATTTGGGATAAAGTCCTTTGGAGGCGACCTGTCATCCTGTTTTTGCAGTGCATGTTGTGTTGGAGATTATGGTTGTCCCTTGGTACTAGGATTTCTAAACTGTGAAGTTTCAGATCCAGGGTCAAGTTATTCCTTGTCCAGCAGTTAATCTCTCCAAACGAATAGTGATCCAGAAGGAAAGCTGAAAGTTTCGTCACCTGTTAGGCTGCTTTTAAGTTCTACCCAAGAACTGTGCTTATCTGAAGAGACTGGGTACCAAGAGGGTTTTCAATTATATTTTACTTTCAAGTACTGCAATTCAGTAAAACATTAGTGCTGTTATACATGTTTTACCTATATCTTTATAAAATCTACTTTGTGACAATAGTAACATTATCAATAACTCTGTTGCAAGTGAGTGGTATTCAGCACTTTTGACATAAACTCTCCCTGTTCTATGTTTTAGGTTGGTACTTTACATGTCCTGAGGCCGGGGAAGCATATTTTAATTTAGAAATTATGTAGGTTAGTGGAACTGGAAGTGTTGTGTTCGGTTCCTGAAATTTTGTAAAACCTCATTATGCTGCTGACAGCTGTGCATCTGCAGGCTGGATGAATAAATATATTAAAGAGTGAGGGACTCAAATACTACAGCAATCTCATAAACACCAAAAATAGTTGGATGCCATTTTCTTTTATGAATTAAAAGAATTAGACCTGTGGTTTCATGTAGGTGGAAAGAAACACTCCCTGGTGAATATGGGGAAGAGTTGTCAGATATCCTCTGTGCCCTGTTCCTGCAGGATATTTAGTAGGGCCACATTGATTTGGTAAAACATTGTTCAGAAAGTTAAAGATCTGCTAACAAAACTGAATGTAGTGATCCAAACGTATTGGATACTTACGGTTCATATGGGTGTTCAAATAGGAACATTTGTTCCAAAATGCTTGTAAACATAAATCTGCAGGATGGATTGCTATCCTTACCCTGGGTCATAAACATTTCACAGATGACATGAATTTGGCTGGCTTGAAAACAATAAAACAAAATGGCTTTTTTGTCAACTGTGATCCAGTTTGCTGTGTATTTCCATTGCACTTTTCAAAGTATTTAAAATTTGATGTAATTACTAGGTCCCCAGATAACCAAGAGCAACTTTATTTTTGGATCTCATTTAATATATCAGGTCATTTATTTGCTTTGCTTTGCTTGCCTTTCCTTTCCTACAATCTTTTCTGGGTTTTAATTTACTTTTCTTTAAAGTTCTTTTCTTCTATCTAGAAACTAGTTATTCTTTCCTAACCCTTCTTGTTCTGTAGATGCCCTGTTAAGTGTTTTGGGCCTTCATTTGTTATGTGCGGGTGTTTCACTGACAGCGTAGATGAGTTTTGCAAGTGTTCCAGACCTGGTATAGACTTGGACAGAGCCATTGCTGGCAGAGGAGAACACGAGTGACAGAGGCATAGTTTGTGTGACATCTTTACGAAATATGTCATGAGATGATTAAGTTGAATATGAACAACTACTGGAGGAAGAAGAATGGGTCTTCAAATTCATGTGTAACTGCCCAACAACCGTTTCGTGTCTATGAGGGGACTTTGGCAATGCTGGTAACGAGAAGTCGCCCTTGGGCTGGCCTGCTCAGGACTCTTGCACACAGGACTCTGAATGCACACAGAAATGAGGTTTCCTCCCCCGTGGACCTCATCATATGGCAGACAGGAGAAGACAACACTCACATCTGTGGAATGAAAGGTTGTCGGTTTGGAGAAGGCCGTTTGGTGAAAGTTCAGCAGTTAAAGCTAAGTGTGTGCAAGCGTATGGCCCCAGAGCAGCCTCCAGTTGAAAGTCTGCTGTTCTGCAACTGCTCACAGTTTGCCCCCTTCCCTACACAAATGATTTCCTAATGTTTTGGGATGTCTGTGGCAAAGGTGTTTTCACATTGCTAGTCTCCCAGCTCCCTGGTAAGGCAGTGACCCAGCACCCTCCCAGGACAGTCACTGCTTTTTCACTGAAGGATCTTCCCTGATTCAGAAACGCTGGTTTCTTATTTAGACTCTGTTTGCCAGCTATACCCCACTCTGTAACAGTAATGAAATAGCAGATTTTAGTGCTTATTTGAACCCCTTACTAGTCTTTTCAGAGTAAACAAGGCGTTATTTGCTTACTTGTATGTAAGTACATATGCAAGTACTCACATATGAGTAAGCAAATGTACTTATGTAGCTACGTAAGTTACACATATAAGCACACAGAGTGCCCAGAGAAGTGCAGAGTACTATTTTTATGAACACAGTACAAATATAAATAAATATATAAAACTGCACAGCAAGAGCCTACCCTTTCATCAAAGTTTTTGTAGCGTAAGCAGGTAATGCAGAAATCCAGAGCTCATATTATCTTAACTTACTTGTCTGAAATCACATACGAGAACAAGCAAATTTGGGGCAATGAGGTATAGAGTCAGACCATAAGAAGTAATTCCAGTGGGAATTTGGATGTGGAACTTGAATTAATTGTCTTGAGTAGTGAGAATGAAGTTTGATATAAGTGCCTTAAAAGCTCAGAAACTTCAGGCTGAATTCTAATGTCTCTCTCCCACCCATAACACCAACTCATCTAAACTTGCCTGTATGCTTATCTAGTATTGATTACAAGTCAGCCACAGACCTGACTTGCAAAATGAGATGTGATGCTAAGAAATGACAAATATAAAGACACTTAAAAACAGAGGATCAGGACGTTGCATGTGCATTGAACCAATGACTGGACAACAATTTTCAAACATTTTTATAGTATCCATTGCTGGCCTTGTTTTATATCAGTAAGAGGGCAACAGCCTTAGGAGCATAGTTATATGATGTACTTGGGGCTGCTGCTCTTTTTCAGTGGGCCTGAGAAGTCACATATCTGCAAAGCAGAGAAACATGTAATCAGAGTGAGGAATCAGAATTTGGAGCTGCATGTGGACCTCAGCCATTGAGGAGCGTTTGCGTGTTAAAAACAAAATCTCTGACTTTGATAATGCCCAGACAGGTAGGCAGTGAACAAGACAAAGCTGTAGCTAAGCCAAATGGCTCCTTGTCTTAAAGTAATTGAAAACACTTATTTTTCATTGGTTATTTTTCAGTGGACAATTTTACAGCAGAAATTACTAGAATAATTTAAATTTCATGACTCAAAGGCGACTTGCTTTTGCCTCGTCTGTATAAGAGAAAAGGCGTAAAACCAAACAAAAAACCTGGAAGCAGTCCCTCACACACCTTTCATCATCTAGAGTGCCACTTACTCCTCCTAAAATTGGAGCCCACAGCTGTATTAAAGATGAAATGGCCTGGTCCTCGGAACACCATAGAAAAGCGTCCTAGCCTGTGCTAAGCAGGATTGGTACTGGAAACCTGTATCAGAGTGATTTAAAACTAATGCAGCATCTTGAAATATGTAGTCTTCACTAACTATGCTCCAGTGACTGTGGGTTTTAATTATTATTTTAGCACTTCTTGGATGTTGAGGAACTGAATACAACCATGTTAAAAAAAAAATAATCCCCGAAACCAAAATGGGGTACTGAGATAATCAAAACTGTTTTTCCCTCTCCAGCTTTAACTGGACATTTTTGTTTTTTTAAAACAGTGTGATAAACCAGGATCTGATTGAAAAATTTATTGGTGTGTTATACTAAGATACTACAGTTCATATTTGCAAGATGTGAATTGTTTGGGTATTGATCCACTAGGTATTAATATTAATTTTCTAATTTAAAAAAAAAAGTCACCAAAGCACAAGAATCTTTACTGGTTTGCCCAAATTTAGCAGCAACTTAACAAGGTTGACACTCTGCTGTGGCTTTACTCACAACATTTACTGTTTTGGTGTTATTTCCTCCTAATTTTTGTCTTAAGAGCTAGAAAACATAAGTCATTGTATGACTGCAGGTGATAGAATTAATCTAATGTAATATGTGATTTCAAAGGGGACAGATGTCTGGAGATTGAACGTCAAGATTCCTTTTTGCTCTGTCATCTTCCTAACTGCGTAAAATAGGTGCTTCTGGTGTCTGGCCCTTGGGCGCGTTTACCTTGGTTTAATTGCTGAGGTCTATTGCATTTGCTCTCTGCCACAGCCTCTATCGTGTCATGTAATTTCCATGTTTGCTGAAAAAGTCTAAGCCTCTTAGAGGCATGACAGCGCCAGTTTTCCTCTCAAAGCCGAATTTAGTAAATTATTAATAATAAAAATTTGTAAACAACGAAACACCGGAATGAATACGATTTTTGCTAAGCAACCCCGGTAAATAACCACCTTGCTGTGCTACATCCCGCCCTTTATCCTGGCAGGACACGTGGGCATCTTCAGCCCCCTCTCGGGACAAGCTGTGGGCAGCCCCGTGCTGCCGGAGGCGCCCCGGCAGCCCCAGGAAGCCCCTGGGTGGTGTCCTCGAGGCACCGGGAACGTCATCTGCGTCCAGAACGTCTCCTGCCCTGCGCCGTGGACAAGAACCAGCGGAGCGATAACCCTGCCTTGTCGCGTCGCTCTCTAGAGCTTCTCGCCCTCCGCCGGCCTACTGAAGCTACGTTCTAGAAATACTGCTAGCTCCAAACAAATGTTGTCTGTCTCTGACAACTGACAGCTTATACACATTTTAATATTAAGGGATGAAGCATTCTGTATCTTTCTTTCTTGAGTTTTGATCCTGCAGTGAATTTGTTACTACACGGAACACACGCACAGATTCATTTTCGAGGGAAAAAACCAAACCCCAGTTGCATGCTGCTATATTGATCCGCCGTAACGGCTAGCCTGTGGAGGCTTGTTTGGTTTTCCTTCAAAATGAGCGTGACTTACGCGCTATTAGTTCCACGTAAGAAATACCGTGACGGGACAGGAGCCTGTATAAACGTTGACCTTGCCTATAGCGCACATCTCGACGCCGGCCTCGGGCAGCAGGGCCGTGGGGGCTGCCCAGGGTGCGAGATCAGCCGTGCCGCTCTCCTGGAGGAGGGACGCGGGCATGGGCGGCCTGGTCCCTGCTCTGCCTTAGGGCACCGCTCCGAAGGGGAGGAAGGGCTCGAGGTCCGAGGGAAGGGACGGCCCCAAACGTGGGAACAGAGGTAACTTCCAGCCGTTACCGCAGGTCAGGGCTGGAACACAGCGGTTACTTAGCGATCCTAGTCCACCTGCAGCAGCTAGGTGGATGCTAACCTTCTGCACCCCCTCCGCCTCGTGCTCTTCGTAAATTACAAATTTCTACTAATTATTTAGATTAAATATCTGCGTATTGTTTTCTATGTAAGCGCCTTAGTTTCACATTTTCCACAGTTTCGTAGTAACATCCCTAATGATATGATTTCCTATTAATATTCCTAGTATGATTCCCTAGTATGATTTCCTATTAATAAGGTGAATGATCAGTAACCTTTTGGAATTAGAACTTTCCCTTACATGTGGTATTTGTTACTTGTCAACTGAAAATAACAATAAATAAAACAAAGGTATAATAAGTGCAAACCTTCAGAAAATGTAAAAAACTCTATAGTAAATAGCTTTTGTATTCTCTAACACCCATTTTATCTTCCTCATTTCTTCCCCTTTTCCCCTTTGGGGCTATAGCAGAGGAGAACAACAGATGGTTATCAGTCAAGAGTAACTAGGGAAACCGCAAAACCTGCCCCAATTGCTATGGAGACAGCCATTTCTGAGCTTGGTATGCACTATTTGTTACATCAGCAACCAGAGAGAGTTAAAAAAAGAAAAAAAAATTGTTCTAAACCCCTTGATATTGAAAGGAAATCTTGGATTTGTGTGTATTTATCCTTGTCGAAGGAGGCAGGAGTAGTCTACATGTTCATTTGCCACTTAAGTTTTGCATTAAGCTAATATGATGTCTACTTTGATAGCAACAATTTGAATTGTGAGTTAATGTAATAAAAAAACTTAGCGTAAATACTTAATACTTTTGAATAGTCTGGAAAGTCATTATTTACAAACAGCTCTCCCCCTCCAAATCAGATATCCCTCCCTCCTTATTTAACAACCTGGCAACATGGGTCGGGTATGAAAACTGAAGACAGAGAATATGACACTGCCCAACTATTTCATGCAGATGAGCTGTTTCTGCACAATGCTTCAACCATAGCTTTTGGCAACACCGCATCTTTAGGAAACAAAACAAACAAACAAACAAACAAAAACACACAAAAAAAGAAGGAATTTTGGAACACTTGTAAAAATCCCAGAGGGAGATTTCAGCTTGATCACAGCAGCTCTGTCATTTGTGTTTTGCACCACCAATTTACTCCACTTGAAAATTATTTTAATGTTGAATTCAATGTATCAATTCTTTAAATTTTCTAATACAAGCAAGCTCTTATAGAATGATTTTAGTAAAACATCAATAAAGAGTAAAAATTAAACATGAAAAATGCATTAAAAGCTACTTTGAAACAACTTTATATTATTTCAATTTAATTGAATTTATTGTTACTTCAAAAGACCATCTATTACCATTTATGGTGCTTTCTTATCAATTTAATTTAAGAATAAGGACTTTAGGTTGGTATGTGAGAAATTTTACATAGATGTATTGGTGTCACTTTCCTTTGAAATTTTAATATTCTCAAAGTTACATAAGGACTGTTTTGGAGGCTGGACAATAAATGTTATAGAGTGTGTCTCTAATTCTTGCAGGTTATGGAAGAACTTCAGTACTAGGGTATAAACTTTACAGGAAAGTGATGGCATAAACCCAGCAGTGTACATTAGAAAAAAAAACTGAAAAGGTTTGGGAAAAATGCTGTCCAAACTGAGGTTCTTTTAGAGTTGTAATTAACAAAATTAATTTTTTTTTCTAACAACAATTCTATGATAAGTTACAGTGAATTTACCTTCCAGTGAAATGGCTATTGAAAATTCCTTTAAATACTTAAGTAATAAAAAACCTTTAAGATGGATACTTCTAGTTAAATATGCAAGTCTTTTATTGATGAGGAAATGGCTCTTGCTTAATTTCAGATCTGTAACAGTAGATATTTGTAACAGTAGTAATTTCATATCTGTAACAGTAGAGCTTTCTTAAATATGCAACTATTCTAACACTTGTTTTTATGCTAAATGTGCTAAACGTAAAATATAAGAAACAAAGAAATCTGAAAAGCATTTATTACAGTACTTGTTAATACAGGCTTTTATTTAATCATTTAACTAGATTCTGGACAAAATATAGAAAGAGGTTATAGCAATTAAACTACCATCACAGTATAATTAAAAACCAGATTAACACTTGAGCTCTGCAGTGGCCTTGGTAGTGTTTGTAAATGGAAAAAAAAAATCCCTCTGAAACAAATAAAGTACAAAACACTGATTATGTAGTTCATTACTGTGAAATGTTGATGCTTGAAGGACCTCTTCTTCATGAATGTGAGTATGGCTAATTGCAGAAAAAATATTGAAAGCTCTTATATATGGCATCAGCTTAGTTGGTGTAGTATGAAGAAACATTGCTAGTAATATAAATGTAGGGTTTTAAACATTAACTAACTTCTAATGGTAGTAAAAGATTAGATTATTTTGGTATTGGAAAATTTCACCCTGGATGAATTAAATTCTTTAATATTTCAGAACAGTTTGGGTTTTGTGGGTTTTGTTTGTTTTTTAAATCTGAAATCTAGTAGCTTGATAAAAATTATATCAGCTTTGTTGCTGGGGATTTTTCTCTCTCAAGTGCATTTGAAAACTAAATATTCCTTATTGTTGTGAGCAAAACCTCCAAGCCTCAATATTTAGAGGATTATTTCAAAAGGCAAAAGAATATCAACATTGTAAAATCCTATTTCTTCCACATGTTATTTAAAATTTAACTCTCATATATGATAGATAATGTACAAATCTAAATGCATAAGCTGGAGTTATACTCTGTCGGAGCAATTGTGTTTTAAATAATTAAAGCGATGTCTTGGCCAAACCATAGACCGTCCAGTGATATAAATCTATTAGGATTGCAGTGTTATTTCTCATTTCATAGAAAGGTGATTTGTGTCTAAGTTTTTTTTCTTTAAAGCATCAATTTTAAAGATAGACAATGATCAATCAGTTGCATATAATTTAGTCACATAATTTCCCTGCTTTTTAATAAAAACTGAGCGTAGCTATTGAGTCATGGTTAGAGTCAGGTACATTATGTATTATAGCTCTACCATGTGAAAGATGCCTTTTTCTCCAAGTAGTTTTATAAATTCTCGCATCGTTTATAAGCATTTGTCTCTGTCACACTTCATCTATATCCCATATACCCATTCAATATTTTCCTCGCCTGAGTGTTTCGCTCCATTCTCTGCGCTCTTCCGGTATTGCTCTTCGTAGCTATTAGTATTGTCTGGTTGTTAATTGCCTGTCAGGGAGATCTCGGATCCCTGGAGCCTCTTAGGTGAGGTCAGAGTAGGTAATTCAATCACCCGCGAGCTGCCGGCTTTCCCAGGCTGGCAACTGGACTCACTGGTGTTGGAGCAAGAACCCTTCGGGCAACGCCACCGGGCCCAAGTCCAGAGCTTTGAGTCTAACGCGTGAGAGATGTGGCATTTAACGCAAACGCTTTCACCCAAATAAAAGTTAGATATCTGTCTAACTTAGCAAAAACTTGGAAGTTCAAAGTTTGGCAGTGTTTATTTGTTCGTGCCTTGGCTTGTAGCTCTTATCATGTGCCATACTTATCGTATGGCTGTTTTACACAGCTTGGTTATTGTGGTTTCATTCGTCCTTTAGCCTCTGAAATATAGAGGCTTGCTTTTTCTGTGCGAGAACTCTTATTTTCTTCAGAGACAGTTGAATCATGTGGTAGTTTTTGATAAAGTCTGAGCTTAGTGCTGTATTCTTTCAAAACGCAGGAATGGGGGTATAAAAAGTGACTTTGTCCATTTCAGAATGGTGTCTTAAATCTGAGTTTGTGTTGTCTGACCTTACGTTACATTATTACAAGCATAACATCCTGTTTGTAATATTGAGAAGAAAAAGATCTTCTAGAAAGGGTATGAACACTGACAAATAGAGATGGCATTTAAATCTGAATAAATGTTTCTGCTGACTGAGACCATTTTGTAAATGTAGCTGTAAGCCCGGAGCAGCCGCGCTGTGTGTGTGCGAGTGCTCCGCTCAGAAGGCAGCGATGAAGAAGAGGGAGCAGCGTCGCAGGTTCCTCAAGGAAATACTTGTGCCGCCTGTTCTGACCTACTGATTTTGCTAATTTTTTTTTAAAGTGGAATTTTTACTTTCTCTGCATATGATGCTTTTTATTCAGGGAAGATGTTCTTCTCAACAACTGTTGCGTGTACAGCTTACCCACTTTGAGTATGGGATCTGGCTGCTAGCCCACATCACAGGGTTTTTATTTTGGCTTCACGGGTATAAAAGTATGTGTTGAACACCTGTTTTTGCCTTTCTCTAAGGCTTTACCTGAAGTTTTCCCAAAACTTTAAAGTAACACGTTGTCTTGGAAGGAGGACATCATTTAGACTTTAAACTCTCAAATCTCTAGTCTCTGCTTAACCACTCACCAGGGTGCTGTACAGAAGCAAAGAAACAGAATTTCCATCTTTACCCATGCAGAAATAAACGGGAAGGTGAAGGGTCTCAAAACCAGTCATGCCTAATTTTAAGACAACTAATAGTTCTTTTGAGAAGAAACTCTCATGCTTAGAGTTAAACACCGATGTGAATGTTTTGGTGTGACAGATATCAGGAAACATAAGCTCTGTTACAAAGAAGCGTTAAACGTGTGGATGTCACCCAGAGACTCTGCAGGTTTAGTTTATGGGCCATGCAGAATCAGGGTGTATCTCTAATGAATATTTTCCCCATTTACTGACTATCCTGCTAAGTGCGTGTCTTCTGGGCATCTAGAGGTTTCCCTTGCTGTCGTCCTTGTGAACAAATCACATGGGCTAAACTTGGTTGTTAGCATTAGCATGACTATTTTGCCTATAGAAATATGATTAAGATTGTCATTACACTTTTTCAACAAAAACCAATCTATGAGAGTAGCATTTTTTAAAAAACCCAACACACCGCATATGAAGGCCTTTCGTCAGAAGACTTCGTGACTAGCACACTGGGTTTATTTGCTTATTTTAGTGTATTTGGCAGAAAAATCAATATTATAGTATAACTCAAATAAAAATAGGCAATATATAGTACTTCCCGTAGAAGAGAGACGTGATTCTCAAGTTGCGCCTGCTTTCTCTTCATCATGCTACCATGTGCCAACTTTATGCTTAATAAAGCCAACTGAAGTGTAAAGTACTTAGTCATGCAACCAGCATTATATTTGACTCATTTTAAGTTTATCCTTCCTGAAATGCACCGTCCTTTCTGTTTGAGCAACAAATTTTTAACAACCCACACAATTAAACAGAGATCTCGGGAAAAGCCACTCAGCAGCCGCGGGTCCTCCCAGCAGTCAAAAATATATAGTTTTTAGCAGCTTTGCTTGGTGGTGGGAGTAAGAGAGAGAACATAAATAAATATGTATGTATATACTTATATACATATGTATATATACTATGCATCAACTCTTGTGGTACAGCAAAATCCATTTTGGATGATTGTACATCCTGGTATCTGTCAGTATGGGAGGCATCGCTGAAGTTTTGCCAAATTCAGCGTGTTCTCCAAAGTTACAAGGGCTATGAGAAACCTTAGCTGGGCTTTACGTTTGCTAAGCTTTTTAGTAGACCTTGCAGTGTGCATGGTTTTTCATGCACTGTAAATTATAAAAACCATGATGTTCATCAAGACCAGACTCCGTTACAAAGGTTAAGTTTCCCATAGTCTTCAAATATACACATATTCAAGGTGCTCAATATTAGTAGATCAAACTCAGTATTTAAAGGGGTGCATAAAGGTTTTATTTGCTCTGTCTGTACTGTATTGTTGTATAATAAGAAAGCTATGCAAATGTCTATTTAGACCAAAAATTAGGTACAGCAAATAGTTGAAGTTGGTAAAACTATACAAATATATTATACATATATATAGTAATATATTTGCTATCTCTGCGTGTATATTTATTATTTTTTATAGCAACCAGAAACTGCAATGCAGTCTCAGTATCTTTGTTCATGATACTTTACACACACAGAACAAATGGTCCCTTCCTCACCAAATCTAAAGTTTATCCTGGGCAAAGGAGAGTATAATATAGTCGGGAGCCTGCATCTATTTTTTTATGAAATGCAGATATTGTGCTTACATGTTGCCAGGTACGTAATTTTATTTAAGGGATCAGATGTCAGAAAATGTAATCACTGAATTCTAAATTACAACTTACAACTTTAATTTTCTAAGGAAAAAAGACAGATGTAGCTGTGCTGCTATATCCACGTATGTTGTAAAATATATTTAAATCATACGTATGCAGGGAGACAAATGAGAGAACTCCACCGTCCAAATATTAAATTACGCATTTTGAAGCAAAATAGTGTTTTAAGTGTATGTGTGTATAATGCTTTCTGTCACTGGATTGCTCTCCCTGATGCGGTTAGGCAGAATCTGTATTTAGTCAGAAATCTTTCAATAGAATGGGCTAGCAGATGGGACCAGGAACAATGCAGAGAGGCATCGAACCACCACAGACATTTGGTGCTTAGAATAATAAAAAGACTATAGAATTAGATTAGTTGAGTCTAATTTGGAATTGGTATATTCCCTACGCACTCTCGCAGCTCTTGGGCAGATAAAGCCTGGAGATTTAGTACTGTCAGGACAGAGGACTCCAACTTCCAGTAAAAGAAAAAAGGCATTCTGGGAGGTCAGGGAGGGCAGCACAGTGACCTCCAATGATTTACAGGCCTTTAGCTTAATGAAATTGTTTCAGTGACATGACGGTAAAAGCTCATAATGGATTGGATGCCCTAATGTAATGAAATTACTCCCTTCTGCCTTAAAAAAAAAAAAAAAAAAGGCGCAATTAATATTTACTGAGACCTGACAGGCTTCAGTGCGCGGCAGCGTGCAGCGCTGTCAGCCAGCGGCGAGCAGAGCCCCAGCAGCGTGGCAGGCGAGCGGCCCCGCGCCGGCTGGGAGCGGGCGCTGCGGGGGTGCAGGGACACCCCGCTGGCGGGGGAGCCCCCCACCTGGCTCGTTCTGCCCGGCCCAGCCAGCCTTCATCCTCTCCCTTCCTTTCTGCAGGCAACTGGACAACAACCAGATCAGCTGCATCGAAGATGGAGCCTTCCGAGCCCTGCGCGACCTGGAGATCCTGTGAGTTGACTTGGCGCTGCGCTGGGGCGGCGGGGGGGTGGCTCTCCCCGCGCCGCAGTGCTGGGCCCAGCCGGGGGCTTGGTGGGCTCCTTCCCACCTCAGAGCCGTGGCGTAGGTACCAAAGTGGAGTCTCACGCTTCCCCCCCCGGCTGGGGTTATCGCTAATTAAACCACAATAGACGACTTCTCTGCCGCCGCTCCTGAGGAGCAGGGATATCGCCGAGCTCGCTGCCGTGTGGAGCAGATGGGGTTCAGCAGTATTCCGAGTGCGTCCGACGCGCGCTCTGCAGCCAGAAACCCGGCCGGGTCTGCGTAATGTCGAGTAGCGGATAGGTAGCGGGTTCGTGGGGAACAATATTACGAGATGTCTGACAATTGCCCTAGACAAAACGCTGTTTAAAAGGTGTTTGGTATGTAAGAGGGAGGAGAGACGGGCGTTTGGCAGGCTTGTTCAGTGCAGTCATTGGCTTTCGGGGAGGATCCTTCTCGGAGGGCTGAAATAACACCACGTTGTGCTCTTCGTGTACCACAAACTTTACACATCGCCTGTTAAAGCTGCAGCACAGACCAAAAAAAAGAAAAAAAGGATTTGACAATGAAAGCTGACTCTGACAGAGAAAAAGCGCGTTAGATTTGGAGCACCGCCATTGTAATGTAAAATCCGGTATTACCCAGAGCTCAGTATCTGAGCAGATAATTTGCTTATTGCTAATAGTTACTTGTTCACTTAGAGACCTTTTCTGGAATAGGTTTTGACTATATGAACTGATATAAAGCTTTCCGTGTTACCTGAAAGTTAATACTGCAAAGCCGCAAGTGTTAATACTTGTGAAAGCACGCAGTCCTAAGCCAAAATGCAGAGGGAGTGGGGAGGGGGGGGCGCGACCCCTCCGAAATTCAAACCCTCAGCGTCTGAACTGGAGTTAATACTGGTCCAGCACCGAAACAGTACACGCTTGGACACAGCAGGGGAGGGCTGCTCAGACTGCCGAAAAGCTTGCCCTTAAATTACATGGTATGAAACGGCGAACGGTGGATGGTCGAAGGAAGCAGCTGCCTCGCAGTCCTGTCACCCGGAGGTTCAGCAGACAAGACGCTGTCTCTGGCTTCTGAGAACAGGCAAAACGAGGCTCTATAGGCGGTGCTGTGCCACGCATCACAGCGGCTTTGGATACGTATGTGATGATATAGGGAATTCTTCCACAAGGGCTCTACCCACCTTGTTCGGATGCTCAGAGGAGTTTTGCCATCGGTTTCAGCAGGAGCAAGTTCAGCTTCCCGAGGGACCTGGGAGTGGCGGCTGTGCGTGGTTGTCTGTCACCGCCAGCTGGGATTCCTTTGGCCCCTCTTCTCCCAGGCCGGGGTACTGATACTGATCAGGTAGTGTGTGTTGCTTATGTTGAGCTACCAGTAGGCATCTGCAGAGTTTCTTATCCGGGAACTTGTGCTATCAAGAGTATTGTTTGAATTCTATATTAATAGCACTTTTCAGGAAAAGTAATGTGTTACCATTATAAAGTTTTACTTGTCTGTGAGATCGAACAGTCTACTGTGTGGTGAAAGAAGGGAAGAAAAAAACCCCATGAACTCCTACAAAAGTGCCTTTTTTTTTTTTTTTTTATATGCACTGATTTTCCATATCTGTGGAGAGTGAATCAGTCCTCCACTGACAGTAGACTGTGCTATAACTTTCACTAAAATAGGCTGGACAATAAATAGAGCCTTTTTTGTAGTATAGCGAGTTCTGCAGGCTCTGAAAAAGTTGCTGGGATTGCATGCCTTCTCCCCAAGATGTAGTAAATATTGAATTAGTTTATTTACCTCTTTGAGTTTAATTGGGTAATTCTATGCCAGTTATTTGTGGGTGGGAGAAGAGGAGGATATATAAAATACATCATAATCAGTGCTGTAATGCATTTTTAATTTTCAGCACAGACATACTGCTACAGGAAAAATCAATCTTAATTCTAATGGATGAGAAAATATCTTGATAGTATCTATTTCTAAAGGTATTTTTCTTGCAGTCACAAAATGTGATTTTTATACTTCCAACTTAATCTGAATTTTTTCCCAAGTTTTTCGTCAAAGAAAGTTTGAGGATTTAATCTATCAAAATAAATTTGTTCATGCCCCAGAGAATATAATATCTTCAGGTGTAAAACAGTCATAAATGTTAAAAAATTAAAGCAATTTGAACCATCAAAGAATATTAATAAGTGAAATCAAATTTCATCCTTTCACACCCACTATGTATTTTATGCAGATATATTTTAACCTGTAGTGCAATACGTAGTAAATATTTAATGATTCTGACAAAAATTAATCTAATTATCTGTTTGAACAGTTTGCAAGGGTACCAAATAGAGTATTTCTTCTTTATCTTACTAAAATTTTGCGACCTTTCTGATAGCAAACGTTTACCTTTCTGCACCTTTTCTCTGCACACCCGCATGTCTACAGAATTCTAAATTCTGTAGATAAACTCAGGGCAGATACAAAGTGCTTAGCATTACTCAAAAAAATAACACTTTCTTTAAAAGCACTTTGGTTTCTGGATTGCAGTTTTCATTCACCTTGAATTCCTCAAAAGACATGAGTGCAAGGAGCTTGGTGATTTGGTTAGAGGTAGGAAGAGAAGGAAGTTGTGCGGTTATCCCTCAAAATGAAGAGCACTCCATGGTCCGTGTTACTTATTTCTGCTTATCAGCAGGCTGTTTTCATTTACTGCTTTTATTTTCTTTGTTATGAATACATTCCTGTACCAATAGCACAGAGGCAGAGATGAAAACAAGACTGAAATTTGTGACTAATTTCAATACTCGACATGGTGCAATGAGTTGCAAACTTCAGCTGAAGCTTGGATCAGACCGCGGCACTGACAGCAGCTCCCAGTACAAACGGTCTTTCGATCACTTCTTTTAGGAGCTTCCGTGTTTCAAATGTCCCAAAAGATGTCCCTGATCCTATGATCTGACCTAAGTAGACCATAATGCGGTGCCAAGTGCTACTGGTGACTGAATTTGGGGTTAAAAAGCTGCAAAAATTTTGAGTATAGAGTGCTTTGGTGCCTTCTGTTGATTGTCTTTGCCCCTGCGGCAAGGTGAAAATAATGTCTGAGAAATTACCTGCAGAACTGACGTGCTTACTTAAACATTGTTTCTTGGTAGTTTTGCATTGGGGCTGCTTTTGTTCAATTTTGTGTCAGATTTTTTGTATGGCTTCCCATAAAGGTTTTGGTTTTAATTTGGTGATAAAATAGGGATTTTTCTTGTTGACATACTGCCTTTCCCCCTTTTTGTAAAGATGATGAAGCATATTTCAGTGGGTTTGTTCTTGTGTTCCAAGACACAGAAAGGTGTGTGCAACCACTGAAAGAGCAATAAGATGTAAAAGAGGCATGTATTTGTAAAGGGGTGGTGAAAGTTATTAGCTAACTTGTGACCTGTTGGAATAGAAATGCACAGAAAAGTTGAAGAAAATTGGTGTGAAACTTTCACTAACGCGTCATTTTTAGTAGGAGAAGGTTTTCTGCTCTGCTTAATTTTTAGTTATGTCCTGTAGCAATATCTGGCAATAACAGTTATTATTTAGAAATATGATTAGTATAGCTGTAAGCACATTTAAAGATTATTAAAAAAACCTCACAAAACAAACCAAACCAAACCTCAAAGAAGTCTTCAAAATAATTGTGTAGTGTTCCTTATGGTGTGTGGCAATACGATGTTCATATCCTTTGTAGATTAGAAATTAGTCCATAACTTTATTTCCAAATGTCCAAAATTATGAAGCGTGGGATTTAAAACTCTTTCAGGGCTCAGAATTTCACCTTCAGTCTCCTAGGATACATGAATAAAAGGAATTAATTTCAAGGTGGTTCAACAAGCTGAGTCAAACTGGATAAACTAGTAATATTGAGTGAATGAACATGCTATTGTCGTTAGACTGGGAGTGCTGAACAGTACTTGTGGTTTTAGGATCCATTTCTCAGTAAGATACAGAACTCAATGTAGCAAAAAAACCTTTTAATTTATTTATTATTGTTTTGCCTCACTGGGGTAGCTTGAAAACTGTGTGGTGCCATGGCAGTTGTGCCATGTGGACAGGACAGAAAGAATTACGAGTCACTGTTGGCAACTTAGGTGGAGCGTTTTCCTTGTTTTGTATTGTAAAAGCTGTTTTTCCTCCTACTTTATATTGATAGCCAGAGGGACTGAGCTTGAACAGATTTTGTTCATTGCAGATTTTCTGTAAAAAAAATTCCCAAACCCCAAAGATTTTATCATACCCAGAGCTAATCCTAGGAGGTCTGTGGATAGTATTCTATTACAGAAGGCAAATGAGTTCGTGCTGTACAGAGCTACGGGATGATATTGGGGTTTGTTTGTTGTTAGTCATGTTAATTTTTGTAGGTCTTTCATATAATATCTCTGAGCCTGAAAATCCTCTTTCCTGAGTTTCACCTGCTTTTTGAAATGAATGAGCATGGACTCTGTTACTGAGTCTGTAGCAACAAATTGTGCACGCAAAAATCCGCCATCCAACGATGGGTGCTTTAGTGTGAAAAATCGTGATAATTCACTCAGAAGCAATACTGAAGAAGTGCAAGTACAGTCACCCAAATATTCACAGCAATTTTAAGTTGTAACTTCCATTCCAAATGAGTCCTAAAAATTTGGTCTTAAAAAACCCCAAAAGTTAATTTTTCAGATTGTAAAATGTAAACATAAGTTAAGATACACCTCCCTTCCATCCCCGAAATCTTAAAAGGAAAATAACAGGAGTCTTAGAAATTGAAATTGTTCTATTGGTGTTTGTATATACAACTTTTTCTCTCCAAACATTTGTGCCTCACTCTTCTTCCTGCTCCACAACAAATGCCCAGAAAAGCGCACAGCTACAAGTGCCGCGCGCTGGTTTCTTCTGAACTCTCGTTCAGGGCTGTCGTGTTCAGCGGGACACAGCACGATCTGTCAGACCAGTTGCGGTCCCCATCCCCTGTTCTTCTGTGTGCTGGCTGACACATCCAGTTACTGCAAGCATTTTACAAGTGGAATAGGGTTATTCATGCTTTCCTTTTTTCAACTCGGTGTGTTCCTTTTATAAAGGATTCTGTTTCATAAATAAAAAATTAGTAAAATTAGTATTCATAAAATAAAAAATTTAGTAATCTGCAATTTCTGATAGAGATGTCATGGGTAAGTGTGCTTATAATACACACTACCTTTTGTCCTAGCACACTTTTAAGAACTTTTCTGAACATGAATCATTATTTTGTGCTACAGCCAGGATTTAATTGTTCCTAGGGTTGTCTTCTGTATGCTGAACACTCAGTTATATAGTCAGTTTTACTTATTTGCAAAATGCTATTCTGGGCATATCTTAACTAGATAGAAGATTTTTATTTGCTTTCCCAACCTGGAGAGTCAGGGCGTGAAAGTCATGACATAATTCTAAATATATGAGATGTCATTGCTTAATGAAAGCCTGAAAATGCCACACAAATGTGATTTCCTCCTCTATCTTGCTGGAAATTATGATCAGTTGAGGCAATCAGGATAAAATTTGAACTCTGTAAATTGTGTTCCTATAACTGATACCAAAATACCTAAATGCAATAATGAAAATGAGATTTCTATTTAAAATGTTGTGCATAGCTGTTTTACTCACACTTGAGTACAGTAGAATTAACATGATTGGGGAGTTTTCTTTTTCTTTTCTCTTTTCTTTTCTTTTCTTTTCTTTTCTTTTCTTTTCTTTTCTTTTCTTTTCTTTTCTTTTCTTTT
>JAVJGG010000043.1:4451153-4479832 GCA_035590195.1 Aviceda cuculoides
TCTTTTCTTTTCTTTTCTTTTCTTTTCTTTTCTTTTCTTTTCTTTTCTTTTCTTTTCTTTTCTTTTCTTTTCTTTCCCAAGGGTATATGTTAGCTCAAATGTATGAAAATTAATAAAATGCATTTACAATCATTGGTTGTTTCATCAGTCAGCATGTACATAATACGTGCCATAAGAACAAAACTGAAGGGAGTAACCATTGGCAGTATATGAGTAAATGAAGCATCTACCGGTTAGGTGAAATTAGGTGAAAAACAAGGAGTTTGGCTGTTCTAAGAGTATCCTCAGTTTTCCACGTCGAGCTTCTATCACAGGCAATCAAGTTATGCCAGAGGAAGAACAAAAGTCAGTTTGGCAATTGGGAAGCGGAGCACCCAGAGTGTAGAGGTATCAGTGGACAAATGATAACTTCCATTTTTCTTTACTCCATTACTAGACTGTCCTGTAGTTTATACCCGTCCCATTCTTCCTGCCTCCTGTATCGCTGTAGGTCTTTGAGGGAGGGAGAAATGGTGCTGAAGAACCCGGCTGCTGTTATTACAAGGTTTCTGTTATATAAATCAGTTGGAGATAAGATTAACTACAGAAATGCCTTTTTCTGGAGAAGTTTTAGAAAGGTACTGCACCCCCAATGGACCCTAGTGCAATAAGATGCATAATTACCATAAAGGATTGATGGAGGAAAGGTGGGGTGCTTATATGATTGCTGGATAAGAAATATCATTATTTGCTGATACATGTCAGTGGGAGATCTGGTGTCATTGCTCAAGATATGGAAATGAAATCTGAGGTAACCTCTGTTCTATAACATATTACAAAATGTGAGGTTGGAAATACAGCATAGTGAAAGGAACACTATCCAGATGGCACTGTGGTGACAGGCTTTATATCAAAGACCAGCTGAGGTAAAATAAGAGCAGGCAGGAGAGGGCCTCTGAAAATCACTGATGCCTGTTACAGATGTAATGTAACTCTCTCTTTATGGGGAGAATATATTTGCATAAATTCATTGATCAATGATTTTGCTAATCCTGCAGTATTCCAGGCATGTCCCAGCAAATTGATGAACATTTCTATCAATCCTCAGTGTGGATGCCTAATTATATTACATATTTAGAAAAGATGGATTTTCCCCCTCCTGAAGCATATGTAGTAGTTGAACGCTGTGCTCATTCTCCTTTCCTGCTCCCATTAGGTTGGAGGGTTTTTTTCCCTTTAAGAATAGCCTGGAGCCGTGCGGGCTGCAGAACTTATCAAGATAAGAGCAGTGCCAGGTTAGAATTATTGGTTTCATGAATCACTGACCAATACGCTTTTTGAGGAAGACTAATTTTATGGCTTGTGTAGTATAAGCCCTTTTTTTGGTGCTGCAGTCACTGCTCCGAAAGACCCCAAAGTCAAACCTCCAGCAGACATTGTGGCAAACCTTCTCTCCCATGATATTGTTTCATTTGCATGCTCTGCTCTGCTCATCTTGTGACCTGCCCTCCCTCCCCTTTGACTAATATAGTTTCCTCGTCAGTAATATAAAAGATGTAGAACAAGCATTTTGACTGTTGAAAGTCAAATGAATGTGAACGACTTAATCCAGAGGACACTCAACTGTGTATGTAGTGCAGACGTGCGGCTCAACACCTTAACCAAAAGCTGAGCTGAAGACTGTGATGGGAATAAAACTCCTCGCAGATAAAGTTGAGGTGATGTCAGAGTTCTTGAGGGAAAGTAAGAAGTTCAAGGTAGATCAGTAGTCATTTTATGCCATAATTTGCAATTCATTGTTTATATGACTCCCCAAAGCAGCTGGATGATGATACTACGGTAGCTGGACGTACTGGTGGTGAATGCAGGAACTCCTGCTTGCTCTGGGGTCAATCACCACAACAGCAAAATACGTTGATTTAAAAAATGTTTCACAACACATAATGGCTACCTTCTTTTTTTCTGTGTGCAATTACAGGTATTGTTTATGACCTGTAGTGGTATAAATAATTTGTCTTTTTCAGAGATAGCTTTTGTCCCTCTGCTGAGCTGGTAGAACAACACAGACAAAGGCTCTGCACCGTAGCCAGTCTTTTTAAAAGAGAGGACTCAAAAGCCTGGTTTCTCTGCAAAGAGAGAGTAAAATTATGATGGGAGCTCTGTATAGCAGACTTGTTGGTCTACCACTTCAAGCGCTGTGTCAGATATTTAACCTTAAACCGTAGCTGCTGGGATCAGGGTACTGCGCATTACTCGTTATTAGCATTATCCAATGTTTTTAGCTGCGACAATAAAATTGTATCTAGAGTAAATTAGAAATCAAAACAGTAATATGTAGACAGTTAGCTTGTAAGTGAAGTAGATAATTACATCTGTACCTGAAAAAAAATGCATAGGTAGATGCTTCTGATCTGAAAATCAAATAGTGTCTTTTTTTCCTGCTGTTGACAAGGTTATCTATATAATGTAAGTATATATGATGAAAAGAGCACGTATGTTGTGGTTAAATCAGGAAAAATAATTTTTAAAACTTTAAAAAAGAAGGCATATGATTGGTGTAAATTGGACTTTCTTTATGCAGCATATCCAGTTCTCTGTTTAAGAAAAAAGAAAATTTAAGGGCTGCATTAAGGGTGGAAGCATGAAACAATTTAAAAGTAATTTGAAGCCAAATAATCACAATTTCTATGTTAATTTAGTTATCATAAATGAAGCAATTTCATGTTAATTGGTTCGATACTTTTGAAGGGGAATTACATTTTTTAAGTTTCTGTTTGGGGCGAATAATCCAAATGCATTGTTTTAGTATGTACGAGTGATGGATGGCCACGCTTAGGACATCTGCAGATCCTTAGAAACAAATTCTAAACCGCTGTAGGGTCATCCAGAAACCTTTGTTGTGATATACCATGTTGCTCTTGAGTATTTTAGAGATACCCCAGAAAATAGCTTAGTCAGTTGAAAGAGCATCAAATGAGGTGGCTACATAAAGCCATTGAGGGAAACAACAAACAGTAGTGCATTATTTTTTAAAAATTCAACGTACCCCTCTTGTCTTCACGGTGCTGGGTGGCATGAGATGTCTGTGGTCTGAAAGTGCCAGACTATGGCTGAGATTGGGATTTGTTGAGGGTAAAATAGAAGAGAACGTTGTAGAAGACAGGGAGATGGCTGTGTTAAAGGGGTGTAGGAGCATATAGTGAACAACGTCTTGTTGTTCACCAGATTGGTAATTTAGATTTGCTTTTGCATTAGAATCTTAGATGGTGTCTTTCACCAAAAATGCTTTGTTGGGAGAGGAGAGGGTGGGAAAGCAGATCTTGCTCGTGGCTTTCAGCTTTGGACTTGGCTACTGTGATCGATAAATTGCCGCAATGCAGCATCTCTGCGACGATGTTTGAAGGCCGCCGAGAAGCCCCCGTTGGTGCAAGAGGAGGCTGCGGGCTGGGCGGGCTCTGGGGAGGGGGGTAGACCACTCCGCAGCACCCAAGCTTCTTACTGGCTCCTTGGGCAATTTCAGTGATGTCTTAAAAGGGTTGGGTACGTTTTATCTGCAAGACACCCTGTCTTCCCGTCCACGGCTAGGGCGTTAGAGATTAGGTGAGGCACTTCAGCTAATACTTAGGCTGAAACAGTTAGGACAGACCATCCACAATGGCAGTTATATTTTATTTTGTATGCATGCAGATATTACAGAGAAACAGCTGTGTATGGAGAACAATTGACTCCTTTTATTTAGCTACTTCTAGCGCTTGTAGAATATTCCTGAACAGATCATGAGTGCTTCGAATTTTTTCCTGTGTGTATTTTATTTTGCACTTTTTCACTCTGTGGACTGAACGCAAATGAAACACTGTGAGTATTTGCTATTCAAATTGTTATGGTTTCTTAGCTGTATTGCATACGCGTGTATGAATATAAGCAGGTATTGCTGCTTCTCGTGGGCAGGTGGTGTTTGGGAGAAATTTAAAAATTGGAAAGATAGGTGGTTTTAAACATATTGACCTTTTTTCTTGTGTGATGCACACAAGTGCTGTCTAATGTATTACTAAAAGAAATTCCTGATGGAAAGCAGATCCCTTTCCAGCTTCACCAAGAAACATGCAATTGCCCTTGTCTAGGAACTACATGTTGTCTTTGTTCTTTCAAAACATTTGTTTCCTCTATAAATGTAACTTTTCCTTAACAACTGTTCATACATGCAAGTCTAAATCCACAGAATGTGTATATCACACATTCCCTATTTCATTCATGTGCATTTATATAAGCCTATGTATTAGCCTTAATTTCTAGCATGTATGAATTGCAGGTAGGGGCATCACATACTGTAGAATATAAAATTATTCCACAAATATGGTCTGCATCGCTTGCATTTTGAGGATGCACTTTTGGCAGTAAAGGTGAAGTTCCCTCTTTAAAAGATTTGCTTCTTTTCCTTCCTCTGCTGTCAAAAATTGAGAACTGCCTTTGCGGTTCTGTGCCACGCCATGCCATTGTCGTGTTGCTGGAACTATGAAAGATCTCTTCCCGCTGCCTTCTCCCAGTGGCAATGCCGATGGCCTTGGGAGCCGAGGGGCAGCTGAGACACCGGGCTCCCGAAATCGGGGGGGGCTCCTCTGGCAAGAGGAATAAGGGGAGTTCTTTTGCCTGCAGGACCTGGTAGGTCTGCCATGGGAGGGAAATGGCAACCGGGCGTTCTGGCAGCCCGCTCTCCATGGACGCCAACTGCCTGTCTCCTCAAAGGCTTTCGGAGAACCTTTTGCACTGACACGCAGGCTAAACGGCGGCCACTCTCATTTCTATTTGTTGTTATACTTCTCAAGCAGCTGCCTGCTGCATACGGGGGGTTTGCCAGCTCACCCCTCCTTTGGTCCTAGTGGTCAGCGTGGGACTTGCAGGAATCCGCAGTCCCGCAGGCGGTGCCGCATTGCGGCAGTTGGTGAAGTGGCAGCAGGCTGGCGCGATGGCCGTCCCAAAGAGGCTGAATATTGTCACACAGCCCCTTACAATGGATGTGGAAGTCCCTTTTTTTGTCACTTCCTCTAGCTCTGAAAAGACAACTAATTTCTGTCTGCCACTTGGAATAGCTTTTCTGTTCCTGGGTGTGTTACACCAACAAGTATGAAAAGGATATGTTCGTTATGGTAGGGAAGTCCATCAAAGTAGAGGCTTTTACCATAAGGTTATAGCATTAAGGTTGCAGTGTACTCGGGATGGGGCAAATTAAAACACAGTTTTGAAGAATGATACTGTTCCTTTCTGATCCAAATTTAATCAGTTTCTTTAGAATTTCTTTTGGTGGAGTCCTCTAAGAAAACCACAGCACTCAACTGACTGAATGCCGAAACCTTTTACCTTGGAAATCTCCTTCATTAAACGCCTTCAGCCTGAACAAATGGCAAAAGTTTCTTGCTCCTTTCAAGTTATAGAGTTGGACTGCGATAGTTCGGATTATGTTTGTAAGACTGCTTTAGCTTCAGAAAGGACTAACAGAAACAACTGTTCAGGCAGGAACCTGAGAAACTATTTTATTTTGCTGAAGTACTGATGCGTCAAACTTAAGATTCCTATGATCTGACTCTGTCTTGTTGATTCTTTTTCATTCTTTCCATAAAGACAGTTCAGCAGGCTTTCAGACCTCTGTATGCAGCGAGAACTCAATCCAGTTTCCACTGATTTTGGCAGGAATAACACAGAATCCATAAACTGAAGTAGTTGACATACATGCAGTTGGATAACACCAACAGCCATATTTAGTAAGAGATATCTCTGTCTAACCTTAAAAAAAAAGTATCTATTTAACAATTAATTTATATTAAAGTAATATAATTCCATTAGTAATTTAATTATATTAATTCATTAAACGAGATTTTCAAACGAATCTATAAAACAAAATTTAGGTGAGTTGAAATTGAATACAATTATATTTTCATTCGCTATGGCTCCTGTGAAAATCTGCAACTAAATAAATAGATTGCAGGGACGAGATTCACTCTCTGCTGAAATCAGCAACAGGATTTGCACTGATTTCAGTGGACATTGGTTTAGGTATTATGATAATTGGACTTGTTCCCAGCGGTTCTAGGCAATAATATCAGCCCTGGAAATTAGATACCATAGAGAAGCATCAAAACCACCCTGATGATGTAAAACATTTATTCAGTATTTGCAGAAATACTTTTCTTTTTCCGAGTCCAAATACTTACAGAAAATCGTGGATGTAGTTGGGACTTCGAGCCACAGCAGTCATTCCCAATACAGTGAACTGAAAAATGTGTAGCCTTTGGGCAAAGACTTAAGAAAATTTCTTGATTCAAAGAAAAAGTGAAGGCACTGTTTCTTGTGCCAATTTTGAGTTTAGAAAAATAACTCATGGGAGAATCCCTAATTTAAAAATAAAGCAGTGGCAGAATAATTTCAGCTTGCATTCTTTTGTCTTTGCACCAATGCTTTTATAGCTAAAATTTCCATTCAGGCTGAATTGAATTTGTATTTTCTGCCTAGAATTAGAATGTCATGTAGGAGATTGAAAAGTTGATTGAAATTTCTCTAAAAAGCTTTTTCAACTCTCACTGGGCATAGGCATTAGAAAGAATTGGGGGTTGCAGCTGGTACCTGTATTTTGTACAGTTAATAGAGGTGATTTGATTGTATGCAAAAATAGATATGGATTTCTGTATATAGAAAGAGCAGTCTTCCTTGAGGGCAAGTGGTAAGACATTTCATGTAAGACCATGCGAATGACGTTCTTGACGTTAAAATCTAACAAAAGTCCACAACCTAAATGAATTGTGTACCCTCATTCTCTGTATAACCTTTATTATATGTTATTTTACCTTATCTTGGCTTATTCTATTCTATTCTATTCTATTCTATTCTATTCTTCTATTTTCTACTTTATCTTGTTTTAGCATATTTTATTTATTTGCGTGTTGGTGTAAGTAAGTAAATTTAGGCATAATGATATGTATGTGCACATACAACATAAATGCAGGGCTAAAGATAACACTAGAAAGGTTTGAGCATCAGTCACCAGAATCCTTAATTTTGCTCTTGCTTGTATACATACAAAAATACAATCTTTGATTGTACGGCCCTGTGTGATTTTTTTCAGCCTCTTTTACCCATTTGCACTGATCCCTAGTCCCAATCTCTTTACCCAGATAGCTTGCCCAACCATTTTCTTAGCTGCTGGTCCTGTCTTTCCCTCTCCTCTGCTCTTAGCCTCAGCTCCTGACCTCGCCAGTCTCGGAGACTCCAGCCGAGGCACAGCCAGTCTCTAGGGAGACTTAATGCAGCAATTACAGGACTTAAGATAATATGCCCTAAAGTTATTGCTATAGGCAAATGTGATCACCCTGGTTCTTGCTGGGTGACAAAACAGGCATTTTAAACAAAGACTTTTTTAATTGTAATAACCCAATTTCCCCAAAGCCTGATTTTTTTGAAAGTAATCTCACTCCTTCAAGGGGAAAAAAAAATTTGCCGTAAACATCTGGCCTTTATAATAAGTTTAATAGTTAAAACCTGATAGTTATATGCAAATTAAAATCAGCCACAGAATGGGAAGAATCAGGCAACTGTAGCAGTAAACACTGCTGGCACTTTTGTGCATAATTCCATCTAAGCTTATTTATTTTATTTTTTCATACATTTCTAAAAAGAACATTTTCTTTTCTCTGTATCCTTGAGACTAGTCATATTTCTGAGGTCAGCCTCCCAAGTTAACAATGCTAGAGCCTCTCATGTTGCTGTGACGAGAACATTTGCGGACACATCAGCAAAAGACTAATACTAGAACAGAAACCACAAATTGGCAACTAGTTATTTTTATTTATTTTAGTGGATTTTACGTGTCACCTGGAGACTATTTAGAAGATTATTTGCCTGGGCTAACGTTGTGTTTAAAAATAGCACTCGTATAGTGCCAACTCATTTTAGAGTTGGGTACAAATATTGAGACAAAACCCCAGCTGTTATTGCTTTTGCTGCTAATTTGAGGTGTCAGATCAGAGCTCTACTGCTGTATGTCGGCGAATAAGGCCCCTTGTGAGATCATTATGTTTTCTAACAGTTGAGAGTAATGGATTAATCAGTGCAGCATCAGTTGCTTTCATTATTTGCCCACATGGTAGTTGTGGGCTTTAACTTAAACAGTCTGTGGGGAGATCAAAGGACTGAGTACAAGAGGCACTCAGGACGCACCAAAACTCTGAAGGGATCCAGTTGAGCGTCGGACCTTGCCTAACGAGCAAATTTTGGATGCCTTGAAAGTCGAGGGTGAGGACTGTGCTCAGTGTTGAGGGATAGAGTGCCAAAGCCATTTTGCTTTTTCATCAGAGGCCATGGGAAACAGTAAATATTTAATTTAATGCAAATTCCTTCTGACCTGTGTGAAAAATAGCTCTTTACAGCAATTGAAAATAGAGCTCCTTTTACCCCACATTCTCAGTTAATTACAAACATTAGTTATGGCAGTGTATAGAATTCAAGGCCTGGTTTTATTACTAAAAAAAGATTTATATTTACTTTTTGGAATTGGTAAAATGCCCCTGCTGTTAGTTCTATTAGGGGGTATGTAAGGGCTCGAAGGGGTCTGAAGTTGTCGTCTGTTGTCCCACCTTAGGGCAGGACCGTCGAGTCCCATGGCATTCCGGCCGGGGATTCATTTAGTCTTTTGTCACACGCTTCTGCTGCCGAGGGCTGCACGCTCTGTAACAGCTCTTTTCTGTATTTTCCCTGTTCTTATTCTAAGAACCATTTCCCCTATATCTAATCAAATTTCCCCTTTCTGAAATTTAAACCTGTTACTGCTTTGCCTAACCCTTGCTGAATACAAGGAACAGAGAATGTCTTTTCCCTTTGCGATGGCTTTTCCTGTAGTTGGAGAGAGGTTTAAGAGTGAGTGACATGAATCTGCTAACACAGAGGTCTAAGGTTCTGTTAGTGTTAAATTTTGCTGCTAATGCAGTCGCCCAAATTCATGTTTCAACTCTAGTATTTCAGATGGACCCCAAGATCCTCTTCTTTATGGGTATAAATACTGATGGAGATGTCTAATCTTGCATTGATTCAACTGTTTCAGTCCACACGTACACTGTGACAAGATTCCTTCACATATTTTTATTTGCTAATGCTCCACTCCCCCTGCAAAGCTTTGGGGTCTTGGAGAAGTTGTCTTTCTGTCACTGCCAGGGCTGGACTGTTGTGTTCCTTTCCGAGCTCCACTGGCAACTTGGGGTGAGCCGCTCAGTCTTTTTTTGCATCAGTTCACCCACTTTTGAACAGAAATAACGTTATCAAGAAAACTATTTACACGAGAGGCCTAATTATGTTTGGAGATGCCTTGGTTAAGTCTTAATAAGTTTTCTGGTCTCATTTACTGGATGTATAGTTGCACTGGGGCTAGGAAGCCTGGAAAGCATGGCAGTTGTGGGAGGAGCAGTAATGGGGGAGTAGGACAGTAATTCACTCTTGGGAATGTTACAAGCCTGCAGATGCACCATTTGTAGCTATCCATTGCATGCACATAGATCATAATCTTGCATTAGGCCCAATTACATGGTGTTACGGACACACAACACGCGGATTACATACACAGCCAGCGAGCATGCTGTGATAAAGCGGTGGCGTAATTGGAGGAGACAGAAGGAAATGTTAGACTTGTTAGCGCTACCCGTGCTGCGGTGCCTGGTGCGGCTGTTCCCCACCAGCCTTGCCTGTTTGCTTTTCTGCTCCGTTTCAAAGTCTCACTTTCAAAATACAGGTTTATCACAGAGTGAGGTAACAGCACCTTGTACTTTCCACAGTATGTCGAGAGAGTTTTGAGCAGGAAAAGGAAATTAACATTGTTGTTTAACTTAGAGTGAAGCCCATAGACACATAGAAGTATGTGCTGCCAAATGAGGACTGTTGTTTGCAGGATTCCTGCTATCAAATCATGTATGTTGGAAGCCTCTAAAGAATCTTTAGTGCCCAACCGTAAAAGGCATTCAAAACTAGAAATATAATAAATAAGCTGGTGCCTTTTCAGATCTCTTTCTCCATTTACCTATCAGTAAATGGGTCTGAATGTTTCTTTCTAACAAAGAATTTTGCAAATGCTCCAATGTCCCGTTATCAGCCAAATGTGATACAAAAGAAGCCTGGCATGTATCAAAAACCTGAATGGCCAGCACAGCAGAACTCTAGTAACTATGGTAGATGCTTATTAAAGCTTGGGGAAAGTGTTAATCAAAAATTTAATCTACCATATAATTTCTCAATTTGATTAGCTGTTTGTGCTAATCAGCTGCAGAAATGGAATGTGAAAGGAAATCAGTCTCTGTAACCGTCAAAAACCAAAGGACGTCTTCAGCATATGACATGTTCTCCCCTTCCCCTTTCATTTTAATCCATCCAGATTGTGAACAAGAAGCATCACTGTGGGTATTGTACTGATGCACAGCTAGTCATCTATGTACATTATGAAAATGCCTCGTACTTAGAAAAATGGACATTTGCATAGTGGATTTTCCTTTTGCCAATGATAAAATAGGATATCACAACTATTTATAAGCTGGGATCTAGCAGGTGATATTGTTATCAAACAGCCTTGTGTATTTAACAAAAACCCAAACTTTCCTGCGTATTTTCCCACTTGAAATGTGACTGGAAAAAATTAAGACAGTTACTGTTTTACAGTGTACTTATTGAAGTACTAATTGAAGAAATTAAGTAGTTAATATTTCAGATAATTTTGTTATGTTGTATAACTTTTTCTGACATCATTGCCAGAATATCCTTTTGGTTCATGTCTAGTACTTAACTGGAACACAGCAGGTAGATATATTTTAATGAAAGTATTATTATCAGATTAATAAGTCACCAGGCATTCTAATATTCATTATACTCTCTTAATTATATCATTAACTGAACATCAAGTAAGAGAAACAAAATCTCTGTGTACTCTGTAATTTGAGAGTGTTTGACTATTGATCTGACAGCCTGGGATTTCTGCTCTCCGAATTAGTCCAAGGAACATGAAAGGATGCTTAGAGTTCCTGAGTTTTTAAAGTAAAATACTTGTATTGTTATTAGGGTTCAAAATCTAAATCCTTTCCTTTTTTTCCAAAGTATCTTACTTAAAAAATTGTGTGATTTCTTCTAGCATTAGAGTATAATTTTTTTCTGACTCTCATCTAGTCCTGAACACCTGTATTCCTATCAAGAGGGTGGAGAAAGGATAAAGAATAATGCATAAATATTATTTAAAAAACCACACACATGACAGTCATTTTTACAGGTTAATGATTTTAATGTAATTACATGAGTCTGGAATTAACAACTCTTTGTCAGGGAACTACAGTGGTGTACATGAATTTGGAACAAGTCAGAAGAGAACAGAAATGCAACTGCATGTAGTTAAATTTGCACGAAAAGTTCGAGGAAGGAGATAGGTAATTGTTTTCAAATCGTGACAGGATTGCAGAGTGAGCATTCTTCCCTTTAAAATAATTCTGATTAGTAGGGACTATAAATCAGCTTTATTCTTCAGAAGGAAGCAAGCAGCTCCATGCGTGCCTCTAACCAGTTTGGGCAACTGGCAGAGGAATGAGTTAGTAGAGCAGTTCCTCTGGGGTTGTAAATTGAAGTCTATAGGACTATGACAGTTCATACCGATGGAGGAGGTACCACCTCAAAGACTGCTGATGCCACGTTATGTGTCTTCCAAGTAGTCCTTGGAGGATCCTTAGGACTGCTGCAGTCTGCTTCTGCTTAGCTTGCAAGATCTGACAAGGATCACGGCCCAAGGTGGGAAGTTTGCTGGCATAAATAATATTGTCTATAACCTCGGTTTCCTGATTCAGCATTTTGGGTGTGAACAGTTTTACAGGGAGGGGACTTCTAAATGAGAGGACAGTGCTTTTTCAAGGGACAAGGGTATATTGGGTTCTGGAAGAGGTGGGAGGTATAAGGTTGGGGAGAACCCGGCAGAATACAAGTTTCCCCATATGATATTGGAGGAGTCAGAAGATTCTGGAAGTTTTCTGTTTATTACAGCTTCCTTGTGTTTGTGCATCTGTTTCTATGGATTTGAATCTTAGTTGGATCAAAATGAGACCGGGGTCTTGGAGCAGCTAGCAGACGACTGAAGCAGAATTTATTTTTTCCCTTCATGTGTTAAAAATGCCACTGTATTGTGTGCTTACCCCAGTCAGTACACATACTCTTAAAAATCATTGCTGGGAAGGCCTCATGTGCATGACAGCAAGCTTTGCAGAATGCCTGTAGAGCATACCTCTACCTGAAAACGTCCCCATTCAAAAGGCAAAGAGTTCCTACAGCGTGGGAGCTGTGTGCTCTGCACAACCAGAGCAGCAGGGTTAAATTCCTGCAGCTACAGCTGGGCTGTAATGCAGACAGTTCACTGTCAATTAGTGGCCTTTGCAGTGTTTGGCCTTCTTTCTTCTGAAATAATTGCTGTTAGCATAGATATTTTATTGCCTTCATTATGGTTAACATTTAAATATCAATGAAATAGTATGCTACTAAGTCATCTGCACAATAGCTATCTGCTAGAGTTATCCCTGAAATTTGTGTTTAAGGAGTATATTAATTCAGCACTGAGGATTCTTAGAAGGAGGGTTATATATTTGTTGATGAACTATGGGAAACCTTTGCTTATTAGGGGCAAAACCTGAGCCACTCTCATCTGATACTTTGTGAGTAGGAATACTATGTGATTGGAATAATGCTTTGTCTTAAACAGAAATATTTTAAGAAATTAAAAAACTATTTTTGAATCATCAAATCAGAAGTAAAGGCTGACCTTTCTGCATCCAGATGAAGAATTGCACTGGGAGACAGGGATGTGTTCTCTGCCCTCGGTTAGCATAGAAGGAAGCTCACTGTCACATCCTGTTCTGCCTGAATCCAATCCACGTCCTTTTGGAATCAATAGAAAGTCTCCCTTGAATTCCTGTGGCTTCCATTGACTCCTATAGTGCCACGTGTGACCTATTCAGACATCAGCTATGTATGTGATTTAATTTTTGTGAGTTGACTTTACATGTGGCTTTTATTTATCAGCGTATACCTAAAATCTTCCAACTGAGCACATAGCTCGTTATTATGTAACAGGCAACTGAGGCAAAGGGTGAATTATATTTTTGTTTACAGAAAAAAAATGGTGGTGCAATTAGAAATTCCATTTGTGAGCCCTGTTTGAACTTCCCAACATGCATGTGCAAATGCAAATAGCAAATAATTATAGATATTGAGAGGTGGCTGTGTTGATGTATATATGTATGCACCCTTCTAAGAGGTTTTCTTCACTTTCTGAAATTGTTGTACATACTTGTTTTGGCTAACTGTCCACAAAAGACTTTGGTTTGCATCGCTGGCTAAATAAGGTAATCATGCAGTAGCAATTATGTGACAGAGAGGTTCATTTTGCACCATATAAACTGCCACAGTGGGACATTTGTGTTGTCATCATGACATTAGCAGGAATTCAAAGGTAAAGCTTTTCAGCCCGGCAGATGTACACCGATACTCGTGTTCACTTCCACTGCTGAAGCCACAGTAAGCAGTGCATGTGCGGACTGTGATGCACAGCTGATGAAATGACATGGCTGATCGCTGTAAGGGCTTACTTTCAGGTTTACTTCTGAAGTTGACAGTATTTCCTTCTTCATCTTATCCAGTAAATTTATAATAGACTGTGTTTGAGTACTGAGGAATTGAATACCCAAACCCATAATTTTCTATACCCATTGATCCCAATACTTAGCTATGTGTTTCTTGTCCAATTTTTGGCAGCATCATATTTTCCAGAGGATATGGAACGAATACTATATATTTTACTATAAGGCGTGGTGCACTAAGGCCTACAGCTGTTATCAGCCTGGTGTGTGACTTGACTCACACAGATCTCTGGCAACAGATCTCACATGCAGATTCCAGATTTCCAAAACTTTGCTTTTACTGACATAACTCACTTTGCTTGCAGATTTGGAAAGGAAGGGTAATTTTGCTCTGTTGGTGCAGTTTGCTGCCATGGGTATGTCAGCCCCCAGCTGGCTACAGATCGATAGTGTACCCATCTGGTGCAGCACTGTGCTGAAATACCAGCTACGATCCTACTAACAAAGTGGTCATTTTCTGTCCAGTCTGGTCTGCGGTGCGGCAGCAACACAAACACGCTGCTGCCAGGGTCAGAACCTGCTCACACCTCTCCTGAGTGTGCCAGCGCATAGCCGTGTTACCCTGAAACCTCCCAGTTTCCCCAGTATGCCTGTGTGTCTTCCTGTGTACCAGAAAAACAGCCTTAATAGGGTATAATCTAATTTAGCTTTAGTCTGCTGATGTTGTAGATGATGGTTTTGCCAAGGGACTTCTAGCCAGAATTGTAAAAATGTTTTTAAATTGGCAGGTGACCAAGAGGTCTACTTAACTTCTGTAAAACTCTTCAAGAGCTTTTGCTTAAATGTCCTATGTAAATACGTAACATTGGAACAACTAAATAGTTCAGGGAAGGGTAGTGTGCCTTTAGGTTGCTTCAGCAAGTATTTTCTTCAACGCATAAACGAATGTACAAAAGCACTATCTTCTACCAAAGCGACCCCGTGGAGTGCTGTGCCCTTGTATAACGCAGAGGTTGCTCCATGCCGTAGTGCTGCGGACACCACACATTTCAAATAGGCAGCTGCTACCAGCAGCAGGACTGGCCGCGCTGGGACATGGAGTCATCACCGGCCCCATCAAATCTTGTGACAAACCGGGCTACTGTATTTGCGGATTTGGTGCACTTGGAGCATGACAATTATGCCCTGTTGGAGTGCTTTCCATTTCCTGTGCCATCTTGATAATCTTTATAGCTTCTAATTTGCTAGAGAGTCATTGATATAATTAGGAGCTACATAAATGGGAGCAGCACACTCAGCTGATGATAATCGAGTTGGTTCATTTTTCATAAGAAGCACTAAGGGGGTCCCTACCAGCAGCTGAGATCATTTTCTCTTTAAGCTGTGCTTTGATAGAGCAGCAGAAATCCTTACATGCCCGGGTCATGACATGTTTTATTACAGTCCGTTCCACTACCCATATATTTTTTCATAAGGAAACCAAAGAAAGGGTACCCATCCATCTGTGTGTTTTCAAAAGGGCAATTGGAGCTGTCTGTCCATGTAAGCTGGCTGTGTTAACAAGCCTGTGAGAGTCAACAGCTCTTTTTTGTGGGAGTGCTTTAAGTGCAAAGCTTTCCTATTGCAGTGTGCGACTTTGATGTTCCTCCGCTCAAGTTGCACCAGGTTTTCAAGCAAGTGGTGGCTTAACCAAAAAGTCGGGATCCATTCCAGTAGATAAAACCTCATCTCCTGTACTCCTTGGTTCTCAGACATGGTAAATAGTAACCTTCAGCCATTCTTATGCAGCTGTTGGTTGCTTTGCCCTAACAGTATCTTTCATGATATGTCACAAATTGTCTGAGGTATCAGTCAGCAGGTCTTACGGCTCGCAGCCTGGCAGATTTGTTAAGAAGAGTTTTAGCAGGCTATTTCTGTAAATAGTGTGTTGGTAAAGAACTGTAAATAATTGATCAATCTATTATTCTCTTTTGTCTCTTTTTTTTTTTCTCCTAACAGTACTCTCAACAATAACAACATCACCCGCATTCCGGTTACCAGTTTCAATCACATGCCAAAGATCAGGACTCTGTGAGTAACGTATTTTAATAATAATAATAATAATAATAATAATAATAATGGTGTAAGCCATCTCTTTGGATATTTGTCGCCTTGTGGTAATCTTATTTCGGTCTCTTCCCAAAGTGAAGAATTCCCCCTGCTCTCTTGAGGAAGACAGTCACTGAACAAGGCTGACCCTGTGCGGGCCATGGCGGGCCGGGCAGGGCCTCGCAGCTGGGCCCGTCCCACAGGGACCCCCCGCAGCGGGGGCAGCCTCCGGCCCTTCCGTGGCGATGGGGACCGCTGAGGACCGGCTGGGACGTCGGTCAGGCCCTGGCCGGGGAGCAGCTCGAACGGGGCCGGTGGCCAGGCGGGGTGGTCTGGGGCAGGGCCCGAGAGCCCCAGGCTGGGCCGCGCGGGACTCCGGGGCCCTGGCGGGGCTGGGGCAGCCCGGAGCGCCTGGCGAGGCCGAGCAGGGTTGTGAAGGTGGCTGCTGCCCTCGGGGCCTGGATTTACCCCGGGCTAAGGAAGAGTCAGGATTTTGAATTTACCCGGAAGTGAAACGAGCGGGTTTTTCCCCATGGGAAAATCCGTAATGTGAAATGTCTTCCGAACTGGAGCATCATCAAAATTATGACAGCTGCTCAGGTGGATCAAGTCATTTAATTTTGCTAATATCCTGTGTTTAAATCCTATTTCTTCTTTTCAAATTCAGAATACCAATTTCTGAAACAAGAAATTTTTTAAAGAACTTGAAAAATCTTCTTTTCCAGATACTTTGAAACAAAATGTCACTGATTCTGATGCATTTTTTATAAAAGCTTCTCTTACATCAAGTCCTGTTTTCTGTAGCTGGGCACCATTCCACTGGAAAAGCTCTGATCGGCTTTAGTAGACCAAAATACAAAGACTGTAAAATTAGACTGTGTGCATTTGTATAATTTAGCCATAGCCTACCAAAACCATTTTCTTTAAATAAATTATTCCTTTAAATTCCTTTAGGATATACACATAACTTCAGGAAAAGTCATGTTTAAACAAAGTCTCTCTGTTTTTCCTCCAAAATCTCAAACTCAACCAAAATGTATTTAATCCTAAATGCAAAGAAAGAGAAATAGTAGCTAGCCTGAAAATTTTCTATAGCACTGAAAAGATAACATGCTTCAAGGACGCTATATATTTATGTGTAAAATCACATTAAATAAGTTAACAAAACTGAAGAAAAATGGCTCTCACTCATGTTAATCTGTATAAGATAACCTCTGATTTAAATTTACATTCTTCATTAAATGGTGACATTCATAGATCTTAATGGAAGTAATTAAATTGAAATTAGATGTTTGTCTTTTAGGAGAGAATGGATAAAGAAGATAAAGGTATAGGGTTAAGGTTTCTGGAGTTTTGCCTTTTCTCATTCAGTCACAGTGGTCCAGAAAATTTGCCTGGCTTCTTCAGATTAGTCAGTCTTGTCTGTTACCAGAGCTCAATGCCTTCTGTCATTTTCCTTTTAGTTTAATTTTGGAGATGGCTTTGTATATAGCTCCCTGGAGACTTACACTGACTAATCCCCCTCTGCTGTAATTAAGGAAAAAAAAGAAAAAAAAAGGGGGGGGGGGAAGGAAGTCATAAATAGGATTTATAAAGGGAAGCTTTTATATTGAATTCTGAGAGCCACATTTTCTAGAACATGAATGCTGACCCACTCTAAAAGGATTTGCTGGAAATTTAATTTAGGGTTTATGGCTAAAAGGGCACCTCTGCAAATTTGCATTCGTATTCATTCACCTCATGTTCTGTAAAGGTAGTTTCATCAATATCAGGTGGCATGTTTCAGTCTCCAAAGACTGCCAAATAACCCGCCGTACCCTTCTTAGCAATTCAATATAAGAATTGAAAAATCCTACATAGACAGGTGGAAATACAGTAAAATGGTTTAGTTTTCTGTATTTCTTTCCATCTGTTTCAACAGAGGCAGAAAAGTAATCAAAACAGTAATTAATAGAAGATAAATATAGGAATCAAATAGCATTTCATAATTTCTTCTCTGCTGTTCATGTTAAAAATTCTTCCTCTATCCCCAAGTCATCTTAGCACTTTTCACAATTAATACTTTATTAATTATAATTATTAACAAAACAGGTTTGCATAGCTACATATTACTCAATATTTTCTGAATATCTTCTATTCAGAATTTAGGCTAATACTGTTTTGATTTAACCAAGTTTTGTGTAAATGGATAGTAATAGCCCAACAACTACCATACACCTGAGCACATGTAAAACTGATCAGTTTTTGTTCACCTATGTAAAATATTTCTGTAAAGATATTATTTGGGGGGAAATGTTAATATTCTCTCTAGTTTCCTGAGCTTTATTTCACTTGATAACCTGTTTCTCCTGTGTTAATATACAGCCTCAACGAACAGTTTGCTCAAAGGGAGAAAGCTGTCTGAAGCATAATGACTGAATAAGATCTGCTATTTATTTAATCTGTTGGTTGTTGATGCAAATTCAGTCCAAATGGACAGTGAATGACGTTCATTACAGTTTGGTGACTCTACTGCTTTCTTAAAAAATGATCATCAGTTTGTACACCTTCTCGAATAGCTTCACACTTAGACGTGCTTTTTTTTCAGAAGCTCTTGCAGGGAATCCCTGGTCTGAATATTACTTAAGTAGGGACAAGGCCTTTCTTCCATCCAGCTGAGGCCCAATGTGGTGTGGATAGTGTTTTTCCTATGTGTCTCTTTTCACACAGTAGTGAGATCCATTACCAGGACATTTGGGGCTGCTTGTGCTGCAGCTGCGTCTACTGTGATAGTTTTGTGGATAAGTAGCTCCATCTTCATGAGTCTCAAAACAATCTGCTCATTTAAGAACACAGAAGGAAAAATAAAGGGGATATTCAACTTGAACATGACCTCTCAGGGGAATAAAGAAAAAAAAAAAAAAAGAGAGGAAATTGCTAGTAAGATTTGGAGCACTTGAAGAATTCTTCAAAAAAATCAGCTCTTCTGTGCTAACCTTTTTTATTTAACTGTCTTTTCTGTTGCTAAGTTTCATTGATCTGTTAGCCTTGATTGGAAGTGACAGGAATTAGTTTTTATTGATCTGCTTTCCTTTGCTTGAAACAGCTTTATTTATGTTAGAACATGTCCCCCATACCTATTTGCTTAATGGTAAGTGTCCTGTTGTCACTGCAGGTGTAAGTGACTGCTGAGATAGGTATTTGCATAATTTCTTTTAATTTTTTTATTTAAGGGTAAACTGAAAATGTACCAAATCACTTCAGTGCTTTTCATGTTCACAGGGAATTGGTGTATTACGCTTTTGATGTAGTGTGAAAAGTCTTTTTGTGGCTGTATTCATTGATATAATTATCAAAAATATATTCTAACAGGCTGCTTTGTTAAGCTTGATGGGCTCTCTAAATGGTGTCCTCTCAAAAGCAAACTGTAGAATATCTCTGCAAAAAACTTGAACAAGGCAGGGCTCTGCTGAGGCAGGTGAGCTGGCAAAGAGGTGACAGTTTTCACTACTAAAATGGGAAAACCCAGAAACCAGCTATACAAATTTAGTGAGGAAAAAAAACAACTCACAGAACTGGAAAGCTACCCCTTTTTGTGAAATTGTGGTTTTATTACTTCTGCCTACCTGCATCCATACAGGGGATGCAGGGAATGGCATGGGATGAGCTCTGTTTCAGTTCCTGAAGGAAGATGATTCTAACCATCATTATTGACTGCTGTGGTGGTAGGAAGGGATAAGACTTGGAGGGTTTAAATGCTTACTCTCTAAGTTAGAACAAAGTCTTACTTAAGATGATTTCTGGCTAGATTATATTCATTCCCTTTTCTTTGTAAATATCTTTTTTTGTTCTTTCAATCAACAAAAAGTGTTCCAGGCAGATTAATGGTTCATAATAAGAAAACATTTTACTAGAAATCTAACTTACTGCAGTGTCAATGAAATAGCTTCATAATCCCTAAACACAAGGACTTCTAGCCACCCTTCTAAAACAATTACATTTTACAGTGCTCCCAGGAGACTAGCATCTTCCATCTCCACAGGATAAACTCTCACTTCCAGATTTGTAGCCTTTTACTGTGACTGCCCACCCCAGACATACAAATCTGGGGACTGTCAGCCTGGGCGCCACTGCTGACCTGCACTGCCGCTGTGCAATATGAAGATCTCACAGACAGTTAGGATGGACAAGGCTAAATCCTGTGCACACCAATTGTGTGGGGTTTTTTAAATGTAATGCCTGTAATATTGGTGAATAATGCTTTGTCTAACCATTTCTGACAGGACTTTCAATCTGTTTTGTCATTTCAGCTTTGGTATAACACTGCAAATGTATGACTCATTACAAGGAATGAAATAATTAATGTCCTGGGCTTTTGTTTTGACCTAAAGTTTGGTAGCTATTAAAATTACCAGATTTGCTCCCTGAACGCATCGTCGTTTTGCAGACTTCCCCCCACAATGTGACAATGCTTCTGCAAGTCTCTAGTGCCAGGCATGAAACAGGCTGGGAAGGGAGCTGTGTGGCTAGATCTTCCACCACAAAGAATGGCCCCTGCATTGCTGTGTGGCATGACCCTGTCGTGGTCCCCTTCTTCATCATGACTTGCAAATTCCTGTCTAGAACCTGCATACTTGCATTAAATTGCCACAGTAAAGAGCATTGATGAATTTGTTCAAGGCAATACAGGAACATACAAGGTATCAATAGCCGCTGGTGTGTGGGGTTTCTCTCTCTCTCTGTCTCTCTTACTCTCTGTCCCTCCTCCCCTGCCCCCGAAAGGAGAGAGAAGAGGGAAGAATCACCTATCATCCTGTTTTTCAGCCTGGTCCTCATGTTTGTACAAACCGTCCTTTGAATTCACTCAAAGATATCACATTCATGCAGTTATTTCTGATATGAAATCACAGGCAAAGTGATTACTTGGAGGAATCTTAAATTCTTCATGTTCTTTTCTCTAGAATGGCTTGCTCATGATTACCTGTAGGCAGGTAATTATTTAACTTCATTCTTCCAAGACATTATAAATAATAGCACTAATTTATATGCGGACACATATATTATATGGCAATGTAGACAGTCAAGACCTGACTCAGCTGTAACCGATAACCTGCAGTGATCCTACTTAGATTGTAGTGAAGAGCCAGGCAGACTTGTACTTGATTGCTCTGGGTTGTGTCTTCTGTTTAAAAAACTGCTAACAACTTTAGGGTTGTTCTGTCTTTTGTAGGCGGCTTCACTCCAACTTCCTGCACTGCGACTGCCACCTGGCTTGGCTCTCTGACTGGCTGCGGCAGAGGCGCACTATCGGGCAGTTCACCTTCTGCTTGGCACCTGTAAACCTGCGCGGTTTTCTTGTGGCGGAGGTTCAGAAGAAGGACTTTGTCTGCTCTGGTAATGATGCCAGTTACTCATTTGTCTAACAGCTGATGGTTTTATTTTGATATTCACATAAAAACAGTGAGTGGAAAATTACTATGTTGTGTTTGAATGCCATTCCGTAGCAGTCCCGTTTGTTTCTATCATTGGTAAACTGTATGGGAGTAGATCAAACTATTAATTTTTTCAGCTTTATAAGAGTTATTGGATTCCAGTTAACATTTCAGTTCTCAAATTATTTTTTCTACTTTAGCATTGCCAATGATATCAACATAAGAAATCAATTAAGTGTGGATAATTTTGTATTTCTCAAGGGAAGAGCTCTACAGCTGACAGGAATACAAAAGAAAGGAAATAGAAAATGCTAATCTGAGTCTGTTGATAAATGATTGGACTACAGAACACGAGGAGCAGATTTTATCCCAGGGACTGGAACAGGATTCGTAAGGAGCCAATGCACTTCACTGTTCTACTAGTTTCCATGCTGATAAATGAGGCTGATGATACACGGCCAACTCACAAACCATGTGTATATATGTTGGGCCTATTCATCAAGTCTCTGGAACTACACTTGGCTCTTTTGTGATAGAAACACATTTTCTTAAGAGAAGAGGAAAAAGAAAGAAAGAAAAGAGAGAGAAAAAAATAGAAAAATTGGAAAAAGAAATCTCTGAATTTGGCTGAAAGGAAGAGATCTGGCAGAGGAGAAGCATGGCAGTGTGTATGCTGTGGAAAAAAAAAAGCAAGATACCAGACACAAGTTTGGAGAGAGTTTGGCAAGTCAAATGGTAACACAGGGAGCTTGTTATGAAGCCAGTGTGAGTCCTAATCTTGATAGACTGAGTCTTGTATTGTGTTCTTTATCTCTCACAGCTTGTAAGCCCTAAAGCTTTATACTCTTGCTTTGTACATGGGTTGACTGATGGAAATACAGTACAAGTGCTGGTGCTAGAAATGTTTTTAGGAATGCCTTTTTTCTATAGTTTCTTTTACATGTGACAAAGAAAGAGAGAAATGGTTGTACTTAGAGAAGAAACATTTGATCCCCTTAACTGTATCATGGATGGTAAATTAATGCCCAGCCCTGGAGGTATGCAGGAAGTGTTATGGACACATGGAAAATGAAGTTGTGCACCAGTGACTTTTGTGACATGATTTTCAAGAGTGCTGCAGCTTCTGCGGACTTGTGGAGATTTGATGACGCCCAGAATATCTGATAAATTACATCAAAAGTTTAACTAAAAGAAAAGTTTAGAAATCTAACAGTCTTGGGAGAGGAAGGATAAAAGAAATGGATAAATGAATTACACTGTTAGCAGAATCTAATTTTATCGAAGAGGTAACCATAGCATTTTTTCTTTATGAAATGAAGTTTCAGATGGGGCATGAGTTCAGCTATTTGGATTTATGATATAGTGAAGGAAGAAGAGTTGTTTAAATCAGGAGAAGAGATAATAATTGCTGAATGAGAAATGTAATGTGGACAGAACTCATCTAAACGGAATTTTCTGTGCAGACTATGACTTCCAAATGAGAAAACGTTTTTAACAGTTGCCTGTTGGACCAAGAACATATGAGAGAACTCTCAAGATGGGCCTGCTTTTTTTTTTTTTAGACATAAGTTAATAAAAATTAAAGGAAAGAAGCTTCCAGTGAGACAGTCCATCAACTGTATCCCCTAATCCTCATTTGGGAAATGAAATATACTGAAAAAGAAATGCATTTGAAGAGCTCATTTTAGTGGAGGATTTAGCAGAGAACTCAACTTAGTACATGCTAGTTTGACAAAAACCTGCATGGACAGCTAGTTTAAAGAGGATATAAATCTTCCCTGCTCCTTATTACAGTCCTTATTCCTGATTTTACAGCATAATTTGTTCATGTTTGACTATGAAGTCAAACTAGAACAGAAGGTGAACAGTGAACTGAACTTGTCCCTCTGCAATGGAATTTTATACAATTTAAGCTTATATGAATCACTGTAACTAGCCTCAAGCTGGCAGTGAAAGCCACCTTTGCATCACAGTTATGAAGAGCTGAAATACAATGTAGTGAACTACCCTGTTTAAGTATAGGCTCAGCATTTCAAGCACTTGTGTTTTTATGGCAGTGGGAATATCATCACAGCAAAAGAAAACTCAGCTTTTCCTTCACTGTAAAATGGGCTTCAGCAGAGCATTCCAGTTCAAAACTTGTGCTGTTGCATGCTTCAAAGCAGAAAGAGTAGAATCAAATAATTTGGGGAAAGAAGAAAAGCATCCTTGAAAACCTTCTGGTTATTCTTTGAACCCTATGCAAAATTATTTTTTTAAAACAAATTTATGATAAATGTTCCTTTGGAAACAAGTTTTGCATGCTACATACCAAGGAATAACATAAGTTGGAAAAGAAAAAGTGAAACACTGATAGAGATGTGCCATAACTGGAACCCAAATTGCTTGATTCCTTCTAGACACTCTGCTACCAGTCCTGTACCGTGATGTTTATAAGCATTAGGTGCAAAGTCTCTCAAGACAATGTTGCTGAAGTCAGAGTTATGTGCAGATTATATCTGTGTAAACTGAGAGTCAGACTTTCAAAAAACGTTGTTCAGCTTCTGCACATAAATTATAATAATGCTAATTCAAATGGCACTTGTAGGCAAATTGTGAGCAGCAGAAAAGCTATTCCAGGTTTCACTTGTTCATGCCCATGAGCATTTGGCTCAGAACTGTAGGTAAATGTGTAGGATCAAACCGTGCGCAGTTGCCTGGAGATAGGTTTGCAAATGTCTCATTGGATTTGTATTACTGAGGAGGCAGAGGAAAGGTCATTAACAGAAATGAGCAGGGTTGGGACTAGATGGCCCCTCACCACTGGGGGAGAGCGCTGAGTGCTGCTGGCAGTCCTGTCACCAGAGCCTTCTGGCTGGCTTCTTCAGCAAACTGTCCCCTTTTCATAACAGAGTCTCTCCTCCAGAGCCACCCCTGACAGAGCAGCCTTCCTGGGCCTTTGCCTTAAAGCCATCTGTTCCCAAAGAAATCTCCAAACAGACTCTTCCTGCTGCACAGCCACTTATTGAGCTCTGGGATGTGTTTGGTGAGGCAGTCTCCTACAAAACAGTATGTTGTAGAAGGGGAAATTGTGTGGCACTAGAGGATGAGTGCCCCTGTTGATGTGCTGCACGTAGATAGCATGATGTCTTTCTTCTCTCTTCCCACCATAACCTTGCAATTCACTGCCACATTGCCGTGACAA
This sequence comes from Aviceda cuculoides, assembly GCA_035590195.1. NCBI lineage: Eukaryota > Metazoa > Chordata > Aves > Accipitriformes > Accipitridae > Aviceda > Aviceda cuculoides. Next base: position 4,475,444 of record JAVJGG010000043.1, read on the forward strand.
GAGAAAACAGTACACTAAGCAAAGACTTAATGTCAGTTGAATTACTACCTGCACTCTGATCCTTGGGAACTGTTAATTTTTATATTCCCTTAGCTAGCAAAGAAGCATCTGGGGGTGCTGGCTTATGCTCAGTACCTCTTAGAGCCTTCCAGTCTTTGCTTGGATCAAACCCAGCTGCCTTCCCATGTTCAGACATTTCACTGTTGAACTGGCTTCTCTTTCTCTAACTCTGTCTCTCTAACTGTCCCCCCACCCCTCACCCTCCTCTGACCTCCTTAGGATAGTAATTTTATTTCATTTTCCTCTCATATAAGTTTTATTATGGTTCTTTGATTTTTCTTCTACCTGCTCTTTAGTTACTGAAGTTGAAATTAATCTACATATTGATCAGTTATATCAAGTCGTAATATGTTTTCTCACCTGCATTAGTGTGGCTGTAAAGCTTTGCAAACCGCAGCACTGGATTCATGAAGTTATACCATCAGCAACACCTTGGTCTTTTCAGTGCTCTGTGCAGAACCCACTGAGTGACCCCATTTGGATTTTTTTACAATAATGAATCATTCTGGGGTTTTTAAGTATATACACAAGAAAAGAAATATGCATCTGAACTGCCTATCTAAGAATAAAGCAGATGCATTCAGGAGCATTGTATCTCATACCGTGGTGTGTAGCATACTTCAGCCACTGCTGTCCTCAGCTAGCTGCTGTCAGAACAGCTCGAATGTCATCCGTTCTCAACTGGTTGCTTGCAGAGGAGACTATCCGGTTGATAAGCAGGCAGAGGCTGTGGGTTGATTTCAGTGGGTGGTGGGAGGAAGCTGATTTTTCTCTTGTACTGCTGCTGCCAGTTCTGAGGCAGTATGTTAGGCCTTGGTGTTGACTCTCTGAAGGTGCAGGTTGATACAGATTTGTTATACTTCTGGCCAGTAGCTTGAGGTATTTTACAGTGGACAGCATTTATAATGGAGTATGAAGATTGGATGAGATTTCTTAGAATATACCAGAGATTGGTATTTCTAACAGTTAATGGATTCATGCTTTTCTTATGTATGAAGCACCAGATTCTAAAATCTTGACATTAATTTGGAGCTGATTTGTCCTGTATGTCTTGTGATATGAAATTTAGCAAAGCATAAGTGTAACAGATGTGATTTTTAAGTACTTTCTTAAGATAGTTTTCTTTAATAATGAAACAAGCATTGTAGAGAAGGAAATTGGATCCATATATTGTTCTCTTTTTCATTAGAAACTGTTTTCTCAGATTCCTGATCCTTAGTTCCCATTTGAAGGATCTACAAGAACCTGAAGAAAATCAAGATGCATAATTTGGATTAAATAAGTTAAAATTTAGTCTGAAATTGATGCAAGAGAGAAATCATTACCAGAGCCAGTTGTCTAGTGATTTCTGTCTAAATAAACTGATACTGATTTTAAGAAAATAGTGGATTGATCCCAATCTCAGTTGAAGACCTAGAGTTTCTGATCCATACAGTGAGACTGCAGCTGAGGTATAATAAAGAGGAAAATATGTTAGCTTCCTGCTGCTTAATGCAGACTGGAAGCCCTAATGAGGAAGCAGATTTATTTGTTTAGGTGAGGTCAAATGGTCTTAAAACATAGTTGTTACTCTCTGGCCCAGACCACAAAACTCAGTAGATTGTCTTGCTTCTTTTTTCTCCTAATAACTTCCTAGCATATTGTTGAGGAGACAACCAACAATGAGTAACTAATAAAACAGCACTCCTCAAGCTTAGTATCTTAATGAGAGCATTCAGAAGATGCCAAAGGGAAAGTGTGTGGAGAGAAGAACTACCCCCCATCTGCTCCTTTAAGAGACTCTGTGCAATAGTATGTCTGCATAACTAGCAGCAGGTCTGCAGCTTTCAACATGGGGCATGGAGGTACTGCTAGCACAAAAGATTGGTGCTCCCTGGAAACCCAAGAGGGACAAGGATTATTTGCTAATGATGCGAATTTTGCTAGTGCTGGGCAGTAGCAATTGCTCCTGACAGAGCAAAGTGGTTTCTCTCCATGCAGTCCATCCCAGTTCATGCAGAGAAGGGCTGCTAATGGCCCTCAGTTTTAATGGTCACAAGAAGCTGGATAAACAAAGTGGGAGGAGGTGGCCTTTTTCTCTGCATGTGCGTGTGTGAATGGTCACTTTCTGCTGTGCAGGATATCCTCATTGTACGGCTGTTTTATTGCTTTTAAAAGTGACCTTAGCCATTTCTTCTAACTTTGACCTCTTTCCAAAAGAGTGACCTGTGAGTCGTATTAGAGAAATAACATCTTTTTTCTCACTGTTAAGTTGGTTCATGCTTTTTGTGACCATCAACAGACCCAGTAATTGCTCTTACAATGGAGTCTCTGCAGGACTTTCAGTGTTGTATGACTTTAAAGCCTTTTGGTAAAAATTGTGTTTTAAATTTGGCCTTAGAAAATTTTTGTGGGAGTCTTATAGAATTTTTACCTCCTGTTGTAATTTGCTACCACAAACTAACATTGACATCTAGTCTAAATAAACATTTCAATACTGTGCATTTGTTAGTTGCTCCTCAAATGAAATCCTACAGGAGGTTTGGAGAGATACTAATCGCTATTTATCAGTCTGTTTTCTGTTTCCATTAAGTTTCTCATTACAAATCTAAATTTTCTCTAGCACTAGCAGTTATGTTGTTTCATACTGTAAGAATTTACCTCTTGAATTGCTTTGTATGTAAGGTGCCACATATGGTGGTTTTTATTTGGGGGACCATCTTGCAAATCTGAGGGATGAATATGTATTTATTAAGGCACTTAATATTTCTTTGAAGAGCAAAGCTGAAAATTGGCTTTAAATTACAGTAAATTTAGTTTTACTGTTCAATAATGATGTCTTACCTTCTCAGTATAATTACCTTTTTTCTGGAATTCTCTTTTCCCCAAAGCAGTATGTGTAGCTCTTTAATGCTTATTTAATGATGGCAGGTTGGGATATAATTATTCAGACATTGAGCTTTCGAACTGTTGCTGTAAGAATAATAACATTATTAGTCTTTGTGTTAATGTCCAAAACCAGTGGCTTGTTTTATTACTAGTATGTTGGTAGTATTTTGGTATACAATGGCAATGCATCATGGTGGTCTGTCCTGCCACAGATCAGTACCACAGCCTTGTTCTGAACTAGTTCACTGAGAGCAGTGATGTCAAATATGAAGGAACAGGGTTGACTCTGAGTATGTGGCCAAACCTTTGTATGAAGTCTGTAGACTTTTTTGGTTTGATACATGTATGTGATTAACAACACATTTGTGGATACGCAAGCATAGAGCTGCTTATAAAGACTGCAGAATTCCATAGGTGGCAAATACAAAGTTGCATACAGTCAATATCAGGTTCATGTGAATTTCTGAAATTCATGTGAATTATTGACAGTGAAATTTAGTGATGTTATATAGTTGCATTAAAACTGTGGTGGGTTGCCCATGGCCAGCTCCAGAGGCCCACCCAGCCGCTCTCACTCCCCCTCCTCAACAGGACTGAGGAGAAAACATGATCTGCTCCAGCACCTCCTCCCCGCCTCATTCTCTGACTTTGCCGCTCGCAGCACTGTTTCTCACACTTTTTTCCTCACTCCTTACTGCCTGGCACCGTTTTGTACTTGCTCAAATACACTTTCACAGAGGCATTACCAGCTTCTCTGACGGGCTCAGCTGTGTCCTGCTGCTGTGGAGCTGGCTGGAACCGGCTGGAACCGGCCGTGCCCAGCATGAGGCAGCCCTGGCCTCTCCTCACAGAGGCCCCCGCAGCCTCCCTGCCAGCGCCTGGGCACTGACACCCCGCACCAAAACTGGAGGGATTTCCTGGCTCATTGAATTAATTCCTTGTAATTGCAGGCAAACGTGTTTAGGTCAGAAGATCTGTAAGAATGTTATTCTGTAGGTTCCAGATATCATAAAGAGCTTGAATATATGAGAGGTCTCTTGCAAAAGACCAAAGGCAGCAACCTCAGCCCGTCCCAGGACGAAGGCAAGAGAAGTCCCCATTGCCCTGCGTTCCTTAGCGAGTCCCAAATGCCAAAGCATTGGGCCCAAGAAACTGAGGTGGCTCTGGGAAGGGGATGATGCCTCACTCTTCAGTCCTTGCCCACTAATCTGGAAAAAAGTGCCTCCTCACTCCAGATCTGGCCACTGGGTGAGCTTGTGACTAGGCTGGACCCCTCAGGTGTCGTTATCAGGACAAATGTCACATTCTGCCCAACATCCTCTGAATACCTGTGTCAATCTGTAATGCTTCTGACTGAAGTGGATCCCATCGTCCTCCTGTTCCTGAAGAGAGCAGCTTTTGTGCTGAGGCAGGGGAGTCCTGTGTTAGCTGTGGCAGGATGCGGGGGGGGGGGGGGGGGGG
>JAVJGG010000043.1:4479842-4505947 GCA_035590195.1 Aviceda cuculoides
GGCAGAAGCAAAGACAAAGGTGTAATCAAACAAAATCAAGTCAGGTTTAAAACTCCTTTTCAAATACCAGCAAATCAAACCCCAGGGGCTCAAAGCATAGTCTTAAACTATTCCTATCCCTTCCATAACTTTATCAAACTTCATCGTGAAACAGTTCAGGTTCTTTAATGGATAACCTGTTTAGAAGGCCATTCCAGAACTATACTCCCTTCATAGGCTTACAATTGATCGTGACCGTTATCTGTCATTTAACCTTGTACGGGTGGTATCCTTTCACTTAAATAATTTATCTTCCTCTTCATTTTTATGCTTGAATATATTTATAAGTTCAGTGTATTATTTCTGGACCTATTTTTAAATGTCACTTCATATGCACCTTCCAGACTGCTGATACAAATTGTGGACTTGCCGTTAATGAGATTACTGTACATAGATTCCATTTGAACTGCAGTAGCACTACGTCTTTTAAGACTTTCTTGTAGCATTATTTTTTTAGTCTTTAGCCTGTTTTAGAAGAGCAAATAGTATACAAACCCAGAGAACCAAATACATGCTAACAGCCTTCCTTATGGTACAATAGTCAGAAAGTTAAGTTCTGGCCACTTCTAGGAGAAAATGCCTCTGTTGACAAGGCTGGAAAAAGACCTTTAAAGAAAGGCTCAGAGTGGGTACAGAGCACAGGAGACATTCAAACGCTGACTTCTCAATCCCTCCTATGGAAGACTTAGATGGAATAAATTTCCCTGAGAGAAAAACAACTTTGTCAAAACTTTGAGAGGACTCAATTTGTCTCACAGATTCTGTTTTATTAATCCTTCAGAAGAACTAATCTACCTATTAAACCCCAGTAGTTAAAGGTGAGCCTGCTTCTTTGTTCTACTTTCTTCCATTTTGTTTAGAAGTAATCCATACAATTTTGTGCTATTATTGTTAATTAAATAATTGCAATATTAGCGCTTTTAGGATAAGACAATGTGAAATAAGGTCAGATTTTCGATGGTGTTACTTTACTGATATATTTTGAAACATGAAGAGTAGGTTTATGTAGAATAAAGTAGGCTTCATTCATTATGCCGGCCCTTCCTTTCACTGCAATTAAATATTTCCTTTTTGATTCCTTAATATTTGTTTGTAATCCAATTGGTGTTGACTTTGCCTACAGAACAGTTGTGTTCATGTGCCATGAATTTTTAACAGATAAATTTACTGTTTGGGAATGTTCAGCAAAAGAGTGAACTTGAATAAAATAATAAATATTCATGACTAGCAAATTTTTGCATACCATGAACTTGATGGTATTAACATCATCAATCGGGGGCTCAAGTCGGTAATCATCAGTTCTTAATGCTGTGCTCAGCAAAAGGCTGTTGAACAACCATAGATGGAAATATTTGCGTAAACCTTTACTGTACATTCGTGTAGAATAAACACATTTGTACAATTTTTTTCTCCATTAGTGGAATATTTGCCAGTAATGAGGAATGTTAACTTTGCAGATAGTTAGTTGTGATTGACTTGCCCATATTTCTCTGCAGGACTATGCACACTCAAGTGTATTTTAATACTGGCATGCAAACACCAGTCAGGATCAATACATCTGCTTTAGGTACCTTTTTGAGATTGTATTACTGGGAGTCTAGTGAAAACTGTAGCTCATGTAGTAGTAATTGATTTCAGATGTCCCAACATTGTAAGAAGTTCCAATGGGTTATCTAATTAAACCACAAAAGGTCATAATATACCCACAGATCTGCAATACTTACAGTGTTTTGTTTATTGATCAATAATTTCATGTCTGCTATACTTAAAATGATTTAAAGTCACCACAGATTTTTAACTGGTAAATCCTGTCAGATTTATCTTAAAATCCATTAATATTTTTTACAAGTAACTAATATTTTGCTGGTGGAAAAAAACTGCTGCATGGGCAATTGGATAGGTGAAGAGGTAATAAAGCACACTACTTAGTGTGCTGTAATTGGGTGTCAGTGCAAATGAGATTATTTAGTTTATTTAGGCATTGCAAAATTTATTTAAATGCCTGTGACATTTAAACTGTTCATTTATACACCATAACCATTCTATTCTAATTGTAATATCAGTCTATTTGTTGCTCTTAAAAGGCTAGAGGCCAATAAGATGCTTATTTGAAAAAACCACTTAATTTCTCTGTAAACTGCTGGGTCCTAAGGCTCTCCCCTCTCTCCTCTCTTCCCCTAACCCGTAGTCTGAGACTGTAAAATAAAGTGGTGCAGACTAATGGCATGCCAGATATTAACTACCATAATCACTGAGGCTGTCATTCCATTACTTCAGGCACAAAAAGCGTAGTAATTTTTGTTAATCATGTTCCTATCCTAGTTTCCACATTTTGTTAGTGTTGGGTTTTTTTATAGCAAAACGTATAATTGAGTTGATGATTTTTATCTCTTCGAGAAAAATATAGTTAACATGGTGAACCAGTGCTGCTGTCTAACAGAAAAAATCTGAAATGACAAGATGACAGATAATAAGAACAACTTCAGAAGGGAAAGAATGTAAATGCAGCTGGCTTGTCTGTGGCCATTTCCTTTTGTTGCATGCACGCCGTAAAGAGTTTACTGCACTTGTGAAGGACACAAACAGGAATCCTGAAATATTTTTGCTTTTCCTGTGTCTTTTCTTTTGAAGAAGTATTGGCATCAAAGAAAAATTCATTTTTAGATTTAAAATATCCTTCTTTAGAGGTTGTATTGCCTTGGGGTCCTTGATCTATCTGTATGCTTTCATACTTTGCATACCTATGAAAATTATACCCAAATTTTAATTTTAAGAACTTTAAATTCCATAGCCTACCTAGACTTGTTTTCTTGACCAGTTCTTTTTTTACGAGCTCTCCACAACTATACAAGCATTTAAATGATTAAACTCTCTTGGATTTTTTTGTGCTTTAATTCTATAGATCTGTTATGGAGCTGACAATAGATCCTCATTTAATTGAAGCGGTTGAATCCAAATCAGATTTGAAATTCTGTTTATAGCATTGTTCAAGAGAACTTCACCTTACAGATGACTGTTTGTCTAAGACCTGATGGATTATGTGCTAGATGCCTATGGAGTGTGCATGTGTAATACAGTATTTTGTTCTTTGCAAAGGAAAACCTAAGCAAAAGCATTTGATAATAATGATAGCAATTTATGCACAAAGTCTTTTTATTTCATTAAAGTTCTCAGAAATCTACAGTCTAGATCTACTTTTGCTCATGAAGAAGAAGGAAATTCACCAAACATAAAGGGCTGTATTCAGCGTGGAATCAAAAGTATTTTTACTCTAAGCACAAAATGTCAGTCAAAAGTGGCAGGAGTACTGCGTATTTTGGGACACTCGGAGAATTCAAGCTTATAATGAGAAGTTTATAAAAATACTCCTTTTTCCATCCTATCTTAAGTGAAATGAGAAAACTGATCACTCATTATATGTGGAAAATAAAGAGTCTGCACAAAGACGGCCTCTTTCTTTACTTTTTATTTTACTTTACTTTCTTTCAGCATAAGCTGTTATTTTTTCATCCCACTTCACTTGCATCTGCACTAAGAATAAAGGCATAATATTGCTTTTTCTCTGTATTTTGACATCATGTACCTCCCTGGTTAACTCATTGGTTATTTGTTTTACTCACTAGCCGTCAGTCAAAACTGTTCACATAAAAGTTCCTCCTTCATAGTGGAAAATCACAGGTAAATGGGGTTTGGTCCAAATTCAGGGTAAATAAAAGGACTCCTATTGGCTTCGGTCAACTATATATCAGGTATTTGTTCAGAGAGGATCCGAAAGGCTTAGTGGGCATCACGAATAATGTTCTGATTTACCTGTTGGCCTTTCCATTCAAAAAGTTTCTGGAAAGTTCCATGATATTTAGCTGAGTATGATTTTAATTATCACCTTGTTACTGTTGCCGCCTGCTTTTTGTGCCAGGAGGACTGGTGTTTCTGTCTTTCTTTTCAGAGCACTTTATATAATAACCTCCTTTCAAACCATTCCTTTAGCGTAGAGCATGCTGCAATACGGCGTCACACAAAATGTGGAGGTGATGAGCTGAGTTCCACTGAATCTTCTACTGTTGATTTAGATGCAGTAGAGTCAGGAACAGACTCTTAAAACTCCAACTGGCAATACGTCAGGTTTTTTGATGTTGTGCCCTAATGACAAGGGAGTGTATTACTGCTGCTCTAACCCACGGTGATATGTTGTAGTGTTATAACTGTGCAAAACGCATTTTCCCCTCACTACAAAGCCTCTTCAGAAAGCACATCAGATATGTGATGATAAAGGGTGTGTGGAAGATTTGACCTTGCTGCCAACTTTCTTTTTGCCTCCCAGAGAGCAAGGATTGCTCTGAAGTGTTTCTTCTCAGTTAGATGTTTTCTCCCTATCCCTAAAAGCTTGCAATAGCTCGTTTGCACTTCCCTCATTCCTCATTTTTGTTTTGGGTATTGCACCACAAGGTAGGCAGAAAAAGAGAAAATGTAAAATGTATGTGATCAGGTTTTAAGAACACAGCTTTTGTTATGCAAACGTAACAGAGGCCTGTGTGCATTTTGAGGCAATATAAGCTACTTTTGGAAGTAGTCACAGTTAAAATCTTACAGAAACCTTAGACTTTGTGAAAAGCAGAGCTGGCAGTGCTGTTGGTGATATGCAGCAGAGTTCTATTAATTTTGAAGGAAATCTATTAATTCATAATGATGGTATGTCTGGCCTGCATTTCTATAGCCAGAAGACAGACCCAAGAGAGCTGCTTGTGCTGCCTGTTATACATGTACATGTTTAACTAGTGAAGATTGTTTTATATTTTTTTTTGTTTAGTTCAAATAGCTACAACTTAAATACTGTATTACACACATGGTCACATATGTAAACTACGTTAAGACAATGTCTAGTAAGATTTTGAAACCAGAACAAGTCAAAGTTCAGGTTGCCTGATAAATATTAATTTGATTTCTTGGGCCATATGCATTAGGATTTAGATTTTAATTACATTATTGAATTATTTTTTTATGGTACATTTTTGTCCAGTTGTTTCTGTAGGGTGAAGCTGCTCTAGTACTGAAACGAGCTCTGTGTTCAGATAAAAGACTGTTGCTGGTAAAATCCTTATCTGCACTGTCACAGAAGTTGGAAAGTGGACTATAAATGAGACAGGATATTTTACCAAAGAGAAAGGATCATTAGGATCGTCTCATGATGAAAGCAGCTGTGCACTCTCATAAAGAATGAATTTGACTCCTACCAATGCCACAAATGTCTTCTGAGACCCATTTCTTATCAAGATGGCCACTACCTCTGAAAATCTGATTTCTGGATGTCTGAATTGGAGTTCTGAGGTCTGGTCTGCTAAAATACAGTTGCACATAGCTCTGATTAGCATCAGTGAAAACTATATTTAAAACACAGTGCTAAGAAACCCGCATTTTTCTCCTGCTGTCCTGACGGAAAGTCAGGTGATGACCCAATAAAAAAATTTCATACCCAATACTTTATTTTGGCAACATTTTGTACATGGTTGAAATGGTGATCTTATCATGAAACTTGGCAGTATGCTTTAATATAAGGCAGCTCTGTCATCCCTGGCTACAAAATAATATTTTAAAGGGGATGACCGCTTGCTTGAACTAGGGGAAATTCAGACAAACAGAAACGAATTCACATTAGAGTTCAATACATTTCTAACAGAAGGCATGATTTTGCAGTAACTGTCTTTTGCTTTCTAGAAGGGGTCCCTCTGCAAGTGTGAAGTCAGTCTGTAGAAGTTTTCAGCTGACATCTTTCCAAACTGTATCTGCCTTTCAAAATAACAATACTTAGAGGTGCTACTGAATGTCTTTCTTATGGTGACTTCTCATTGCTGTTTACAAGTCTTTGAAAATAGGAACACATGTAGGTTTGCTATAGAAGTTGATCTTGTTGTGCGTAGTTAAGGGCTAAACCAGAGGGTATGTAGACATAAATCAAGGGAGAAAATTTATAAGAATGTTGCATTATTATAAAATGTTAATTGTCATAATGATATTGGATTGCAAATTGTTGCAAACAAATATCTCTGGACTTCTTGTCACCTGCAGTTATAATTTATGAAAGTATCGATCATGGGTCTTTTCCAAGACAAACCCCAAGAATGTGCAGCTTTGTATATAGTTTTCCATGTTTCCACATGTATTTGTGATTTGACAATTATGATGTTTTAATTTTTCCAACCAGTAGACCGAATATGTTTTGTGATTATGATCTACCGTAATCTAGAAAAATAACCAGTTTTTTCCTGTTTCTATTATGTTTTTGTCACTTACCAACACAAGCCTTCACATTCAGCCCTCTGTGTCTGGTCAAAAGGATACTTGGGGTTTCTTGTGTCACATGTACTTTGGAAATGTGACTCACCATAAATTAGTCAATAACTGCTACATCTTGATAACCTCAATTAGTGTAGCAAAACCATTTTATCTATGTCTAAGTGTATGTATGTATCAAAATTTTAAATGTAGGAATCATAACCATTTGAGTAAAATTGACATAATTGCTACAGTGTCAAAAAAACTTAATGACACTTAACTAAACCTGAATCTGATGGATCGACTAGAATGTATATAGAGCAACGTGTTCATGCTGAACTTTTGCTCTGTAAGTAGCTTCTTGTCTTTCTGTGGAATTATTAGATTAAGCAAGGATTTGAAGGTTTGAACTCACATTTTTCTAAATTCTTTTTGTGTTTCCACTAGCTGCGTTGTCTAATCTTGAAAAAACTAGCTTTATATTTCCAGTCTTTATGCCATAACATGTAACCTCATTTCAAAAACATAAGTCATCCTTGATGACAGTCTTCTCTCAGTATGTAAAAATACTCAAGGAGTGTTTGTGCAATGGAAACTTCTAGACAAAGATAACTTTTGGAAATACTACTTGATCTTAAGGCTTATTTTTAAAATCTTTGAATAAATTGATATGGCTGATCATGGAGGGGACCAAAGAAGTGTTTGTGAGAGAAAGAGATTGATAGAGTGGAGACTGAGGAAGAATAAGAACACAGTAATCTTTTACACATTTTGTCTGGAGTTGATTTGTAGCACAGTATATTCACTGAATCCAAATAAATTATTACTTAATATAGTAAAAGGACCCAGAAAACTCAGACACTGATGTATTTTGTTGTTAAAATCTCAGGTGATCATTTTTCAAGACTAATGTTTAATGTTTTCATTACGCTTCAGGTCCCCAGTCTGAACCTCCATCATGTAGTGCCAGTTCCATCACTTGCCCATCTGCCTGCACCTGCAGCAACAATGTCGTGGATTGTCGAGGAAGGGGCTTAACAGAAATTCCAGCTAACCTACCAGAGGACATTTGGGAAATGTAAGTGCCAATGGAATGCACCGTTCTTTTTCATTTCTCTCCATTTTTAGTCCATGTCATAGCCTCCTGCGTGGAAGAAAGGCAACAGTTTTGCAAACTGTTCTTAGCAGTTACCAGGTTGTCCTCTTTGCTTTCGTTCTTTTGATCTAAGGGCTCAAATAATTCTTTAATGTAAATTAAGATATCGTTTGAAGTTGCCCTACCCCAAAACAAGATCAAATTCCTGGCATGTTATGTTCAGATTGTGTTTACATCTGACAAATCTGGGATTACAGTTGTATAGTCAGGAAAAGGAAATACACAGCCCCTTTTTTTGAAATGGAATTGTTTTATTTTTAGTTCGTGAATTGCCCAAGAGGTGGAGGGTTTTCTTGTTAGCTTGGCAGGATGCATTTGTGATGAATTGAAGTATGACATCGTCCTTGGTGATTTTATCTCCTATTTCTTGTCTCTCATATTTTGTTACTCCAATTCTTTAACACTTTTGTGACTTTTTTTTGTGTTGTGAAATCAGATACTGGTTTTACAGACTTGTTTGTCTTTACTACCTTTAGGAATTGTAATAATCTATTTTTGTGTCCATGACTTCATACTACTGTGGTCCTGAAATACAATTACATTAAACCAAGTTGCTTTTGGTTATTCCATAGGGAATGCAGATCAATTCTTTTCCTATTTAGGTGCTCATCATACAGAGGTTACTGACATCCAACCAGCTTTTACAGTCTACATAGTATGGATTCAAATATGCATATAGTCACCAGACTCATTCAGCTTCTCGTTGCTGTAGAAATACTGCTTCATAGCAAAATTCACTAGAATAAAGCATAAGTTGAATTGCTCGAATGTAGCCTGGCCCGCTATATTATGCCAGGAATGTGACAGTTATGGCCAGTGAAGATGCTGTGCTATATTGTTTGCTGGCAACCTGCTCTACACCACCACTCCTCTAAGTCACGTTGTCAGTTGCTTTTATAATTTAAGATTCATCTCAAATTTGTTTGGATTGCTATCAGTACAACAGTTTAGAGGTAGCTTATGCTTGATTGTGCATCTCCATGAAAAAATATATTAAAAATGAGAAAAATAAGCTCAGTACGTGCAAAGAATAAACAACATCTGAAAATTAACATCGTTGACAACATATCTAGAGCATGTAAAAATGTTTACAGGAAATATAAACTCTTATGCAAGCTGTTCTGAATGCCCATTACCTCCTTGCTCACCTCCTGACAAAGTTCAGAATGTATTGGTTGTGTTCATTTCCAGTATGTTGTGGCACACAAATTATGCATGTAATACTTCTTTTTCTGTGCATGAAAGTCAGTTAAAATTATCCTGAATATATCAGTTGTGTTTGGCATACTAAGAATATTCAATGTTTAGTCCTGTTTCCAATTGTGTCAGATGGAGTACAAATTTTCAGGAGTGGCTGGAATGGTTCAATAATAAGAAACAGAAGATGAAATTGGTTCAGACTTGCTCACAAATTACGGTTGGGCTAGGAGAACTGTAAAATTTTATTTTGTAGTGTTGAAAATGCCAGCAGAAATCAGTTGATCTTTGTGGCTCCATGCCAGAGTCACACGGAGAGCAGTATCTGCAAGAAGGCTGAGATTGGTGTGCTCCAGCACTACCCTTACAGCAGTGCATCTCAGTGTGAGAAAGCAAGTAAAAATGTTCACCTTTAGTGTGGTTATAATAGCATCAAGTATCCTGTCTCTGCTTTGATTGCTCCAGTCCACCAATGTAGCCCCTGTAACTTGTAGTAAAAGCAACTTAGATCTCCTTAGAAGAGCAGAAAGTGAAGAAAGACTTGGAGAGCCTTTAAGCTAGATGGTGAGTTAGTGAGTCAAGATGCATATAACATTTTAAGAAACTTTCATAACCTGGAGGTTATAAACCTTCTAGATCCATAGAATACCACATAAAGCTCTTAGCACACCATTTAATGATTTAGATGTCAGACTTCTTGCATTTTAGGCAGTACTTATTTGAGTCTTCATCTGCACATAAACCTCTTGAATGGTTCTAATCCTGCACCTACCCTTTGCAATTCACAGGCACTTCAGGTGGGAGTAGTTCTGCAGAACTTCAGAGTGTAACCCTCAGGAAAACATTTATTGCTACCTTTCTGTGGGAATCAATCCTGTGAAGATTTCATTTTTATGGAATATATATATATTAAGAAATTTAAATAGTTCTATCTATTTACGCTGAGGGTGGTGAAACACTGGAACAGGTTGCCCAGAGAGGTGGTAGATACCTCATCCCTGGAAACATTTAAGGTCAGGTTGGATGGGGCTCTGAGCAACCTGATCGAGATGATGTCCCCACTCATTGCAGGGGGGGTGGACTGGATGACCTTTAAAGGTCCTTCTTACCCAAACTATTTGATGATTCTATGATTCTTTCTGAATAAGTGTTAATGAGTGACATCGCTTCTATGTGGTTTTTCCTACTGGTAAAATGGTGTTTACGTTTTAAAAAAGTACTACTAAAAAAGAGCAATTAACCTTATATCCAAGGGCATATTCTTACACAGGGTAAAGTATATAGTCATATAGCAAAATGTTTCTGGAAAGATGGAAGAAACTGCCACAGTGTTTTCCCAGAAAAATCCTGACATAAATTCTTTTGACCAAGATAGCCATTCTGATTTATGCAGAAGTCTGTCATACTGCTCACAAATTCAGTTTGTCTGAGGCTGCTCTGGGCTTATTCAATATAAAATCCATCCAGAGGTCTATTTCCAGCTACACATGGAATAATGACTGTCTTTTGATTTGCTGTGATAGGCAGAATAATACTCTTTCGCTGTAATGTTGTAGCAATGGGGCCAAGTAAATGCTCTCTATGTGCTGCAACCCACATTTCTTGCTCTCACACAGCAGTACTGTTGGGGTTTTTTCACTTGCCCCCATGGTTGGCATTTAGTCACACCCTTTTTATAAAAGGTGGCTATATAGTGGTGCTGCCTGAACACTTCTTTCTGGACTCTGTAACCCTATGATCCGATCCTCATAATCTTTGAGAGATCTAACTCTTACTTGAGATGAGATTCCTCCTATGGAATACAGGGTAGGGACAAACTATGTGGCTGGGTTGCTATTACGTAGATCCTAAGGGATATTACTTGAGATGTTGTATTTTTATTCAACTGTTTCTTTTCTATTTAGCATTGTAAGTACTCATTTCACTAAAATACATTTCCCCCTATGGCCTGTAGTCCATTCATAAAAATTTATATGATAGTATTAAAATGATGTGCCTACTTCAGTTCCACTTGGGGCATTTCCAAGTTCCTTTGCTTGGTTATTAGTGGCATTCAGTTTCAGCTTTCTAGTTTTTGTATTTCCCCTTAACTCAGTATGTCTTTGTAAGCCAAACTGTATCCAATAAAAACCTGTGACTGACAAACTGTTCTACAAAAAAATGAAACACACAGCTGTTACTCTAACATGGTTATTAAAGGTGACCTACATTTCACTCTGTGTTTCAGTATTAATTAAAGATCTTTTACTCAGCCTTCCTGCCTGCCTTCATTAACACAGGCAGGCAGAACCTTCTCTGACAAAGCTGCCAACAAGGCCTAAATTTGCTTTGTTGATAAAAACCTGTCACAAAACAGGCAACTCGCTTGTCACGGAACATAAAACAAGCATCATACGCCACTAATTTTCCCTTGCTGCTGACCTGTGCCACATGTGACTTAGAAGTCTGTTGTGTTACTCTATCACAAATCTCCCTGAGGTGCATTATCCTGAAGGCCCTCATTGTGAGAAGGTTTATTATTAAATAAAGGAATTTAGGAAAGCAAGAAGTCTGTATCCCAGCCTTGTTTTTTCATAATTTCATAAAATAGGTAGCTAGAATGTACAGAACGCAATTCAATTTTTTTAAAAGCTTCTTGTTCAGTGGGGATCTGACAGCTGCATCCAAATTGAGGAAAAATGAGTTACAAGAACCTGAAGCTGAGGAATACAGACTGTGTGTTGAATGTTATAAAAGATTCTCTGCTTACAAAGTGGTTCTCTTGTGTTTTTCAGAGGAGAAACAAACAGTGTACGTTATAGAGAAACACATGAGAATAAGTACAGAAAAGTTTTGCATGAACACTTGGATGAAAACAAAAGTCATTAAGCACCTGGAGGCATTTACTGAAAAAGAAATACCAGAACAAATATGGCTTGATGGTTTGCTGGTAAATGAACAATATAGTCATTTCACTACATTGGAACAGCATCTACAATAAAAGGAGAAGTTTGCATTTATTTAGAAAGGGTGAGAGAAAATGCATGCAAGATAAATAGGGAACATAGTGTGAATGCAGGATAGACTTGACCTTGGAGGGATATAGGGTGGGAGGGATGACCTACCAACTAGTAGGAGACAAAGTCTCCAAAGAATCTGTTTTTCTGATCGGACTTGGTCGCAACCTCACAATCAGTGCCTGTCAGACTGAATGACAGCGCAGCCCATAAAGACAGCAAAGCCAGGATATAGTAGAGACCTGTTAAATCCAAAGCTAACACCTGTACTTGCGAGAGTCACTACCCTGCAGCTTGTGGGAGCTCGGAAGGGTGTTGTGAGAAACACGCTTGCCACAACCACGGATTTCACTCAGCACGTGGTTTGGGCCGTTGTTGGTTCAGGACATTAGGCTGGATGGATCTAAGCTCTAGTGCTGTCTGCCCATTCTCAATCATTAGTGTTTGGCTGGTTTATGCCAGGGAAAGGACAGTTTTCCTGCACTTGCAGATGTGGGGCACTGGGAGTAATGGCATTGCTAGCCCTGTCTGTAGTGTTTCAATCAGTATTTGCTTCAACATGCTGCCTGCCAGGTTTGTTTGATGCCTTCCAGTACTGGGGAATGATCAGTAACTCCGTATTCGTCTTTTCCCCACCTCACTACACTTTTCCTCTGTCCCTTTAGAATGAAGTTTTCATGCTGTTTGTCTATCTCAAACTGATTACCTCATTTTTTTATTTATCGCTGCAAACAAGGCTGTATTTTAGAATATTAATTCTGGACAGCTTTTGTCTGAGAATTTGGTACACCTTAAAACAGTAGTGCAGGGACTACTACTTCTGCCTTTGTGTTTCATAAAAGTTTGTGTAAGATCTTTCTGAGTGAAGGCAGGGAACAGACCCCAAAGGCTGTCCCTCCTGCTGCCGCCTGCTCTGGAGTGCATGGTGGAGGGCGCTCACACTGGGGTGCCCAGAGGCAGCCAGGCTCCTGGGCTGCCAGAGCAGCAACCACTGGCACCAGCGCTGGCACTGGGCGCTGCTTCTCTGAAGGATCTTCAGTTTGTGTAAAAGAAGGATTTGATTAATTGCTAGTGCTAAGGGCAGGGTTGTGGGTTGGGACAGACACTTGAGAGAATGAAGACTTGCTGGGCCCAGTACAGAAACTGTTGGGAAAAGAAGGCTGAACTCAAATGAGGAAACAACAAAACATATGATGAGAAAGATCGGGAAGAAAGGAAATCAAGACAAGTTGATAAAAGTGCTATGAGTCTGAGAAAGTGAGGAATATCTGGTGATAAGACCTGAGATTGCTGGGCTGGGAGTGAGCCTGGGGCACAAGCTCTGCAGGGTGGGCTTTGGGATGTGACACTGGGTGGCATGGATGGGGGCTGGACAGGCTGTGGGGCCAGGACAGAGTGGTGCAGGTGAAGATGGACCTGAGGAGCCTTCTCCCACCGGAAAATACATGTATCTTGCAGAGCCTTCCTGCCTTGTCACTGTGTACTTGAGAAACCCAAGAACAGTTTATGTATCTTTGTCCCTGTGCACTAGTGACCATCTACGCAGAGATAAGCTATTAGACTACCTAGGGATTTACTGGTTTAACTGCTGCTGTTCCAGTTAGACATCAATGCAGAGGTCTGGGTGGTGTACTTTTGTTACATGTGAGTTTACCTGTGATGGAATTAGTTATTTCAGCTTTTGGTTTTGAATCCACTAAATTAAATATATAATTAAAAAAGTTAAAAAAAAAAAAAAAGAAAGAAAGAAAAAGCCAAAGTTAATGTTTGTAGCTCCAGTCTTCATTCAGTGTTTTTGTATGTATTTGTTGTGGTATGCACTTTATTTACAGCATAGTCTCATGTTACTGTTAAAAGACCGGATTCGTTTCTTGTTGTCTAGGGATGCAGCAGGGTTCTGTAGTGAGGGAGCCTGTGTATACAGGATTTGTTTATTTGTTGCAGAAACAGGAAAATTCTAAAATGGAGACTTTGGGGAAGACAATGACATGAATGCTGTTCAGAGAATTGGGTTGCATCTCTTCTTGCCAGTGGTTTTATTAATTGATTCTGGGCAAGTGACTTGCACAAACTTTTCATGGGTGGTCACTAGCGATGTAATCCTCAGTTTCTGGCTGACTCAGCTGAGATATTCAGAAGTGCTGAGGACTCACAGCTGCAGCAAAAGTCAATAGGAGCTGCGCTTTGAACACGTTGTGCTGTGCAACGCTAATTACTTTGAAAAGCCAAGTCCCAGTCATCTGCAGGCTTATAAATCAAACTCCAGAATCTAAAGTATATCCTTAGATCTTGAAACTGATCTTAGATTTCAAACCTGTGCTTTTTCATATCAAGCTTGCTTTATCACTGTTACTTAACCTTTACAATACTGTCTGTCTGGTGAGATTAAGAGGAATATAATCATATAAACCAAGAGTAATGCTGGATAGGATGTGTCTAAATCAGAAACGAGGACTTTTTGTTTAAATGCTGATGTAATTGCTCCAGACAGAGTAAAGAGGCTGACAGTCCCTCAAGGAAAAGTGCTGCTTAGGCACCCGTATCTGGTGAGATAATAACCACAGCTTCCCATCTGGCTTCCGAGCAGAGTAAAATAGGATGGCAGCCCTTCTACCATCATCTAGGTTTGGCTTAAGGTCAGTTTTGAGTCACTTGTTCTACATTGGTTGAGTTTATCATTCTCACTATTGATAGCTGAATTGGTGATTGATGTTTTCGTAGGTATGAGTAGTGCTTGACTTTGGTGCTTAGTTTCTACTCTCAGGAAAAATGCTGGAGTTTGAGCACTAAAGAAAAATCTAATGCACTTAACTGTTGGTTTTCTCGTGGTTCTGTCAAAATGAAAATGAACCTACTTTTCTGCAAGAGAATCACTTTGAAATGTGATGTTCTACTTGTTCCACCTTTAATTAATGATTTTCTGACAAATTTAATATTTAGGGAATTGCTGTCATGAGGGTACCACTGTGTTGGGCAGTGTTGCGGGCAGACCTGTAGATAGAGAAGTTTGTTGCTTTTGTTGCTTCAGTGATTCTCTTGGGAAGAAACTACCTTCTCTGTTCTTCAGTACCTGTAGGAGTGTGTATTATAGGAGAGCTGGGACTTTCTGTTACGAAACTTGATGAAGCTTTTGTGATTTGAGGAAGGTGATCAACAAATTCTGGGCATTTAAATTCCTGGTATGTTCAAAATCAATTTTCCACTGATTAAAATAAAGTCAGAAAAGCTATTATAAAAAGATTGAGCACTGGTAACTATTTATTTTAATAAAATTAATTCTTTCTTATATAAATTATAAATTAACTGCACCATAACAATTTCATATATGTTAACAATTGGCTTTGAAGTTCTCAGCTTCTTAAAGGCAAGAGTTTCTTCTTTTTTCAAGAATGTAAGTGTGTAGAAACTATAAACATTGGGGATAGAGGAACGACAGTTCTGCATTTAACATTGTTCTTCCTCCTAAAAGAAAATTATAATAATTTTCCCAGGCTTCCAGTAAATACTGTAGCTGAAGCCAGCACAGTATTTTTGAACACTGTAATAAATGTTCCATAATTGCCTCTGGTGGCAAGTTCTTTGGCTAGGGAATCAGGCTGGCTCCTGTAGTTGAATCATATAATATGATTTTCATTCACTGCTGCAAATTGGCTCTGGACAGCTTCACATGTCAAACTTGACTACTATTTTCTGGATCTCACTAGGCAAACCGTCATTCAATCCTTGCATTCAATATAAAAAAGAGGTTTCTATTGTAAGGCAAAAAATATGTAGAAAGTCTTCTATTCTATGAGGGCAAGACACAAAAATAATAAAGAAATAATAAAGAAAATATTTTAGATTGAGAGCCAGTAGAGAAAATATAAATATATTGGAAATGTTAAGAATACAGGTGTTTTCTGTGCTGAGACAGATTCAGGAAAACAAGAAGCTGTTTCACAGTTTTAGAAACAAGCAGTAACGTCAGGGAATTTCTGCTGTAAGATCAAGGCAGGGTTTATTTCTTATGTCTTTTATTTGTAAAATTAAATGTAACTAATGTCATCTATAGGCATAAGAAGATGTTTTAATTTTGATAAATCTAGATTTCATACACACAATAATTTGTATTCTGGCTGTATCATTTTTTACCACCTTCTTTCCTCTTTGTAGTAGTGAGATTTCTTTAATTAAAAAAAAAAAAAAAAGTTATGTGCAGGTGAATTTTACTCAAGCAAGTTGCGTAGGAGTTAGTAACCTTACAAGGTTTGTGGGTTTGGGGTTGTTGGGGTTTTTTTGTTTGGGTTTTTTTGGTGTGTGTTCTTTTTTTTCCGGGGATATCACTTCAGTCCAGTAGGAACATAAATTTTGCCTTATTAATAAAAATGAATGGTATGAACAGAGGAATATATCTTTTTTTATCCAATACAAATGTCACTCAAAAACTCCTGTTTTGCCAAGCAAAATGAGGAGATTGTAATGTATAATGAGTATATACGTCCTGAAAGCTGATTATGAAAGTGTAGAAGAAATCACAGAAAATAAAATAGGGAGCATAAAATCATAATTTGAAATAAAATATACTAATCAGTTTTTTTACTGCATGAAATACGAATTCTCTTTTGGCTTACATGTGTTCTGTTTACTTTGCTAAAAAAATAGGTGAAGAACAGAGGATTTGAGGAATGTTTATATTCAAATGACAGAATCTGTTTTGTTGACAAAATATTACAGGTGACAGAACTTCAACTACCAGAAAGCTATTTATTTTCCCTACTTATTTCTTGTGTGTTACCTTTTCCTTGTCAGTATTTGTAAATGCGTACTAAAAATAGATGTTACAGAATGTACAGAGCTCTTAACAGTAAGTTAAATTATAGGTTAAATAATTACTTTTTTTCCCTTTCTCTCAGTTTACTGCTTCCATTTCCACTAAGTCTAAAAATATATTTTTGTGCTACAACTTGACAAATATAATGCAAACTAACTTGAAATCCTCAGATCCCTGAGCTAGTTATTGCATTGTTAGAGAATTTGTAAAGTGATCTGGGCTGGAACTTTCCTGAAGTAATTGGAAGTTAATAGAGGGTGGGCAGGACTGACCTACTGAAGTAATAATGAAATAGCGATGTGACTTGTTAAGGAACTAGTCTTTCTGGGACCTAATGGAACAAAAGCTTATTCTCAGTAATGCAAACATTCTGAGTCTGGTTTGTTAAAAACCATTCCTACTTGTTTACATTTATGAAGCCAACTATTGCTTTCCAGTAAGCTGTGTAGAAACTCTGTGTCTCCCAAGTATAGACTTCAAGTTTCAGATACAAAAACCCAAAAAAATCCAAACAAACAGAAAACAAACTCCCCCAAACCCAATCAAAAATTAACAACAAAAAGTGCCCAGCAGAGGTCTAAGGTTGAGTCAGCCTCAGAGCAGGTGCTGTGCTGTTGAAGTGAAGGCAAGAACCTATGTCTATGTAGCACCCTCCAGCCTGGTCTCCTTCCAGCCTTCTGAACTGGAATCACTGGGTCTGAACTGGAATCACTGGGTCTGAACTGGAATCACTGGATATCACAAAAGTCCAGGAGTGTGATCCATGTTTCTGCTGTGTTTGCTATACCACAACATCTTGGAAACACAAACATGCATGAACACATGCATGCTGGTCGAATGAGGTATGCAATTAGGCTGCATTTGCACGGTAGGGAGTTGGAAATTGCCAAATCTCTCCAACCTAACGACTCTCTCTTTCCTGGATTTGTGTTCACAGCCACATGCCTGTATACAGGTGAAATTCTTCCTGCAAATTCTGATCCCAAGTCCATGTGACCCAATAAAATCTTCTGAAATGGGAAATTGTCTGTCTAGTCTAGAATAAGAGCGGGGAGAAAATGTTTTGTATTCTACCCCAAAACAGCTTCTGTTTAACTTTTAACATCCTCACTGATTGTACCCACTGATGATGGCTCACAGGGGAGCACGCCTGGAGCCCTTGCTGTTACGTCTGGGCACAATCCACGAACAGTTCATGCAATTGTGGCATTGCAGGGAGAGGGAGCTCAGGCACCGGCAGCGTGCTTGGTGGGTGCCTGCACCCTCACTCCAAGGATGAAGCAAGGAAAATAAATGAATGAGACTGGTAGGAGAAATAACAATGAGAAGTGATGATGAAGGGCCAAAAATTCCACTCAGGAATATGGAGTATCACAGTGATAGATGGAGAAACCTTGAGGTTTGACAGTATATTACTGTATTCTGGCTGTTTATGTTGATAAAGACATTGGTGTTATGTTAAAAACTGTCTTGCAAAAATGCCAGTCTACATATTTCTCTGGTGTCTTCCCGTTTGTACCACATTTGATGCAAAATTAACATATAACAGAGCTGATGGATTCATAATGTGACTGCCATTACAAATTCAGCATTTACCAGCAGATACCTGACCAACTGCTCAACTACAGGGTTGTGTCAGCTTAAACTAAATTCACTGTGGTATGTCAGAAGATCCAATATTACTAGCACTACTTTTAGGTGAACACCATGGTAGGACAGAATATATCAAAACATCTGGTTTCATTCCTAAAGATGTCTTTTGGTGAGTAGAATTATCTATGGAGCTACCTAGGTAGATTTATATTGAAAAGTCACTTCATTCTTGGTAAGATTTTGTCTGTTAAATATCTGCCCTTAGGTGAATAGTTAAGAAATGGTCTTTTTTAAAACTATAGCAGGAGCTCAACAGCTAGATCCTGAAAATCAACACCAAACGTCAGAATATGAAGGGAAACTCTAGTTGTCACCTTGTATTAATATAGGCAGACAGTTTACTGGCTCTGAGCTCTCCAGTTCCTAAGGCAGGCTCAATGAGAGGGATTTATAATACATATTATTAATTTTATTTGGAAGTCATTCAGGTACTGTGATGAAAAGCAGCAGCATAAAAGTCTTGGAGAACTGTATGTGTTTAGCGTTTTTATAGTGGTGGTAGTGTCTTTGGCTGAGGTAGAGATTGAAGGCTTTAACTGTCTGTTAAAACAAGCAGTAAGCACAGATATTTAGAATGCTGAATGTCCTGCCATCCCAACGCACTTTCTTTTCTACCCATCAGAGAACTGAGGGTTGAGAGACAGAACCACAAAAAGGCTGTTCCTTGGTAATGTAGGTCCATAAACACTTTCTGAAGCAACAGGACAGCAGGTTTTTTGCCTTGCACTTTCAGAGGAGTGCCCTATGCAGTACTGCAGTGCTCTGGTGTAAAGGATGGTGACTGAGGCTTCTGCGTTTTTCACTGCAGAATAAGCCGCAAGTTCTGACTGCGTAACTGCAGGGCAGGATTCCTTCTGTCTCAAAAAGGGTGCCTCCTGTCCAGGGCTGTCTTTGGGTAAATACTTCAGTGCAGCTACCTGAATCTGTTGTGCATGGTAGGAATAAAGCTTATATTTCATATGAAGAGGCAAGAAAAGAGTCAGGACAGGGATCAGATCTAGCCCATATTTGTAGTAAGAAGACCAGATTTTAAGTATGAACTATTCCTCTTAAATACTGAAAACATGTCTGTGGACTTTCCTTCATCAGAGTCCAGAATGTACGATAAGATATGCAAGTCCAAAATATGAGATAAATGTAAGATAATGGTCCAAGCAGCTTTTATAATCCAGTTGTTCTCACTCCTTAGCAATGAGGAACAGTGTCTCTCTTGATTGTGATGGGCTTTAGAAGTTTCCTCCTTCCTAATATAAATGATTCTCCCCAGCCCTGGGCTTTGTCACTGTGGGGGATGCACATGCTGCTCATTTCCCCCGAACAGTCCTTAACCGATTCCCTGCAAATCCCTGCTGATAGGGCAGGAGAAAAGCGAGGGTTTTGCCCTTCCCAACAACCTTCACACAGGTTGCGAGCATCCTGCCAGGTGCGAGTGTGCTACAGGTTACTGCTGCACACTAATCTGATTTTACGCTTTCTCTCTCTTGGAGATTGCTTTTGGTCATTGGCTGCCTGAGTGACGCAAGCCCGAAGAGCCCCAGTGCTGGGAGCAGAGCGACGCAATCCAGGGAGCAATCTGGCTCATTCACTCGCTTTCTCTCTCTCCCAGCAGGGAAGTTCATGACTGCCCAATGCAGAGGGACGTTTCTGACACGTCTCAGGCAAGAGCTCGGTGGCACTGTTAATAGAGCATGGCCGTCTCATTTGTAGGCTCTGTTCATCTGACAGCTAAGAATTATCAGTACTGATGCTTCACTACCTCTCTTTTTCTCCAAGCTAGTGATTTGTCTATGTTATGGGTAGGTAAGCTTGACAAAACATTACACATTAGCAGCTGCGACGGTGTTTGAAATGGGAAAATTGCTAGCAAACTGCTCCATTAGAGACCCAAATAACAAATTCTTTCTTTCCCTCAATGGAAGAGAGATAGTTAAGGCCCAAATTAATACGTCTGTCTCCTTGACTCTGCAGGGGGAATCACTCTTCAAGACAAATGGCTTCATCACTCCTGAGAGTGTGAGCTGGCTCTACAAAGGCTGCATTAGGCAGAGTTTTTTATCCTTTGTATTTTGCCATCCTGGGTGTGAGCAGTGCAGGCGCCAGATGAAGAGGTGATGAAAAGATTTGCACCTCAGTGAACTTTGAGATGGATTAGCATTGGAATTTGAGTGCTTATTCTTTACTCTGGGATAGCTTTTCATATTTAACTGCATAGTTTCCCCCCTGTTTATTTTTTTTCTTTATGTTTACTTTTTGCTCTCATTGCTACAAAGTCATTTGAAGAGTGGGAAGAAGGAGGACTTTATCCTGTCTAACATCATGTTATTACAAGAAAAATGCATCTGAATCCTTTGGGCCCTCATACTTTCCAATCTCTAACAATATATTAAAGAAGAGAAAGGAAATTGTTCTTGTCCTTTGATGCCATTGTCAAAGACTCTAAAATAAAGCTTCGAGAGGCAGACAGAGAATTGCGGCATGTCAGAAGGGAGGGAGATATGCTTCAATTCATCTAAGCAATACAGCTGGCAGCAGGCGACATGGCACAGTAAAATGGGTAACGGAAAAGAGGAACAAAAGCCCCCAAGAGGTTTGAACATGGCCAATTTATTTTATCAATTTCGTGAATTCTATTTGTGGAGTCTTTTAAATAGATCTTACTATGAAATACCAGATGAAAATCGAGGAAAATTTTATTGAGTTGTAAGCAATCTTAAATGTGGGGGATAGTAGTTCAAATGATCAAAATTTAGCCTTGTAGGACTGTGCCTGTTGTACAGAGTTCTCAAATATGTTGTAAAATTATTTTATAGTGTATTCTGGTGATACACACAAAAAAATGAACTCACCGATGTTGCTTTGCACTAGCACAGGTTGTTTTATAGTGTATGACAGCACTTCATAGTATGCAGGGATACACCATGAAAAATACAGGTTTCCAGAGGTCATGTTCTAGGTAAACTAGGTGATACTCTCTGAAATAAAATGTGGCTGTAAAATTCAGATTACCCTTTCACTTTTTAGAGAAAAAAATGACAACACTAGGCAAGAACTCTGTTTTCCTACTTTATTTGAAAGATGGCACCTCTAGCAGCCGTTTCCCATTATATCATGAATAACACTGGTTTATAATTAAGCCTTCATCGCCTTGAAATTGCCAACACCCCTTCTGGCAAAACCTAGTGTTTCCTAGAGATTTTTAATTCTGTACTGTCCTTCACATGTCATTTATGAGGTGAAAGCACAAAGTATTAATACAAATAATTTGTTTTCTGCTATTTTAGTTGTGTAACTGCATTGTAATTTTCAGCCTATGCTTGCCAATCTATAATATGCATTTATGAAAAAAATAAATGGAAGTCAGGTTAGTACTTCATGGTTTTAACATACGTGCTTATTTAATGCTGCATTTTATTTAATGCTCCAAGATCAGTTGCATTTTGTGCCCAAGTTGGAATCCAACAGCAAACAAGCCCTGACGAGAACACACGGTACTGCTTGTTGCTTCTCTGGTAGCATCTGCAAAATGTAGTGCGCTAAGCATAATGTGTTATGTGTAGTCTTTAGTCTTTCATTTACAAAGCGCTTCATACAATAAAAAAACATGTAAGGTGCTAAGGTGAAAATATAGCAGCAGATGACAACAGCCTTGTCCATCTATTTCTGTACAGGCCATCTGCTGCAAATTTTGTAGGAAAGGGTGAAGAATCAGTACTGCTTCAGAAGGTAGCTCTCTGAAACAACTCTTTTTCTGTATTCCTCTCTACCTTTTCCAGAAATTTCATTTTTTCTTATTACTCAGGATCTGTGGCTATTCCAGTTTTGGCTTTTTTTTGCCCTTTAGGGGTGAAATTTCTCTGTATATTTCCACCCTTGAGTTACTAAAATTTCCTTGGTATTTTAAGTGATTATAAAAAGGGGCTGTGTTTTCCCCTCATCACTGTATTTGAGTTTCCCTGTAAGGACTGCTGTGCTGCACCTATGTGCAGCATGCGTGAACCCCCCAATTTCCATCCATAAGACAAGGGAATTGGAGAGCCATGCCCTCTTTTGTTCCTAGAAGTGTCTTGCATAGAAATCCTTGGGAGGAGTTAAACACCAAACTGGCAAGCTGACAAAAAGCCTTTATGGGAAGAGTATGTGTACTGCTAATTCTGGTGACAAACACCCAACAATAGTAGCATGCTGAAGCTTACAGCAATTTGCATTTCACTGTGGACTTGCCAGAAATGAAGCATGTTATATTTAGACCAACTGGAAGGGAAATCTCAGACATTAATTCAAATCACAAAACAAGGAATAGAATTAACTCTAATCACAACCTTTAAAATAGATTGCTACAGAAATAAAAGAGTGCATGCACATTGACTGTTGTCCTGGTTTCAGGTGGGATAGAGTTAATTTTTTTTCTAGTAGCTGGTATAGTGTTATGTTTCAGATTCAGTATGAGAAGAATGTTGATAACACACTGATGTTTTCAGTTGTTGCTAAGTGGTGTTTACACCAAGTCAAGGGTTTTTCAGCTTTTCAGGCCCAGACAGCGAGAAGGCTGGAGGGGCACAAGTAGCTGGGAGGGGACACAGCCGGGGCAGCTGACCCAAACTGGCCAACGGGATATTCCATACCATGGGACATCATGCCCAGTATATAAACTGGGGGGAGTTGCCCTAGGGGAATCGCTGCTTGGGAGCTAACTGGGCATCAGTCGGCAAGTTGTGAGCAATTGCATTGTGCATCACTTGTTTTGTATATTCCAGTCCTTTTATTAGTATTGTCATTTTATTATTGTTATTATTATCATTTTTAGTTTCTTCCTTTCTGTTCTATTAAACTGTTCTTATCTCGGCCCATGAGTTTTACCTTTTTCCTTCCAATTCTCTCCCCCATCCCACTGTGTGGGGGGAGCGAGTGAGCGGCTGCGTGGTGCTTTAGTGCTCGCCAGGGTTAAACCACAACAACTGTACAAGTTGACTGTACAAGTA
The DNA here is from genome assembly GCA_035590195.1 of Aviceda cuculoides. Taxonomy (NCBI): domain Eukaryota; kingdom Metazoa; phylum Chordata; class Aves; order Accipitriformes; family Accipitridae; genus Aviceda; species Aviceda cuculoides. Next base: position 4,502,943 of record JAVJGG010000043.1, read on the forward strand.
TCATAATATTCATGACTTAAATAGCTTCTTAGAGTATAACTGAGCTGGCAAAATATCTTATTTTCAAGGGAATTTTTTCTTTTGTCTGTTGAAAGCACAGATCAACAGAAGGATATGCTGTGCAATAGAGGGCTGATGGGCCTTACACATTTTCTCTACATTATTCCCAAGTCCTTTAAAAAACATGATTTATTTCTCCCTGCATCTTAGTTTATCTCCATTCCTGGTTTTAAATTTTTTTCTCCCCTCTGCATTGCTGCAGCAGCTCTAAATGACTGGAGTGATTCATTCCATCATTCCAGTGTGTTTTTGTATTTCAGTTCTAAACCATTTCCAACCACAGATTTTTGCTACTGAAACTGTTTCTTTTTATGGCGTTTTTGGAAAAAATACACAACGTTTGAATAATAAGAGCTAGGTAAAATAAAATTTTGCTTTCAGTTACAACTCTGATTGTAGAATTTTAGCAGCTGTGGTCATTTGAATTTGTTGTATGGGGGTCCACTTTTACATTCCTAATTGAGATGAATATTTAGGGGTCATCTGAGGAGAAGACAGTCCTTTTAGCAGAAATTTGGGAAACTTGCTGACAAAAACTTGAAAATACTTCTGGGAAGGAACATAAATTAATATTAGTGGTTACTGTATGCAGTATCTTAAAGCTGCTTACATTTTAGTGATATGTGCATTTATGATGCTTCATAAAGAATACTTCTTTCAAACCAAGTCTCAGAAATGAAAACAACAGCATTTTCATGCAGTCTGGACCATATTTTAGAATACCTTCAGTATTTGGTAGTTAAAATAGGAAGGTACAGTCCTTTTTTTGCTCTGATTTAACATAGACCTGTCCCTTGAAAATCTGGATTCATATTGCAGTGAATTCCACTTTGGTTTTCAGCATATTCACACAGATCGTTGCTCCTGAGTCACTCTGATAGTGTTATTAATCTACTTATTAAGCTGTCACAACATAGCATAGCTTTTAGTTTAGCTATCTACGTTCTATTTACAACTGCTAGTCAAGGAAGCATCTGTATTTTCTACCTTAACTTTGATTAAGTAGTAATAAAATATGCCTACTATTTTTTATTAATTCCATGAGCTTTAAAGGTGCAATTTCTATAGCCCGTGACTTTTTTCTATACAGATTTAGTGTAATCAATTAGATAATTTTGTTTTCTAAGTTATTTTCTCAGTATTTTCTACATTTAGTGGCTTTCAAATGAAAAATCTGATGCGCATAAAAACTCTATAAAATTATTTTATGTTTATATAAAAATTTGCTATCGTGTTTAATGTTATTCCTGTCTTATATTTGTGTAGTTAACGTGTTATTACTTTGTTTGTTTTCAGACGTTTGGAGCAAAACCTCATCAAAATCATTCCCCCTGGAGCTTTTACCCAGTACAAGAAGCTTAAGAGAATGTAAGTTTTAATAAGACCAACATGCAAGAACAATCATGAATCTTCTAGCTTCAAGTTCAGTATCTGTATTTTAGAAACATATTGGCAATTTCTATGTTGAAATCACCGGGGATTGCACAAATAATCTCTTCAAAGTGTAAGCAACAATGGAATTTGGTTCAGGATGCCTAACGGTGCATGAAATCCTTACTAATGCTTAATTTCACTTCCTATTATAGACAATGTGAGCTAATTAGTTGTTAGTCTGTTCAAACTTCAGATCTTCTTCCTCAGAAAATATTTTAAGTTCTATTTATTTTTTCTCATTAATTCTGGTATCTGTTTGCACTACTTCAATTTAGTTGACCCCAGTAATAGCAGGAGTGCATGTTCTTGCAGAGTAGTTAAGATTTTTTTGTAGTGCATTCGATGTCCTGATGTTGAAATGGTTTGACTGTTTACAAGAAAACAAAGAAACCTGCTGGAGCTTGTTTTCTCGGTTTCTTAATCACCAGTAGATACTGATACAATTGTTTTCTTATTAGCTCTTGTTTTGTCTTTGGATTTAAAAAAAAAAAAAAAAAAAATCCTGATTTGTAGCAGTGCTCTCATGCAGATAACCAGGGCATTCCCCCTGGTCTGTCTTTCTTTTCATTTTTAAGTGATACTTGAGAAATGTTGTGACAGTAGTACAATGACACAGACAATGGTAAAACAAGTTACTCCTGCTTCACCATAGTACCAAGAATGTTGATGGGTACCACTGGACCAGTAACTTCCAGAAGTCATTCAGGCTTTGTAGCTCAGTGCTAAGACTGCTTAAAAGATGCCTTTACATTTCTTGTTTTCTGATGTGAACAATACTTACTGGAATTAAGAAACTGTCAGCTCATTTCAAATAGTTAATGCTTTGGGAAACTGAAATGATCTTGCACTGTACCTTTGGATTTAAGGGTAAAATTCCTGTGTTTGCCAGGCCAAACTTATCAACTTCCTAGAGCTGAAGAGCTGTAAATATGTATCTTAATATTTAACAGGTCAAATCATCAATCTTATAGAGTCTCTATTCTTCTGTCTCACTTTCAATATAGCTGTATGTATTTTTAAAGAAGTACTGTATTAGATAGGGAGATGGTAATTTGAGTGAAAAATGATGGATCCCTTTTCAGTGACCTAACTTGTAACTTTTTCATTATTAAAGTCACTACTTAGTTCTTTCTGAGGTATGACTAATTTTAGATTTTGGCAATGTTTCACTGTCCTTTCATTTTTCATGACTGGTGAACTCTAGTTTTATGGGAGTTGACCAAAATAATGTTCTTTAACTTGACTAGCTGCTCAACCCAATGCAGCACTTACTATGTGAAATGATTAATATTAGAATTTCACAGCAGAATTCCATTAGCAAGTTGTGTTAAGACCTTTCTGGAGTATAATTGGCATACTCATTGAGATCTGAATTCGTAGTTAAGTAATAAGTTATTGTGCCAGATGATCTGTATCTGTATTGGGTCTGGCCGCGATGGAGTTAATTTAGCCCACAGGAGCCCTCGTGGTGCCGTGCTCTGCACTGGTAGCTAGAAAGGTGTTGGTAACAC
>JAVJGG010000043.1:4506047-4523884 GCA_035590195.1 Aviceda cuculoides
GTCTTTGTACAGTAGCTGAGGAATTTAAATCACGCCTTCAGATCAGGCAGGTTTTGTTTGTTTTCAGGAAATTGAATGTAAAATTGAATTCAGTTTTAGGAAATCAGTTGGCATGTTGGCACACTGGCATATCCCAGCCCATCGCCTGCCAGGGTGGACGGTCATGGCAAGGGGAGGACACTGCCACTGCCAAGGTGTCCCTGCGTTATACCTACCGCCCCCCACTCTTAAAAGAGCAATAACTCAGCAGATGAAGCAGCCTGCAGTTCTTTATGTTTTAAGGTGAGATTTCCCCATCTCAGGAATGGGAAAGGTCAGGGGAGGGCCGGGCTGGCTGCCCCCGGCTCTGCAAACCGCTCCCGGGGGGATTTTTCAGCCCAGCTGGGTCCGAGCTTTGGATGGGGGGTTTCTTCCAGGCCTGACCGTGAACCCCACCGGCTGTGAGTCAGTGCCGTGCTCGGCAGGGTGGGTTTTGACGTGCAGAGAAATAAGTGGCTGTAAATAAAAGCCTTGCTGCCAGCCCGGCCGGTGCAGCAGAGCCTGGGCACAGCCCGCGGCAGCAAATGCCGGCGGCAGCGAGCGCAGAACAGACCCGTGCCTGGTGTGCATCCACCTCATGCTTCCAACGGCAGAAAGGGCAACTTCCCTTCAATACTGAAGGGCAAAACTCAGACGTGCCATGAGCAAGTCACCTGTACATTTAATTTACAAAAGCGATTAAGCTTATTCTCTCCTCTGGTTGCTGAAGCCGGGACAGGCGATGGGTGTTTTTCTACTGTTGTGCACCCAGAAGAGCTTCGTTGCCTCTAACTGCGTCGTTTCCTTTTTTCATTTGTCAAAATGAATTGCTTTTTGCGCGGAGTTTGTAATCTCCAGACCTTGCCAGGCAGATCAGCCCCCAGCCTCAGCCACGCACGGGGATGCAGCCCCTCCGGAGCATCCCCAGCCGGCTGCTGGAGCCTGGCCGCAGCGCGGAGATGCAGCGGAGGATGGGCGGCCGTATCCAGCTCCAGGGACGAACTCTGCCAGCTAGAAGAAACGCAGCTCCATGGGAAGCACAGAGACCTCCCCAGCCCCAGCCTGGGGCTGCTGGTCTGGCCATGGTGAGAGAAAATCCAGAAAAGGTGTCTTTTCGAGCAGCCGCCCAGCAGCGGGTGGAGGTTATCCCCGGGTGCTGCTCACCCGCAGCTGATGTTCACATCACATTTTAAGGGACCAAAAGCAGCTGCTCCTTGCTGAGGAGGGGGGGACGGCAGAACGGGTCGTCGTCCCTAGCTGGTGACTGCGGCGAGAAACCCCCCGCACACGCTCACCTACAAGTGGCTCAGAGGGCGAGCACCCAGCCCATGGTAAAGACACAGAGCGGGGTGATTTATGCTCCCAGGCAAGGAGAGCACCTATTTTGGTTGCCTGGCCCTAACACCCTGCCCACAGCCAGCAAAGTCGTGCCGAACCGAGGGAGATGGTGGCGCAGGATGCCGTAGCCGTGCTTCTGCCCGTCCTCCCTCTGGGCTGGGGTGCTGTGAGGTCTCTGTGCCCCGCACAGCCCAGCCTGGTGTGGCCGGGGATGGGATGGGATGGGGTGGGGTGGGATGGGATGGGATGGATGGGATGGGCTGGGAGGGGATGGGATGGGATGGGATGGGATGGGATGGGATGGGATGGGATGGGATGGCTGCATGGGGAGCTGAAAGAGCCAATGGAGTTTGCACGGGCTGCGGCCGTGCAAGGTGAGCACCCCGGCAAGCGCTGGTTCCAGCTGAGCTGCCACATCTCCTTTTGAAGCCTGTTTGTTTGGTGCTTCCGTAATAGGACGGAAAGCTCACAACCGGTGTCAAGGGTGTTTATGTCTGCTCTAATTAAGAAGCCTGAGGATGCTGCAAACTTGCTGTGAGCGTGTTCAGTGCTGTCCTCCCTCCAGGCTGCTGGGCTGGAAGGAAACCCAGCAGAAAAGGGCTGGCCTGGAGAAAAAATAAATCTCCTGGCCATCACCATGAGAATGACCCAGGCGAGTCTGCTGGCAAAGCAGCTCCTCCGCGGGCGAGGAGGCCGTGACCCGGCTGCTCAGCCCTGCCGCAGTGCCGGGGGCGGCAGGATTGGGGCCGCTCGGGGGGATGTGGATTTGTGTGAGCCGAGATGCTCAGTGACGTGGGTTTCTGCATCTCTTTTGCTCGGAGACCCGACCGTTGTGGCTTTTCATGGCCTTGATTTGTGGTTTATTGTACTGCTCGGGGTATTGCTGACACAGCTTAGGGGCACCTTCCCAAAAGCAGAAAGCCTGTTCTGGGGAGGAGGGGACGCCAAGCCGTGATGGCTCCCTGGGTGTTGGCGATGGGTATCGGCTCTCCAGCTGCAGTACCCGACAAAGTGACCTGCTGCCTGCCAGGGCCTCTTGTGCATCCTCGCCCTACGCCCGTCCCCCCGTCAGTGCAAACAGCTAAATGCTAGTTTTAAAACAGTTTTATCTTTTTGTTTTTTTTTTTTTTTTTTTTTTGGTTAATAATATAAAATAAAAAAATCATTAAAGTAAAAGTTCGTGGGAAAGCCCTGCCAGGCTGATGCAGAGGGTTCCTCTGGGTGTGCATCCATGGTTGTATGTTCCCCATCTGCCAGGGGAGATGGGAGTCCCAGGGGAGGTGGGAGTCCCAGGGGAGGTGGGAGTCCCAGGGCCGGGGCAGTAGCTGCCTGCGTGGGCAGCCACTCGCTCCTGGTGTGTGCCAGCCCAGCAGCCTCACAGAGGCAGTCATGAACACTTGCAGGATTTTATGTACTTTTTATCCAAATTTGGATGCAATTTCTGATGTGAAGGCTGTGGCATTGGGCCAAAGCTCCCCCCCAGCGTGGCAGCCCATCCTCGGCAGCCCCTGGCGTGGCCGAGGGAGCAATCGAGGGTCTCCGTCACCCATAACTGAGGGGCTGGAGGTTTCTCGAGCTGGGGTTTCGTTGGAGCCCTGTTCTCAGTGAGCATTAATGAAGCTTTTTCTTTCACTGAATTTGTCTAATCCCTTCTGAGGCCACTGATGAGTTTTGGCTTCCAGAGGCTGTGAGGTCCCCAATTTGGCAGGACTCGGAAGATGCCCTTCCTTTGCTCACAGCCCCCACCCTGATGCTCCGGTTACTTGAGTGGGAAGGGGAAGGGTTTCCCCCCCAAAGGGTCCGTCTGTCACAGCCCACCCAGGCAGAGCCTGTCCTTATGCTAAAAATCCCTTGGGCTTATCCACCCGCCGCAGCAGCTTCCTTGAAAGCTCTGCCAAAACCCTCTCTTGCAAACCGAGTGACAACCATGTTTCCTGCTCTTCTGCATCACAGCAAAACCAGAGAAATGGCTTTAAAATGGCTTTAGAGCAGAAAGCGGAGCGAGAGGCGGCAGAAGCCAGCCAAGGTGCGACGAAAGCTGCCAGGGGCCACGCTGGGGTCCCCGCCTTGCCGAGCGCGGGGTAAGCCCAGCCTGCGGCCGCGCTGGCCCCCCCGCAGCACCGCGGCGGCCGTAGGCGAGCAGGCAGCTGGGGAATCGCATCCCGGCTCCACCACGCAGCTAAAAGCTGCTGGTTCTTGTTGTGGTACAACCCAGAAGTGATTAGAGCGCTGTGAAAATCACCATCCTGTCCTTGCCTGCGGTAAGGTGCCTTCTTTGGGTGCCTTTTTAAGGACGATCTGGGTGATGGATGTGTGGCAGAGCAATCCTGAGGGATCCCGGCCTTCCTGGCTGTCCTTGGTGTGTAGGGGTCCCACTGAGCTGCAGAAGCAGTGTCCTGCTCTGACACTGTAACTGGCCTGGGAAACTTTTCATTAACTTCAGGCTCCTAAAGAGGCAATCTGCTTTTATATTTTACATTAAAAGCTATTGAAAGACTTTAGAAGCCCATATTAATTGCCTGCTTCTTTGCCGGTATAATTAAAAAAAAAAAAAATATTGGGATACTTTAAGAAACTTTCAAAGCATTAGAATGGCCAAAAAGGAGAAATGGCTGCAGGGAACAGAAGAGGGACATGATCTCTGCTAGTGGGTGGTGGCTCTTGCCCTGATTACCTGGGAGGTAGGGATCAAGGGGCTCTTGCCCATCCTGAGTCCACTTGATCCCCTTTAAGGGAGCAACCTGGGCTCATAAAGACACTCGAGCCTTAGGAAGAGGGTCTCCTCGATAGCAAGGTTACCGTGCTGTCTTGGTGAGCTGAGGTCACTACGCAAATAGAAGCTCTTGCCCCTCCTCTGAGCAGGACACTAATTCCCTCAAGTTATCAGCCACAGCTTCCTCCGATTACATGTGGTATTTATTTGGTGACTGGATAATTTGAACCTATAGAGTTATTAATTATGACCTTAATCTGATCATTGCTTTGTTCCATTTTTAATTAGCTTAGTAAAACTGAAGTCATTCAACTTGCTAATATACTTGCTTAAGTGCACGTCTGACTTCATATCCTTTTTACATCCATCGGAAGCACTTGGGACTGGCTCACTCCATCAAGCTGCAACCTGGGGCATGAACTCTGAGCAAACCTCAAGTAATATTAAGTTTACAAGCAGGCCACTGCTCCTGAGTACCTGAGTAGTCCCCTATACCCGTGTTAGAGCTGGCAGCAGGAGCCAGGCTGTGGATAAAATGCCCTGGTGCCAGGCAGTGGGGGAGAAAATGGGAATTTGAACCCCAGTGACTGTGCGATCAAGAATCGTCCTTTTCGGGATCAGCACGAGGGACCACTTCATCCAGACATGAGGTTTTGAAAAGCACAAACCCAGGTGTTTTAGTGGGCACCGCACCACTCGCTGCTCCTGAGCGGAGGGAGCTCAGTCTGTGCACGCCCTTGCGGCTATCGGTCAGCGGAGACTTGCAAGCAGATGGCTGGTTTGGAGTTATCTGCTCCCGACAATTTTAGCAACACTCATGGCAAGCTTCTATCCCAGTATCTTGGAAGGAAACTAAAGCTGCTAGGAGAGGCATGGGGCTGGGCAGTCCTGAGTGCATCTCGGACCTGCCAGCTTTAAGACAACTCCAAGCGCGCAGGCCAGCTGGGCAGTAGGGCTCAGACCTTACAGCCTTTGATGCTGACATCTGATGACTCATTTATGGTCCAAGGGCTGAGATTTCCCTAATCTGGGATCTTGCTGCATTCCTGGCTTTCCTGCGTTACACTGGGCAAATAATTTCCTTGGTTTCCCCATCTGTAAGGAGGGGATAATGGTGCTGGCCGCCACTCCTGAGCCCTTCGAGAGCCATGGATTTGAAGCGCTCTCACTGGAAGGGGTTTACTATTGCTCTTCCCAACTTCCCTACGAAGGAAGACAGGTACAGAGTTTCAGATGGCTTCTGCAAATGTAAGGAGATGCTGCGGGCTCTGCCTGCCCTAAAAATGTGTGCTGCCACTCTGCATCGCAAAGTACCTCTTGCACTATCCCCCAGGGCCACGTCCGTGCCGTGCTAAGCTGGTACAGCTGTGGTGGTTTAGAGGAGGTGCTGGAGGTGAATGTGTGGCACAGATGGGATTTTTAAACAGAGTATTAGCACAAGAAAGTGACAGTAGTTTAATAAAAAGTTGTTTTGCCCTTCTTCTCCCCTCCCGATCGCATTGCTGGCCCTTGCACGAGCACCTGCCCCTGGTTATGGCTGAGCCGCAGTGGAGCTGGGGCAGTGGAGGGTGGTGGCATGGCTGTGGCTAAGCTGGGACCAGATCTGCTCGGGTTTACCAAAATCACGTTGCAATCACACCTTAAGTGGGCAGAGGCGCGGGGATCGTTAGGCATGAGAGTGCTAATGAAACAGAACCACTTCCCTGCCACGTCTTCTACTTTTTCCTGCCTTATTGCTTAATTCACAGCAGGGCAGTTCACATCCATCCTCTTGGGATTGAATTTAAGCAGAACTGTATTTAATCACCTATCTCATTAATCCCTAATATTCTGTGTGCAGGCCTTGCTAACGGAGCTGTGCAGGAAGGCAGTGCTGAGGTGAGAAGAAATTAAGCAGTTTTATCCTAATAGAAAGCCAAACGACCAGTTCCTCAGCTGCCAAATGCTGTAACCCTTATTGGTTTCACTTGAGGACTTGGCCCAAAATCTCCCAAGGGCCCGAGCATCATGTTGTGAAAGAAGGACGGATGCTGTGGAGCTGGAGCTGGGCAATGCTCCCCAGGCACAGGGTGATGCTTGTCTTGGAGCTGGACCAAAAAGGCTTCTTGCTGGTGTTTGCACTGGGCAGGTCCCGTTATGGCACGGTTGTCCCTAACTCCTGGGGCCACCTCCAGGTTATCTGGGGTGAGTGTTCCCTTCAGATTGCACCTTTTTCCTTGGAAAATGCAGGTGGCAGGACCAGTCCCTGCCTGCTACGGGGCAAGGGGTGGCCCCCGTTTCTGCCAGCCCTGGGGCTGCAGCGGGGAAGGATGCGGCTGCAGAGGATTGCCATGGTTACAGGCACTTTCCTCATCATCCTTGTGGTTTGTAACCACTGCTCAGGGAGATGCACCACAAAAGAGCCGAGCAAAGGTGCTGGGATTTCAGACCCCTCCCGATGTCCATGTTCGCCAGGATGGGGAGGATGGAATCTGTTCCCCAGGAAGGAATAGGGAGAAGGAGACCCCAGTCAGTGGTTCCCTTCACTTGCCTGATTTAGGCCAGAAGAAGGTACTTCGTTTGGCTTCAAACCGTCCCTCCCCATTGTTCTCCCCACGCCACTGCCTGTCCATAAGCACTAGGCAAAACCAGTGAGGAACCTGGTAAGGGAGTGTATTGGGTCTGGCTGAGATGGAGTTAGTTCTCCCCATAGCAGCCCTCGTGGTGCCGTGCTCTGCACTGGTGGCTAGAAAGGTGTTGGTAACACACCGGTGTTGGGGCTGCTGCTGAGCAGGGCTGGCGCAGCATCAAGGCTGGCTCCCCAACATTTTTGCCCCCCTCAAGGGCAGGCTGGGGCTGGGCAAGATCTTGGGAGGGGACATAACCAGGACAGCTGACCTAAACTGACCAAACAGATATTCCACATCATATGACGTCAGCTCAGATATAAAAGCTAAGTAAAGGGAGACGGAAGCAGGGGCATTTTTGTCTTCCGGAGCAACCACTAAGCGTACTGAAGCCCTGCTTCCCAGGACGTGGCCAGACATCGCCTGCTGATGGGAAGTAGAGACTAACATCATTTGTTTTTCTTTGCTTTCTTTGTGCAACCTTTGCTTTTATTTTATTAAACTGTCCTTATCTTGACCCACGAGCCTTTTGTTATATTTTCTCCCCCCTTCCAGCTGAGGAGGGGGAGTGATCCAGCGTTTTTGGTGGGTACCTGGCACCCAGCCAGGGTCAACCCACCACAGTATCAAAGCCTGGTTAGTGTGACAGCATGTTGTGGAAGAACTTGGGATAGATAGTTAGGCTGCAGAATGTCCCATAACAAACATGGTGTTTTACTATTTGGTTATTGACCTGTCTCCTTGTTAAAGGTTTATTCCTGCTGGACAGTGAGGCTCTAAGCTGGGCATCACCATTTTTACATAAAGTTTAATTGAGGGTATTTGTTCCACTATTTGAAGAGATTATTGACATAATCTTTTCAGTGTGCAAGATTCCCAGTATTGCTAACACAAAAATATACTTTGGTCAAAAGACTACTTCTTAAAACAAAAGAATTATCCATCCTTTTCCTTATAGAGGAAGGACATGTTTGGTATCACTGAAGTCATCAGCCTTTCTTAATTTCTGTCACTTTGATTTCAATGAGCAGTGATAGCATGATTTAATTAATTGATGCCCTATCCAGGGTACAAATGAAGAACATTATTATTATTATTATTGTTACTATTATTATTAACTATTATTTATAATAATTCTTTTATATAATTCAGAGGATAGTATTATCATAACATTGTGAATTGTATTGTATTTTTCTCCTTCTGGTGAATAAATATGCAAGAATGTTAGGGATACTAGACTGCTTACTTCTCAGTAGTTCTCTCAGTATTTTGATTGTTTACTAGGTATTTCCTGCAAGATTATGCAGTTTCCTTTCCTTAAATAATTAGATAACTGAGATTAATTTTTAGGTAAGAGCCAGTTGTCCAAGATAATCTTTATATGACTTGATAGTAATAGGTCAAGATGGTAGCAGAAGATGCATGTATATTAATTCAAGTGTTACATTTGCATCTAGCAGAATTTTGATGTTTGGATGGTCTCTTCAATAGCTTGCAGGATGGGAGAATTATTCTGGTGATTGGGTTTTACCAAAGGAGCTGAAATCTTTTGTCTTGGACTTCACCAGAGTTGCTCACATTTTTTCACACAATTAATTACATGAAGCTAAATGTATCTGTCTCAGAAGGAAGATTTGGCACCTGTAGGATTCAAATGTGCAGTTAAATGATATAATTTGGAATGATGGTTCCCCTGATTTGGGGGTGAATGTAACAGGTCCTAGCTCTGTGCTCAATTATTCAAGGGCTTTAGAAGAGGTTTGAAGGGCTTGGAGGAGATGCAGTGCATCTCCAGAGACAGAAGCTGTTGTCATTATTACATGAAGTATCCAGGCCCAGACATACCATTTTGAATTCATTTACATAGCAGTTGAGCTTGTACCATAGGTCTGTAACTTCTAGCCTATGAGTTCCAAAGTTTATGGCGTTACCTCCCATTTTGTCTTTGCTTTTTCCGAGGCTTTTCACTAACAAGTTTGTAGCACAAGACTAAGAACCAAGTACATAGATCCACTTTGAAAGATGTGGTTGTACCTCTCTAGCTCTGATGCTTGCAGGGAATTTCATCTTGTCAAATCAATTTAGCATACATTAGTGGAAAACATGTTGAGATATCACAGTCTCCTCAGTAGCTCTGTGGCGTTGCTACCTTTGTTAAGCAAATTCTAAAAACTAAACCATATATGACATGGATTTTTGCTGAGTACTCTTGTCAAATGAGAACAGTCCATTTTACATGTTAGAGATAATCAAGTAATCTGTTTCTAATAATGTTAGACAACAAAGAGAATATTCATCCAATGCTATTAATAGTTTTGCATTTGGCTACATGTAAAATTAAATCCGTTTTGTTTCAAAACCTTTTAGAGTAAAGACATTTAAGCCATACAGTCATATGTTATACAGTGACTCACAGGGTATCTTTGCTCCCCTGGTGCAAAGTCAAAAACAGTTTATGTCCCAAACTGGTAACTGAGCAGAGCCACCCTCCAAGGTGTCTTCAACAACCTTTTGAAAGAAGATCTCTACCGTGCTGTCAGAGGTGCAAGGAGACTAGTATGAGATGACTGATGTATTCCCTGCCTGGGTGGAATCCTAATAAGTTTATTACATTTCCAGTTAAAGAGCTACATTTCCAGCTAAAAAGCTACATTTCCACTGAGTGATTCAGAGATACCCCAAACTATGAAAATGAGCCTTATGTGATCTAAATTGACTTAGCTGTCGTGCAGGTTAGAAAAACCCGTATCTCTGTCTTGACGTAAATCAAACACAGAATAGGATGATCTTACCAAAGAAGGCCAAAGGAGGGGAACAAAAGTACAAGGACATAATTGAATCCCTTTGCCTCAGTCAAGTCAGAAGGAGATGGAGCCTCCTTATCCAACAGCAGTGGAGCTTGGGCTCTAATGGAAAGGAAATAATGTGTCTAATTATCTTCTAATGCTGATTGTAGTGCATCTGCATGAAGTGAGTGAGTGTCATCACCCAGCATGGCATTTATGCATGTTCAGGCACCATTAGTTATACATTCATTAGCATCCGGACACGGGGAGAGACAAAGGATGGAAATGTGGAAATGTAGCAAATCAATAAAATAGTGCTGAAATACTTGTTTCAAAAACTAGATACCCCTTTTCAGATGCTCGTCATTGTTCAGAAAACTCATGATTTCATGTCATTGTAATAGGTTTTAATCTGTTCCTCAATAAATACATAACATAGATTCACATCAGAATTCTCTTTACATAAGAATTACTGGATAAAAAACAGCAAATGCTACCAGGCAGTCTAAACAAGTTTCAGAAAAACCTGTATATAAAAAAAAAATATTCCTACTTTCATTTTCACAAATTTGGCTGCTGTGAGTTGAGCTGAAGAAACCTTCTCTCAATGCTGTCCTTGTAGGCAGGATGTCGTAATAGAAAACATCAGTAGGTTGCAGAGCAGTTGTTTCATGAGCCTTACAAAAGAACTGAGCCTTATAAAAGAACCAAAGAATATCCTATTTTATGTGTCTAGATTTGAAAACAGTTACAGGACTTAATCAAAATTTTAACCAACAGAATTTGTAGCTTGAAACATGTATAGAATGGAAAACCCTCTTACTTTCTGATTCCTAACTTCTTGTTCAAGTGATGTTAAGAGTCTGACTGGGTTCTTAGCATATGCCCCAGTGGAAATAGCAGTGAAGATGTACGTGAAATACTGCATTACTCCAGCTGTCACTGAAAAGATTTGATACTACTGATACAAGCTGATACCAACTGTCAGTGAATGCAACGAGGTGGCTGAAAGTTATGCCTGTAGCCAAGCACCTTGTTGAACTGATTGACAGAAAGACTGGATTGCAGTGACAGTCATGATAAGGCACCCAGTTCTGATCACCTGAGTCCCAAGTGTAGTAATTTTGGCTCCATATATAAAGAAATTGTGGCATAGTCTATATTTATCTTTGTGTACTTGGTTGGTTGTGATTAAAATTGAAAGGTATTTTCCAAACCAGGAACACACTTTCCCCTGAAAATGACAGCAGACTGTAACTGATTTCCACTCACATCATGGCTGAAAGGGTGGAACTTGCTGGGGCTCTCTGGCAGGGTCTGCAGCACGCTGGCTGCTCCCCGCAGTGCCGCTGGCTTCAAAGGTCCACGATTTCCATTCAGATGCTCAAAGGCTTTCCTCAGTGTCTGAAAACTCCAGGCAGACCTGCCAGTGCTGTGTCAACCCTCTTCTCGCCTGCTTCACCAGATCAAGGTCATTGTAGAATTTTATACTGCTTGTTTTCTCCAGGCCATTAAAAGCCAAACATCACTGGTACAGTGCCAAACTCCTCAGTGACACTGGTGCCTGCTTTGGGATCGGGGGCAGGGTAGTCTGTTTCCCATGCCTTTTCCCATTGATATTAAACAGAGATGGTGTGGGAAAAGTCTTACCTCAGAAGAATTTTATCATCCTAAGAATTACTGATATTGTTTCATATAAATTGAGACAAGCCCTCGGTGGAATTTCCTGGGGTTTTGATGGGAATTTTGTTTGACTATACTACATGTTGGTGGTATTTATGAATATGTTCATCTTTACATCTCATTTACCACAAGGTTTCTTCTCTTAGACAAACACAGTCTTGCTGCCACCTCAGAAGCCATTCCCATGGTGCCTACACCATGCTGACACCATTAATCCCACCATCTTCTTTAACGCATGTCCAGCTACCTTAGAAAACCTCTCCTCTCCTTATCTATGATTTCACTTCTAATCAAAATATGATCTTCTGTACTGTTACAGGGTTAGCTTTCCAAGCCTGCGTTTAAACATTGAGACAACTTTTATGCCTTGTCACAGGCTGCTCCTCATGCTTGACGGCCACCCCACAGAGTCACAATGCAATCTCCACTATTAATACTTCTTAAGATGGTTTTATCAACCATTTTTTTTCCAATGGCCTACCTCACTGTTGTTCCTCAAAGCTCTTCATGAAACTCTTCATTTCAATATCCATAAAATGAAAGGCCTTATTAACAGGGGAGCTGCCAATTTATTGAGGCTATGGCCTGTCATGCTGACTGATGTTTTCTGATCATTCCTGGAATTTGCCTATCTGTCCTTACATAGCTCATAATTTCTCTGATGTAATATGATCTTTTAGTTCTGTGTTTGTATCAAGTATAGTCTTCCAATAAACTACAGCTAAAATATTTTCATCAAATTCCTGTTTATGAATATTTTTTTAATCCTCTCTTCTCTTTGCAGAGATATCAGCAAGAATCAAATATCTGACATTGCGCCTGATGCATTCAAAGGCTTGAAATCTCTCATTTCACTGTAAGTAGAAAATAGAACTGAATGGGCATTTGGGGAGAGCTTGCATGTAAGAGAAATAAAAATGATAATGTGCTGTCTGGGACAACTTACGCTTCTGTGTGCAATTGCCAGCTTGTGTGAAGCATCTAATCTTCTGTAAGTGAAAAATTGGTCATGAAGGTTAGCAGAAGGAACTGTTTACACGTCTCTAGTAACTTCTTTTATAGATGAACACCCCCAAGGTTACTGATTTGTTTATTTCTTTAAATCAGTGCACTAGTTGATCTACTACACCTGCAGGCTAATCCATACCCCCCCAACTCATCATGGCTCACAAAAATCTCGTCATAGCTCAGACACTGTTTGGTGGTGCTAATCAGGGAGGAGTTAAGAGGAAATACTTCCATACTGAATTTTGCTTGTCTATTAAAAAACTGAGATTGCACTCACTTGTGAGTTTTTTGGTTTATTTGGTTTTGGGGTGGGTTTTTTTCAAACTAGGTAAGGAAGAACCTAAGCTCTTAAGAAAACGTTTATATTTCTCAGCTGTAATTACTACTTTATTAACCTGAAAAGGGACTAAAATATGACTTCATACAGAAGATAAAAGGAAGGTAGGATCTCTTGACGACCATTCGTTTCTCTTTATAGAACACAGAAACTGTTTTAGCACCAAGTTGAATTTAAATGCAGCTATATTTCAACCTAACTACCCGCAGCACTATTAACACAGTGGAGCTTTTAATGGGTAAAAGGAGCAGTACAAGGTCAGAAGCTGCATATGAAGAATGAACTGGAATAGAGTGTTAGAAAGAGCCCCAGGTTGAGAGAAGAGGATAAGCTGAACTGGAATGATATTTACCTGCATTAATTTTAAAGACAGTTTTAAAACATTTAGCTCATTAATATTCATATAACACAGTTTGATTTTTAAGAGTTTACTTTATTTCTAAAAGCTGCCATAATTTTATTCTCTGAATACCGGATAATTCTAACAACCTATATAACTTGTTGACTAGTACAAATATTAGAAGGTTATTCAGTAGTAAACTTATATGTTGCAGTAAACTTCTCTGCCAGAATGCAGAAGGATGGGCCTTTTTTTGTGCCCTGAATCCAGCTGGGAGAATGCCAGAAATACGTATTAAGTGTTGCTAGCCTTTGTTGAATACTTAGGGCGGTGTTATTCAGCATGCTGTGGAAATGGTCAAATCCCTCAAAGCTGTCTGGAAACAATTCAGTAGGAGAATGACATTTACTGAACACTACAGTTTTGGCTTAGTATGAAACTACTGCTGATGCTGCAATGCTACAGCTTTCTGGTCTTGGCAAACTTGCTGGCTATGAGCAAGCTGGACAGGCCAGACTTTTCTACTGGGGTTGACTTCCCAACTCAGAATTTATTCAGCTTTAGCTATAGCTACTTCAGATGCGCCCAAGTGGCCTCAGGAGTGGGACAGAACACATCACAGTGGATTGAGAGGAAATGAGAATATAAACCGGGCAGGAATTTATGGTGTTTTGACTTGCACACAAAAGCAAGTGAAATGCCTGTGTATTCCTTGCCCAGTCATCCAAAATTATATTTTAAGTAAATTATGTTTAAATACATTTATATCCAAGTGAGTAAAATAGTGCTTAAGTTAATGGTCGGAGGTTACAAGGGGGAAGAGAGCGGGCGGAGAGATGAGATGCACCACAGGAAGGGCTATAGGAAGGGAACTGCTCCGAGCAGTCTTTCCTTTGTTCAGCATTTGTCTCTGCCTCAGTTTCCTTCTACCGCAGCCACACAAAGCTGTTGTAACACACAGTCTGTTTCTCCTTTCTTTGGCAGACTGGTGTCTAGGACAGTATCGACTCCAGCCTTGAAATTGTCAGCCTCTTCCTCTAAGTTCAGTTGTCCATTGTGCTTGCCATTGGCTTTTAATTTCTTTTGAAAGGTTTTATTCTTGCTGTTCATTGCAGGTAGGTCTTAAAAATGTTTTCCCTATGGCTGATAGGCAAGAGTTAGTTTCTTGGTCTTTCATGACCTGTCACCTAGACCTCTGGCAGGTTCTTTCCTATTGGTCAATTCCGTAGTTTTTTTCAGTTTCTGAGCCCTAGATATCTTTATGGAGCAAGATTATCTGCTGTTCTGCAGAATCTGGGTTTCTCTGAAGAAACCTCCCCCAGGCTTCTACTTCTGAGAAGTAGAGGATCTTCTTTCATCTGATCTCTGCTAGAGCCACCAGTACGGTTCTATCAACCGCAGAAAGACAAGTGCAAGAGAAGAAACTTCCTTTGAAGTTTGCCAGGCCTCCCAGTGAAACTGCCGAAGGGGAGAGAACAAGGAGGTAGAAATGAAGTAAAACACTTTGCTTACTGGTGTTTTGCCTTTTATGCGGTTCAGTCTTTCTGGTGCCTGAGGCCCCAATAACTTTAGTCAGCTGCATGCCCTGAAGGAATACTGCTCTGCATACAATGCTTCAGCTCAGCTGAGAGTAACTTTTACTTTTCATATATGTAACTCAAATGTGATCGGTGGCATGCATTTTAATGAGACACCATCGAGGTTTAATCTGTGCACAAAGCAGCTGGACTTTACAGCTAGCTGAGTTAAAACAAGAATAAAGGAGGGGAAAATATTAATGCACAAATGAAAGTAAGTAACTTTGTTTCCATTAAAAATGGAGTACTGCTATACCGCCTAAAATCCTTGGGTTTTTTTCCTCTGCATTATTGCTATTTTCTGCTCCTCCCTTTACTCCCTGTTTGCATGCGATTGCAGTGCTCCCTGTGGGTCTAAGAGAGTGAAAGTGCTTATCTGGAAGACAGCCAACATTGTTAGTCTAGCTGGCTAATGGAAGCCTATATATAGTGGGTTGCTACTTTACTTTCTTCTGAAGTTAACTTAGGTTAGTGTTTCCAGCCAGAACTGTTTCTCAGAGTACTCTGCCTATTATACCTATGTAGAGATGGAAAAAAAAAATGGTGTGTTATAGTTTTCAAAACATAGGAATGTTTATTACAGAAGCAGTTTCCCCTAAAATGTATAAAACTTTAAATCTTTTAAAAGAGCTAAATGATCCATATGCTAGCAGGTCATAGGCTTTTATTTTAAATCCATATATTTCCTCTAACAAGAAATCCACCTATGGGAGTCAAACAGGTCACAAAGTCTTAACACTTTAAATAAGCCATTTCTACCTTAGGTTTTCTCTGCATTTAGCAAGAGAAAGGCAAGCTTGTTCTTGTAAGGACTCAAGACTTCTCCATTCCCCACACACAGGAAGAAAAAAATTGTTTTCTCCATGCCCATTTTTCAGTGGGATTTTGTCCCTTTTCATATAATGACTCTGTCGAACAAGGAATTTCTACTCTGTTTTTCTTAGAAATATTTGGGCAAGTACATAAATTTCTTTCTTCTTCACAGAGTTTTCTGCTTTTTCCTTTTCCTCTTGTTGTGTCATATGCAGGTGGCACTGTGAATCACTGGTCACCTCTGGGTCTGTATGTTCTGTGGATTTAATTCTGTTACAGTGTCTGAAGTTCCCTTTCAAAGTTTAGGCACTAGGGCTTAGATCCTTAGCATATTTTGGTATGAACCAAACTTCAAACCTGTTTATGGACGAAACTGAAGATACAGTAAGATGCAGCCTCTGGTTTTGAGAGAACAGAGCTGTGGTGAGATTGCTATAAAGCCGTTGTGGAGAATGGAGGGTGTTGTGAATCAAGGCCTGAGAAAAAGGGTCTTTAGTCTTAAAGATGCTACTGTGAGTTCTGGGAGGAAGAAGATATGTTGCATAATTTCAGTGACAGCTGTTGGACAAATAAACTGCTTGTCTCTACCAAAGTCTCTCCTCTTGAAAAAGTGGAAGTATTTCTCTGTCTCAAAGAGATGATATAAGGGTGTATACATTGAAGGTTCTGAGATGTAGTGATACTGCATTTCTTGGGACCATATGAAATATCCAAGATGAGAAACAAATAATTACAAGATTTGACTCTAAAAAAATAGTAAGCAGCACAGAAGTAAGTGGGCCGTGATAAGGTAGCCATGGCTTTTGTGTTGGAAGGATTAGACTTGCCATCCAATACTTCTTTCCATATAAACATGAGAGCAAGTAGTATCCTTGCATTGAGAAGTGTGGCAAAATTGTTTGCTGCAAAAGAATGTGTTATCTTAATTTTAAGCAAAAATTGGAGAAATGTTCTATTTGTAGTACACTGTGTTTGTGTTACATAGTTAGAATTGCACTGTGCTGGAGTTGGAGTGGTTAATAACTCAGCGCAGAACATGGGGGCTAGGTTATGAATAGTTTCATGTTTCAAGATTGCTGCATGCACTTTCTGAAGTAAATGAATTTTTCATTTAATCAACTGAAAATCTGTCTAATATCAGTGAGAGGATTGTATTAGCATTTGGTTATTGTTAAAAGTATCGAAGATAAATGTTATTCTTGGGGTCAGTAAACTTCCCACAAATGTAGGTTTGGAAGACCATATCCAGACTGTCTGGGGACATTTTATGAGATATGACAAAATAGTCTAAGCCTTCAGTGTGTTAAACTGAATGAATAAATTTTCGACCACTGCAGAGGGAGAATTCCTTTGCTTTTGTTCACATACTGAATTAAGCTAGTGAACAATTTAAAAGCTTAGATCAGCCTGGGCACAAAGACAAGAGACAGCTTAGATTTTGACATAGCAGTCCCATTTAGACCATCATCTCCTGGGTGATGATGTATGTGGTGTCATTCATGGTGATTTGAAATCTGCAATAAAATACTGTCTGTTGCAATAACTGCCAAACTTATTTTAAGGTAACAAATTGCTTTGGATAGTTTTACTGTGATTTATTTAGCCTAACTTGTTCTGAAGAAATATGAAGTAGTGCAGGAGAAAAAATTACATGTCTAACTGTCTTTCAGATATTAGAAATTTATTGCTGTTTTTACCCCTATCAATTCCTCCTCTTTTGAAAACTTGAATTCTTATTGAGCCTGTGCCATTGTACGCAGCTTGGGAAATATAATTCTTCCTAGCAAGAATTGTTTTCACAGTCTGAAGGCAAGTTAAAAGCATTCTGAGGACTGAAAAAGACATTGCATAAAGTCAAAATTTGACACTTCAGTAAGAATGTTTCAGCCAAGCCAAAATAAAGGAACACTTAGCTGGAAACCATATGGTCTAGAGTAGGGAATTCTGTGCTAGGCTTTCATACCCCCAAAAAGTTCTGTGTCACCTTCCAGGCAAAAAATCTCTATATTCTGGGATCTGACTTAACAAAGCAGCTAAATTGCAACTGCATTTGCAAGTAAGGTAGGCCAACGAACAGTAAAATAAAGGCAACGCAGCAATTATTGTTTCACACCCTTAGAAGGTGGTATGCTAAACTTCAGTGCATATGAAAGGCCATCAGTTGGTAAAGTCTTTGCAAATTCTTTAATTTTAAAATTGTTCAAGAGGTCAGAATGTCTAGAGACTATGAAGAATCAGTGAGACTTTTATGTTTCAAGACCCTGCTGCTGAAGCCGTATGGGCCACCATAGGGGTGGAATGTATTGGGTTTGCATGGCAAGGTTTTGGTAGCAGCGGGGTTACAGGGGTGGCTTCTGTGAGAAGCTGCTGGAAGCTTCCTCTGTGTCCGACAGAGCCAACACCAGCCGGCTCTGAGATGGACCCACCGCCGGCCAAGGCTGAGCCCGTCAGCCACGGTGGTAGCGCCTCTGGGATAAGGTATTTAAGAAGGGGAAAAAAAAACTTGCTCAATTGCAGTCAGAAGAGAGGAGTGAGAGCATGTAACAGAACCAACCCTGCAGCCCCCCAGGTCAGTGCAGAAGGAGGAGGAGATGCTCCAGGCGCCGGAGCAGAGATTC
>JAVJGG010000043.1:4534043-4597592 GCA_035590195.1 Aviceda cuculoides
AGATCTAATATTTACAACTTCAACTGACCTTTATTTAAAATAGACTTGTAAGAAGCGACAAGTTCTGTGTGTACTTTCAGAAACTGCTATTACTAGTCTTCCCAAAATTCAACCAGTCAAATTTTAGTTTGAGTGGTTCTCCTTTTTAACCTGCTTTTTACACTATTTGCACTTGGATAAATAGTTGAGATACTTAGTACTCCCATAGCTCTTCTGGTGAGGTTGCTTGGAAAACATCTCCATGGCAAATTTGCCAAGTTTGAAGTGCTTGTGTTGATTTGTAATTGTAAATTGAATCCCAGTACCTAAGAGCTTAAAATAGGATCTACCAATTATTTATTGTATACTTTTGGAGCTTGTTAGAAGCTCAAAGAAAATCCAGTGAGGCACAAACTCATAGAAAGTATTTTTTTTTAAAAAAAAAAAAAAAATAACAAAAAATTACTCTAAAGAATGTACATCAATTCCAATATTTTGTATTGTATACATTACACTGTTATATACACAAGTATAATTAAACAGTGATGCAAACAGTATATAAATGCAGGATAAAGAAATTAGTTTTCCATTTCAAAGTCCTTTATAGCACAGTAGTCTCTCCTCCCCATAGCCATCTTCTGGGCTTTAAGTGATGTGTAAAATCTTCTTGTTCTATGGAGTTGTTCATTTTTTTCATGGAGAAGAAACAACAGGAATTAAAAAAAAAAAAAAACCAACTTCTGACTAGATATAAGGGGAAGTATTTTCATGATGACAAGTCAAGCAGTGGAGCAGGCTTCCCAGAAAGTTGTGCATTCTCTGCCCTTGAAGATTTTAAAGACCAGACTGGATAAAACTCTAAGCAACCTGGTCTGACCTTATAGCTCACCCTGTATGAGGCAGTCTAACAGGACAAGAAACGTCTCAGGCTTCTTGCCATTCTGAATTATCCTGTGATCTGATGAAATAATTATTTCTCAGATAAAGAAAATACCTGCATTAAGTATCTAAAATTGGTCATGCTTTGAGTCAGGTTCAGACCAGATCACATCTGGAGGTCCTGTGCCACCTACGTCATTTCTGGGTTCTGCGATTCTAAATTCTTAGCAAAATGACGTATAAACTTTTCCCTTGGTTACTCAAAGTATTTCTGGCTGCAGCAGAGATACTATGCAACCCTTGTCCTTCTAGTCCAGGACAGAATACTCTCTCCTCAGACCTGTTTAATAGCTTTAGAATTGTTTTCAAGCCATTTGCCTCAAGCTTTTTTCCTTCAGATTTCTGCATTTAGACTGCTATTGTGATAATATTACTAAACTCAATAACTGCTGTTAAAGTGAGGGAGCAGCATCTGCCAGACACAGAAATACAGTTACAGTCAAGCATCAATGAAAGACTGCAGCAGCATCTGCCTTTCCCGTGTCACTTCTGTAGCCTGTCCGCATGCAGCTTCCCAAACAAGCGCTAGTTTGTACGTCAGTGTGCAATTCATTAGCTCCTCTGACGCCACTGCTCCAAGCTGGACTCGCCTGACAGAAACTCTGCTGGTTATTATTACACAAGAAACTAACTTTCTGATAGCAGAGGAAGTTGAGATAATGTGTTTATTCTATTGTCCATATGAATTATCATGTGGTTATCTAAAATCAGCTGTGACCTTATCTCCAGGCGTAAGTTAGACAATATTGAATTTTGAATAACAGAAGTCCAGATGCTATAACAACACGTGCTTATAACTCTCCAGGTAGTAACACGAGTACCACAGGATTGTTTTATGGATGGTTCAGCTGGAGTTGCAGTCTTATGGATCAGAAATGAAAGGAGGCCTTTAAAATCTCTCCAAAACAGGACTGTCAAACTGTGCTCTGTGCTTCCTTCTTCACTTATTATAAGTTGTGACTTTTTCATTTTAGTTTACGTTGAATAAATTTGTCATCACCATCATCCAGTTTCCTGAACGTGGGGAAATACTTGAAGCTGGTTCAAACAAGCATGATGATGATTTCACACTGGTTATTATCAGTTGAAGCACTGACAGACTCTTCAGTGGTCAGTCATCACATTAGAAAATGTAGTAGACATCTAAATAACTTGACACAGTGAGAGTCAGATTGCTCCCCTACACTCCAGGACATTTTAAAACATTCCAGATCCTAATATAATTATTTTATCAATAAGTAAGCAGGGGCACACACAATTCTGTCATTAGACGTTGCTTGTCATTGACGGCTGGGACGACGGTGTACTTGACTAGATACTTCCGTATTGGCACTTCAGCTGTTCTTCTGTGATAAGCCGTGTTAAATCAAAGATGATGCTTGATTCCCTATAAATTTCAAGAGAAAATGCTGAAAAAAACATGCCAAAAAGTTTTTTTACTTTTTACGACAGGTATTGTATATCCTAAGGAATGCTTTCTGCCAAGAGTCCTTTCTTTGCTGCCCTATAGTGCCTTTGAATGAAGATGAAGCCTTTGGCTATTGATATTCTATAAAAGTCATGTATATTCAATTTGTATTCTGCTGTTACCCATGCAAAACTGTTACCCAGTTCTCCTCTTCCATACAAGTCTCCTATGCATTTTGCATCTGCCTTTTTCTGGTGAGTTCTCATTTTCCCCAGTGGAGTCTGGCATGTGGGATGTGCCAGCCGGTTCATGGGATGCCGAACATTTTCATTCTTATCATGTTGTCGTCGCTGTCAAAACACAAAGCTAGTGGAAAAGAAAGAGAAGTTTTCCAGTGGCTCTGTGCGGCTTTTCTCCCTGAACACTTTACTCCTGGCTTATTAATGCACCTAGGACGATTTCTGGTCCATCTTGTAGCAGCAGAAACCAACCTGCAGTCTCCAGCACGTGTTAAGGTTGCTAGGCTGCTGTTTCATTCTCTGAGTTATGTAGGTATTTGCTTATAGTTCGATTGCTTGATTTCACTGAGCTGAAAATATGAACATTGCTAAGGATAAGAGCCATATAAACATCCCTATTTGCTCTTAAAAAAACCCACAAGTTTTTTCAATCATTTTGGGTTTGCAGTTCAAAATGTTATTTAAATGTTAATCACTTGAAACTGTGGTTGGGCATATAATTCAATTATGGGACCATCTTAATTATGCAGATGGTGCGTATGAGCATCTGATACAATTACAGTGCCAATTCAGTACACATTCGTTCAAAGGGCTTAGCTGAAACACATTATTATTTCAATGTGTGTGGACAAATTCACTTTTTCAGGAAATGGGTTCATGGAATTGTAATATTGCTCTGCTCTGCTCATTGCTTTCAATGGCGTGTAAACCACAAGGTCTTTAACCGTTCTGCTGTGTTCTGTGGTGGTCCTAGGTTTGCAAGAGATTTCTTCATGTTTTTAACATATCCAGAGGGATGAAAATGGAGACTTGAGTTAATAATCCATCATCCCTCTGGGTAGCCGGCGGTTTTATTTCTACTTGAATTTTTAACCTCCTTCTGAACGTTGCACCACATCTGGAGGCCGTGCATAAATCTCATCCAATCAAGCTGATAACAAAATAGGAAAATTAGTGGAATTTACTTTCACCATAAATTGGTGCAAAATAAATACAATATAATTCTTGCTAAAATAAGACTCAGCTTTTAATATTGTCCCTCCTTTTGGTGTGAGTCCAATAAAAGAAACCCTTATATGTTTTACAGCATGGTTCAGTGTTTAAGGAAGATCAGTGTTTCTGCTTCCTAGAATATGTTTTTCTCATCTGCCTTTGTGTTAGTTTAAAAAAAATAATAATCTTATAAGCACTCCATGTGAGGCCAGCCTTGTATACCTAATTAATAATTAGATGCCATTAGGGGGGCTGTGATAGTGAAGAAAGATTAAGCGAAGAAATGGGATTAATATAGGGGAATATTCATAGAGGCGATATTTTTAAATGACTGTGAGTTTTGAAAGGAATATAAACCTTAATGGTTCTGGCCAAAAGTCATCCTCTTAACTCATAGTAAGTAGGAGGAAAAAATTTTTAGGGATGATTTATTCTGCTTTCTCACAGTTTTTCACTTCCACTCTAACTCCTTTCTCACTGATTCCGATCAGAAATAGGTCATTAATCTATCTCGTGATCCACCAAGTATGGCCACATCTGTATTACCATGGAGCACATAATCTGTCATTTTTAGATTTAGGTTCTGCACATATATTGCGTAGATGATATACAGAATAGGTGTTGTCACTTCAGAAAAGCTGTGTAGTACCTGAATTTCCACTTCTAAACAGTCTGCACAAGCACTTTCCTGTTCCACATTACTTTCTCTGATACTTAAAGGAGAGAGTGTGCCTCTGTATTTGTTGCTATGTATAGGATCAGTTTCTCTCATTTTTGGTATTTCGTGCTTACAGAAATGTCACAGATTATATCACCATGAATCTAGTCATTGAAAATTCATGCCAGGAAAACTTGTCATATTGTAAATTTTAATTTCCAGCATCGGGTTTATTCATGTTTTGTTGAAACTAATCAGAATGGATTCGAATCCTGTGTATTCAGTGCAGTTCTAGGTCAGAATTGCTCTGAGGGTTTTTTAAGTGGGATCAATGATGGTTAGACTTCAAACCCACTCTTCACACAGAAGCGAATAGAATCTGCGCAGTGCAGCTCTGCTGTGTGTGCACTTCTTAAGCATCACAAAAAGACATGCTGGTTGTCCACATATACAAATAAAACTGTAGTTCGGTTGTAAATTCTCTTATTACTGAGATTATTTTCACTTTTGCTTTATGCTTTGTTACAAGTACTGCTTGCAACATAAAATATTACTATAATATTAGTAAAAAATTAATGTCTAGCAAAGTAAATCAAAGTACATACTTGCTTTCAGTTTTCTTCCTGTATAAGTTAGGTACCAAGCCTCTGTGATGGAAGGACCAATCTAAGCTAATGCGCGTAACCTAAAACCAATGTGGGACCCCAGTGCGGAAGGACGGGGGCTAGAAACCGAAGGATTTGTAATGGCTAAATGCATGTCTTGGGATATTGTTCAAAACTCAGTAGCTGATTCTGCCTTCTAATAACTTGTTAACCGGTTCTTTATGGAAAAGATAATGTACAAGCTTGAAAGAGAAATGCATAATGCACAAGAACCAGGAGAGAATGAAGATTGCTTTGGCTTAGACATGTGAGTGGCTGTAAGAAGCAAATAGTAAGAGGTGACATTGATGTTTGCTTTTGGAACAAAATCTCAGAAGTTGGATGCATGGGAGGAACTGTTCCTGTAGCCTAATATGAAAATTACCCTGTTACTTCTGGTGGAGTCAACAGGGGTGTGGATTAGGTGCTCATAATTATCAGTCACAGAAATACAGATTCCAGAGGGGTCATACTAGTGCTGCTTATGATTTCATAAATTTTTTTTAGCTATTAGTTCATGCAAAAATATCACCTCATTTATCCATCGTTGCCTTCTATGGGACTTTCTCTTATCTAATGTCAAACTTCATTTTCCACAATGTATGAAGAAGATTCAGGTAAATTGATATTGACTTTTCTGTAGGCTAGAAAGGTGAGTTCTGCTCTGCCACCCTGTCATTCCAAAGCACTGCATTCCTGTTGTCCTTGAGAAAAGGGCTGTACTCAAGTATGTGTCCATCTTTTATGTATCACTGTAGCCATTTACAGCAGTGACGAGACTGCCAAAATGACAGTAGGAGCAGAGAGGTGCAACGAGTGTACAATGTTCCAAAGGTATCAGCAATGCAAAGGCAGGGTGCTATGCAGAAGAAACTCCTTCTGAAGTTATTTTTTGGAGTAAAAGAAAAGCATCATGTGCAGCTAACAAGCATGCATTTCTTCCCTGATAGGTTGCCCTGTTGTCCGTAGTGGTGTATGTGCAGTTTGTTGAAAATGGAAGTTCCTTGGGCTGTTAGACACGTATTTAAGATGGTATATTTGCTTGCTGAGGAATGGACGATGTCTTTTCCTTTTTTCCTATGAACACATTTGTTTTCTGATATAGTATTACTGTAGTGCCTCATAGAGAGCTACAATGTTGCAATATTAAGACCTTCAAACTCATGGACAAAGTACCAAGAATTTTGAGACCAAGAGAACTGAGTTAACAGCATATACTATTTGCAATGTACCATTTTTCTCAGGCTGATAGTAGTCAAAAGATGTGGATTTTGGCTTTTGTAAGAGCAACAGGTCATTTCCTGCCTATTTTCCTTCTAAGTGTAGAATACCACATATGCAGATGGCAATGACAATTTAAGTGTATTGGTGTTTGATTGTCTCAGAGATCCAACTTGTTGTTGGGATTGTAGATACTTGTTACATGTGACAGACTCTGGCTGGATAATCTAAGAGAACTTGCACAAGTACTGTCAAAGATTTTCTGGCTGAACTGATTAGTTCTGCCAACTGGCTGCTGTGTAGATGTGCAAAATATATATTAAAAAAAAAAAAAAAAGATGCAAACTGCCTTTGTGCTGCTTTTCTACAACCGCACAGGAATCTCGTGTAACTGGAATGGAGTAGGTCCATAGAATTGTAGGACAACATTGTCCTACAAAATTGAGGTTGGAAGGGACCCCAGGTGATCGCTAGCCAATGAGACTGGACAACCCTTCCTCAAAGCAGAGCCACCTTATTAGGTCAGAGCAGGATCCTCATGGCTTTATTCGGTATCATCCTGAAAACTTCCAACAATGGAGACTGCACAACTCCTCCGAGCAACCTAGTCCGCTGCTCGACTATCTTTAGGTATGATGTGAGCTTGGCTTTCAGGAAGTTTTAGTCCAGACCTTCCACTTCTCTCTTCTTGTCTCTGAGGAGAACCACGTTTTCTTTCCTTCCATGATCAAATTAACCCTGCACTGCTTATCAAAACATGTCAAACTTCCAGAATGTCAGTTAGACTTAAGACAGCTGCTGGTAGAGAAAATTGGAAAAAAAGGTTCTTCTCGTTGCGAACTATGTGTATGAGTGTGTGCATGGAATAGGAAGGTGGGGAGTATTTGCCACTTCCATGTGTATATATTAAGCTGAAGACTTCTTTCAATATTCGTGTAGAATTTTGAACAAAGGGGGAAGGGGGGCATAAAAAAACCCCAATCTTTTAACTATTTTAAGATAGGTAGCACTGTTAAATGTCTGTATACTCCCCAGCTATGAGAGTACTAATATTGACTGTGGTTTTTTCACCTTTTTTAATGTAACAGGTAAATGAACACCTTTAAATGTGGGCTGGCTTTGGTGACTAGGTTAATATTTTTTTAGATTTAAACCCAAAGTTCAGTCTTATCTTTATTTGATTATTACAAGATTAATGAATTATAAACCTTTCCTCTGTTTTCAGGCTTCTCAATGCCAATAAGATCAACTGCCTGAGGGTAAACACGTTCCAAGGTCTGCATAATCTCAAACTGCTATCTCTTTATGACAACAAACTGCAGACCATCAGCAAGGGGCTCTTTGCACCTCTCCGATCGATCCAGACTCTGTGAGTATGCAGTTGTATCATAAATGACAGCTCTCTTGTTTTCCCCTAAAGGTGTTGCCTGTCTTTGCAAAGGCTTTGCATCTGACATTAAGACAATTTGGAAGAGACCCCAAGGTAGTATCCCCTCCTTTTTCTTAGAGAAATAAAAGGAGCAAGAAAAAGAAGTATTGCATAAATTCAGCACAGCCAGCTATTGGTGCAGCCTGCCCATAGTGACATAAATGTCATAAGTGTATTAAGCTCCCAGAGTAATTCATTCATACTGTTGGGAAGATAATATGTAAATTTGAGTCTGTACAATATATGAAGAGCAGATTCTATTAAAACCATTGCCTAATAGTTTTCAATAAGCTAGTGAGTTGGCATCTCTCGTTACTGGGTCTTAGTCCTGCTGTAGGGTTTGTGACTTCTGAAACTGTGTTTCAGGTGACATTGCACTTAAGGGAAATGATACATTGTGTTGTTTGTTCCCTTAAGAAAATCCACTAAATATTTTCCGAGAGTCTTAGTATTGGAGATATTAGGAGAAGACAGGCCAGAAGCAAAGTTGGAAGCAAAAGTATAGAAATGACTCAATATTTTACAGAAAGAGGTTTCATGCTAAAGCTGTGAGTAATAAGGTAAACAGTACTCTTTCAGAGATGGAGTTGGCCGTCTGATACAAATTAAAAACAAGGAAGACCCCCCTTCACCCAATGTTGTTTATGCGTGTTTATATATATTTATGTGTGCATATATAGATATAAGGCTCTGTGTGTTTATGTAATATGCAAGTATATCCTTTTCCAGTATTAAAATATATATGGGTATGTGTATATATATGTACTGGAATATATATGCACATTATATATGTATATACATACACATACTATAGTACCGGAAATATATATATATATATACATGCACATATATATTTTAATACTGGAAATGTATTGGCCAAATTAGTTTTATAAATGTTTTAATTCATATAAAAGTGAACTAATAGGGATGGTTTCTAGCAGCAGGGTCCCTGCTACTTCCTCAGGCAGCCACAAGCACAACCTTAATTTCCAACAGATATCTGGCCAGTATGTATCACTGCAAACCATTAAGGCATTAGAATAATCATGTACAAACCCTCCCAGTCCTGCCCCCCCACCCACATGCTTTCTTCTGCTGCAACATGCTATATATGTACATGGATATGTATGTAAACAAGGGCAACAAAGAAGGTTCATTTACAGAGGTATATAAGATTTGTCAAGTCCAACAACAGGCAACACCCTTAAGGCATAAAACTTTCTCCTTGGTTTCCATGGGGTTTTATTGGCACTCCTGGCGGCCGTTACTTAGAATGGACTTGTTGCTTCACACCAAGATGCTTTTTCATGACATGTTTTGATTCATTCTCCATTTTTAGTACTCCAAGTGATTGCCATT
Organism: Aviceda cuculoides; assembly: GCA_035590195.1. NCBI lineage: Eukaryota > Metazoa > Chordata > Aves > Accipitriformes > Accipitridae > Aviceda > Aviceda cuculoides. The sequence continues at coordinate 4,542,913 of JAVJGG010000043.1, forward strand.
TTCTGCCTTTTTTCTAGAGCTACAAAACCAGTCCCATATCCTGTCCTTATATGCTTGCTTGTTCTTTGGACCTTTCACACCAGGACTGGCTCTACTACAATAGTAATCTTTAGTTTCTTTGGGCATTTTCTGCTATGTACGCTTTCACTTCCCACTCCTTGACAGCCCTTGCCCCAATGTATTTTATACTTATTAAGTGACAGTTCATACATATAACGGCAAACAGAAAAGAAGTTTCTACAGGTGGAAAAAACACACTAACAGTTAACAGAGCAGAGTTCTTGTGAGGCTATAACTTTACACCTCTGTCCAAACCAAATTTAAACATCTGTCTTTTTAAACTGTCTTTGCAGTTATTGGAGCGCCATGTCCTGCTCACTTTGAAGTTAGAGGGACTAGTGCAAGTTAACTTAACTGACATCAGAATCAGGCTCTGAGAAAGACCTGACAAACTGTCCTGGTAGAGTGCTCAACTTTGTCGAGCAGAATGAATCATAACAGCAGCAGAGAAATGCTGTTTCTCTCCAAGATGCTCCAGCAGATTTCTATTAACAAAGTCTAAATATCCAGTTAAAATCAATGCTACAGTACCTATCTTCAATTGTGTGGGAAATATGTTGTGCAAATTTTGCTGAAGGATAGAGTCAAGTTCTATCTTGCATAAACAGTTCAGTCTCAAATGTAAAAATTTTTGCTCCAGGAAGAAATACATATAAGGGAAATACTATTACGCATGGTGAATATATGCAAATATCAATTCCACTCTTGAGGAAAGACCTCTGGATCACTTCTGGCTTTGCCCACAGATCCAAGGCACTTTACTAATTTGCATTTTGATCCCTAGGAAACTGAGCTTGCCAATAAAATTTCTTTTAAACCAGGATACAAAACGATCAGCAGGTCAGGTGCACCTGAAAAGGTGCATTTCTCTCAAAAGGCAGCATATCAAGCTCTCGGGAGAAAACGTGGGACTTTGTAGACAAGAGGTCTGTGTCCTTTAAAGCAGGCTTTGCTATCTTAATTTTTGTTTCCTCTGTGAAAGGACTTGCAGCAGGCTTAATGAGCTACGAAATGTGATAGCTCACAGAATTCTCCCATTCATGTGCAGCTCTGTGTGGTTTCCGCCAGGCCTGGGTTTTTGGAAGCTTATTCAATTACTCTACTCTTCAGGTTTGCGTTTGTGAAAAACAGTGATGGAGTACAGTGTCACAGGTCACTTCTGATTAAACATCCCATCCTTCTTGCAGACATTTAGCTCAGAATCCATTTGTGTGCGACTGCCATTTGAAGTGGCTGGCTGATTACCTGCAGGATAATCCGATAGAAACCAGCGGCGCTCGATGCAGCAATCCGCGTCGCCTTGCCAACAAACGAATCAGCCAGATCAAGAGCAAGAAGTTCCGCTGCTCAGGTAATTAATTTATCCAGGCTGTACTGCACTTTCAATTCAGAAATAAGCAGGTCCAGAGAGCCTACTAATCGAATCTGCAGGACAGTGTTTGCTATAATGGATATTATGGAGCATCTTTTAAAATTAAATTTGGAAAATTCAGTTAGTTCTCCAGAAAGCCAATTACCTTATGGATTAAAAAAAAAAAAAAAGAAAGAAAGAAAAGGGGGGGGGGGGGGGGGGCGGTGTCAGTCTATAGCTGTCTTCTGTGTCTCTTAGAAACAAAGAAAAGATAAAAGAGAAAAGCTTGTGACATTTCATTTTAAAGAATTACTAGGTTATAAAATGTCTAAGGAAAACAATGAAGATGTATATGAATCCATATGGCAAATATCATATTTTGAAGGGGTAGAAGGTGGATGGATCGTCATTTGCATTTCAGCAGAACTCTTATTGAACTTAATGAGAGCTGAGCTCAAGTAAGTTCTCAGACATAAAAGGCTGAGAACAGTATGAGTGAGATTTTTGCACAACTGGCAATGGGCATTTCTGACCTAGGATGTGAGTGAAGTTGAGGGTGAGGGGACGGCATCGATTCACGTACTTTCATAGATTTTTTTTTTTTTTTTTTTACATCCACAAGTAACATGCAGTAATTCAAGTAAAACTGCCATCGAAGTTGGTAAGATTTTTGGTTTTGAAATCAAAACTTGCATCATAGTTTAGGCAAAGATTTTGTGCTGTGAACTAGATGGAAAAAATGTTTCCACCCAAAAATAACCTCCCAAGTAACATAAACACCTTTTTCTCAACCTTACCCATTCTTTATTTATGGTCCAGCTATCAGTAACGGGATCTTTATTGACTTATACAGCACAACTAAGTAGACTGCTTCTTCATGTGTTTTTTCTATTGGTTATATGTATTTTAGATTACTGATTTTTGTATACTCTAAAGACAAACAGGTTTCAGTGAGCAAATCTATTAGTGTGTACTGAGAAGAAAGATGACTGTTATTGATGGAGTACCTTGCAGTGTTTTCTATAAAAATTACTATGATTTTTGTCTTTCCTCTGGAAAAAAAAACAAAAAAACCCCACATGATTAATTGTGTTCTTGGTGGTAAAAGATTAATGACTCTAGATGGGGATGCAGCAGGAAACTGAATGGCAGCAGCCCAAAACAAGCTGTTGTTCTTTGTGTATCTCTGCAAGCAATATGCTGAGCTAAACCTTCTCTTTATGGGGAAAATAAAATAAAGATAACTTCATTTGCAGTCAGGTTTTCTTGGGCATGCTTGTTAAAGTCTTCATTCACTTATGACTCAAGCCACAGAATTTATAACCAGAGCTGAAATTATAACATACTTTTATCTAGGCTTTTGAATTGTGTCCCTCATAGTAACAAGATAATTAGTCAGTAATATTCATATTTAAAGAAACTGGAAATGAAAATGCATAAATATAATTTAAAAAGACAAGTAGGCTGCAGAAACAGATCACTATAAATCTGTACCCAATTTGCCGTTATTTTCTCCTGCTTTTATTAATAGGCAAGAGAAATTAATGTTATGTATGTGCATGCATGCCTTGAACAATGGTACAGGCTATTGGATGAGGCAAGCACCATCTGATGTAATTTATGAAAGGTCATAGCTAAGAAGAGCAACAATGGAGAACACAGTACCTGTGATGTTGAGAATAATATTTTGTGTGAGTTCTTATCTTGGGGGTCCTTTCCTTGAGGCATTAGGCTGTTTTTTCCTTGGTCTCCAGTTCTACAAGTATATCAAAACCACATGGAAAAGACATAAACCTGACTTATGAAGGAGGAGAGCAGGGATTGTGCAGCTTCAGAACAAGGATTTCAGCTGGATGAAAGCTAATTCTATTCAAAAGCTCAATAGAGAAGATATCCTTTCCTGTAGAGTTTCCAGATGGCGATGAGATACATTGAACTCGACTCACTGTCTGCTCACATGAGACGGGGGAATGTCTAATGGTTTAGAAGAATCTTAGTTTGTAAATCAATCCAGAGAACAGACATCCTTGGCACCTGTTCTGCTCAAGTTGTCCCTTTGAATCACGGCTGCTTCAGACTTGGCATTTAGCAGGAATTTTCATGTTTGCATTTTGAGGAATATGTTTCATCCCAGGATTTAACGCAGCACGTTTCTGTGCAGAAAAGTCCATGAGGTATGAATCTTCATCATTCAAAGTCAGACTATCGAGCTGTGCTTTGTGTTATCCAGGGATGAGCCTGCACAATCCCACTGGGATGGCAATGCTTAGTAACTTTTCAGTGTCCTTGCTGGCTGTGGGATTCTCCCTGTCTAGTTTTTACATCTTTTGCTCAGTGTATGAGAAAAGAAATTTTATTTTAAATCCTTTTGTAAGCATCTCTTTTCTCAAAGGGTTCTTGTTTCAGGATCCTGATATTTTCATGCAGTTTGTTTAATATATTTAGTATATGTCAATGGTCAGAAAGATGGTTTTGTGGGGGGAAGCGCAGTGAATGTCAGGGATTTGTTAAGGAAGCAATGTGAGGGATTTTATCCAGACCTGGTCTTTGACCTTTGAGAAGTGACGAGGATGCACAGAAAGTGTGAGCTCTGTGAGAGTAGAGGTACTCAGCCAGTGTCAGGATCATACGCATGAGTAGTTAAACTTAGGTGGGCTTAGTACTTTGACATGAAGGAAAGGACCAGTTCTGAAGTCATAAAATTCTGAGGTTGTCCTGATCTTTCTGTTTTCAACATTAATTTGGATTTGACAAAGTATCATAAAGGGGACTGTCAGGATGGACCTGGCATGAGAAAAAATGTGATTGTTCAGTAAATTAAGAGAAGAAAGGGAAGTGCTTTTTGTATGAGGATAGGAGAGAGGAGTGGTTAGCAGGAATGGGGAAGAAAAGCTGAGATGTTTGAGGTTTCATCAGTTTTAAATGGTCGAGGAACATCAAGAAGGTAATGTCAAGAGGACACATTCAGAGATGCAAATGGGCTAAACAGAACTGTATTTGATTAATTAAATAAAAATGTGAAGACAAAACTATGCGGCATAGTAAAAAATAAAAAAATTTAAAAAGCAAATCTAGAAAACTTCATTCTGCATATTGTTTCCTTCAGTTTTTATTTCAGCTCCCCACCATCTTTTTGGATAGTATTTAGCAAGGAGAACTTGCCTTCTTTTTTGAATTCGTCATCAAGGCACTTTTCCCAGATACTATTTCCTCCCTGTACCGAATGACTCAAGCTTTTACTGATAATGATGGAGCAACATCTGCAAAGGTTATGAGTGGTCATAGGAAGGAGACTCTGTGCAACAGGTAGATAATGTGCATAATTCTTTTTAAAAGGAGAATTGGAAGCATTATAGCATGAAATGAAGGAACAGCAGGGAAAGGGGCATGTTTTTGCCTGGGGCTGTGAGACAGGCAAAGTTGTTGAATATACTATCAAATATGTTTAAGCCTCAGATTGCAATAGATACCATTTCCCCTGTATTTCTGCCTTCCATTTAATGTGATGCACCAATATAATAATAAACCTCCCTCTTGCTCAACTCTCTCCCCACAGCTATAGCATCTGAGACTAAAAAAAGGTTTTTCTTGAGAGAGAAATTGGAGGAACAGGCTGTGACTAATTCTCTCTCTCTTCTGTTTAGAAAAGGAAAATAGTGTCATTTTCAGTGGCAACAGTGAAATTCTGATGATCATTTTCTTCTTGGCTGCATCTGCCCACTATGGCCACCTAAGGATCCAACGGTACTTGCCAGCCTTAGGTCACTGGAGGCTCCCATTCTTAGTAGGAACAGGGGGAGGGGGAAGAACAACAAAAATCTTCTGCCCAGTAGCATTTGATCAAGTTCACTACACAGCAGTTTTGTTTTCTAAAGCAGCACTGGGCTTTAGGAGGAAGGGAAATGAATCTATGAGCAGATTGTGTTGTCTCTGCGGTAGCTTATTGTCACTTCAGGAGTTGGCAGGATCCTTGATTGTTGTGTGACACTATGTATGAAATGGCTTTTGCAGAGAGCTGCCCTTGTATTCAGCTGTATATCTTTTTTTTTAACTGTCATGTGTTTGCATTTTTCAGTATATTGTGTATTTCAAAAGCTATGAAAGTTCCACCTACCATACTATTTCTGATAATGATCAAAGTGTATGTATATCTACCAGCATCACACCATGAAAGCTTTTTATCTTCTAATTCTTAGAAATAAGAATCTTAGAAATAAGGTTACTATTTGAAATACCGTGAAGTAAACCTGTCTTCCTGCTTCCTTTTGCATTGGGGCATGCATTGTATCTAACTGACTTTAATTAGTTACTTCAGTTCCAGATAGTGCTGTACAAATCAAAAGCATGTGGAATAATAGGAGGACAATGAACCATCTGCTAGCACAGTTCTCTCCTTTTTGGACACTGCTTCTTGTTAACCCAACCCAAATCAAAGTCAGCCTCTGTGGTACATATGGATCCAGAGCTTGCATATTTAGGGCTAGTATCGTATCTCTTGTGTTATCCCCTGTTATTAGATAGTAATGTAGCTGCTGTTTGTTCACTCCTAATTTTTGAAGGCATTTGATAAACCCTCTTCATACTAATTGCAGTTTTCCTCCTAAGTCTTTATGTGTATTTTCCAGTCTCTGTCTTCATATACATTCACCTTTCTTGGATTACCTGTCTACTTTGGAACAGAGTTCATATTACTTGTGATCACCTGTAATTTCCTTCTCTCTTCTCTGCGTTGTTTCAGCCTTAGAAGCATAGAACTGCAGTGGATGGAGTGTTCCCTGTGCAGGCTGCGCATCAGGGGTTTTTGTCCAGTCCCTACGGTAGTTCACACGTTTCCTGTCCCTTGGTCTCCCTAGGTTATCCCCTTCTCTGCTCTTAGTGACATGTAAACTCTATTTAAGCTCCTTGAGCTCTCAAAATGAAAGATGCAATGTATCGTTGCTCCTCAACCAGCATTTAAAAGTCATGAAAGGCAAGTGAATTTAATCCAGATCTTATATAATTTATCTGATTGAAACACTCTCCAGTTGTTCCCATAATTTGCCAGTCACTCTGATGACAACTTTGCAAATTCCTTCAATATTCGTAAGCAAATAGTCATTTACAGACTGTGTATTCATACTCCTGCCCTTAGCCTTTTCTATCTGATGAAAAGCACCGACACCCACCCACCTGCCCTCGTCTGCCTCGTTACAGTGCTGCAGTGCCGTGCTGGGGCATTCACGACTGGGCCTGCCCTTAGCGTGCTGGTCTCCGGCAGCTCCTGCCTGAGCGGGCACCAAGCCCTAACAGCTCTTAGGTTTGTCCGTGCCGGAGGTGACGGTGGCGGGGATTGGCAGTCCTGCACAGGATGCGCTAGGCCTGCTCACGTTTGTGGGAAGTCTTGTCTGAGGCCAAGCTCCAGCACTTTTGCCCACCAGGGCTTTCGCTTGAGCAGAGTGCGGGAAAGGAATGTGAAGCATTGCCTATGATCGGGACAATTGGAAAATTAACTGCATTCAGATTTCTTTCTGTGGATTTTTTTTGTGTGTTTTGCTGTGGTTTTGTTCAGTTAAATGCTGCGTGTTCTACTTTTTTTCCCCTGAAAGACACAAAGACTCAGCAAAAGTACCTTTGGAAAGTCTCTGGAAGTAGCGAAACGGAGGATACACATTTTTTGTGCATAAGAATGATTCTATCTGAATGGAAGTTTGTTTAACAGCAACAAATCACCTGCAAATTAAATCCTAGACTGAATTCATTATTACGAACCTGAAGTCTTCACCGTACACTGTAAATGAGTATATTTGAGCTTTGGTTTGCATGAAGTTTTTCTGAAGTTGAAGTCATTAGAGAACACAACATGACTGCTATGACTAATAGTAATGGAGCTTAATTCCCTTGCACTGTAGAAATGTTCCTGTTGAAAAAGTAATTTGGCTGTACTATATACTGATTATAGCCCTCCCTTTTCTGTAAACCTTTGAAGGTAATTCAGATTTATGTTAATATTTGTGTCAGTTACTCTAACCCTTCACTAGCTCGTGATGAACACTGCGGTGAAGTTTTCCTGCACTGCAGTAGGGGGAAAGTAGGCAGAATGGAAAACATTTTACTCAAGGAAGTATAAGCTTAACATAGAGCAGGTGGTTCTGTTTGGCAGAGAGTATGGTTCTTAATTGCAAAGTAAATTGACGTGTCCCCATTAAAAAGTTTATTTTAAGGCTGTGCCTCATTTTATTTTTAAGTTGAAGTAGTCTTCAAAAAAAACTAAGCATCTGAACTGCTTTGTTACCAGTCAACATCTTTATCTGCAATTATAGTAAAGAGGCAATGAAAAGAGGGAGAATTAATGTTTAGTCACAGATGCATCCATATCACTTAAGCATCCAAATAACATAGTTGTCCTAGATTCTTCACGTAGGCAGAGTGCAGAGCTATACAGATTCCTCACTTGAGATCTGAGTTGTCCTCTGGAGGTGTCTTCATTAGCTATGGCAGAAAGCTGAGTGATTACTCTTGTAGCTCAGATACCTCAGAAACTAAGGCAGGACAAAGTTCGTTCTCTTCTCTCACATTGCCATTGCGTGTGTTGAGATTAAACTGAACAAGACTTACCAGAGATGCAAAGTTAGCACTTTTTTGTGTGTATAGCGGTCACTTGAATAGGATAAAGAAAATAATTGGAGAGGCATTGGCATGAAGGGAGCTAGTCAGCTAAAACCAGTGCAAGAATGTTTGAGCCTGCAATTGGACAATAAATTTTTCTTCTGACTATTCAGAGACTGCAGCAGCCTCCTGAGGTGTTACAGCTTGATGGGACAGTTAAAAGCAGGGTCCTATATACAAATTCTTAGCAAACTGCGGATTCAGTGACTGATACACAAACAGGTCTTGGATTACCAGAGGTGAAATTGCACTATTTGCACTAAGAGCAAACCATACAGTGCTGCTTGGATGTAGAGTGTATCTAAAGGGTAGGGTTTTTCATGAAAACTGGCAAATATCTGGAGATATGATCATTTCTTTTTCAACTTTTTTTTTTTTTTAAATGTAATTTACAAGATAGTGTGCTTCCCTATTTTTTCTATTCTATTAAAAAAAAAAAAAAAAAAAAGAGGAGGCTATATTCCTGCATATTTTTGTAATAGTCTGCAACAATCAGAAAGGCCAGGATGTACCTGTGGAGTGTTTTAGCTCTCATGTATTCTGGGGACATAAATTAGGGGTTTGGCAGACTTTGTGTGCTGGTACCTCTTGTTCATTGTAGTTGATCATTAGATTAGGCAGTTATTGTAAGCAGTTTTTAATTAGTGCAGCAGAGGAATAGAGACTTGTTCAAAATATTCTCTAGGGGTTTCTCAGGAAGATGTTTGCAGGGCTCTGACTGCATTTGTTTCCAGTAGGATTGAAAGAGTTCTTTGACACTTGAATTACTGAGTTTATTACAGATATTCCATTTAATACTGAAAATCAGGATATAATATAAAAGCCTTTGGAAGATATGAACTATTACTTCTCATTGCTGAACAGAGTACTGTGGATGAATTTATGTGAAGAGCCAATGCCAGAATTGCTGCATTATTAAACCAGTGTAGGAAGAAGGATATGGAACTCTGCCTTCATCTTCACTAGTGCCATACAAAATTATTGGCAGGAATGCTAGTTACAGGTATAATTTCTAAGTAAATGAAGTGGATTCTAGGGTTATACATACTTTGAATGAATCATGGAAGAAAATTAATGCCTCTTTGTGCCATGTTGCATGAGTCACAAAAGAAAATTAATAATCTAATTTTTGTATCAGTTAGGACTCTGGCTAGTTCGGCAGCTTGTGGGGATTGAAGGTTTGTTGTGTTCGGTTGCCCTAAAAAGCTGCTTTAGTTTCTTTCTTAGATTGTAAAGATAGACAGTAATTCAAATTGTCTTACTTTCATTGCTGCACGCAAACCCACAGTATGAGGTGACAAAGTTAACACTGTACTTATTTTCTGGAGTTCCCGAGTAGTTGTGTGTTGACTTTCTGCATATTAATGCTGGTTCCTAGCAAAATGGGGAAGCAGAGGCCCTTGCTATATTATGTGTCATCTCTGCCCAAGTACTTGCACTGTTCTCCATGTAGGCAATGAATAATCTGCTTGATGCTGACTTTGTTCTCTGGGCAATGCAAACCCCTTACTAAGGAAAGTGGTATTTTGGTTTTTTTAAAAGCACAAGCGTTGACCTTCACTGAAGTCCAGCAAAATGTTCTGAGCAGTTGCAGAGGACAGCCAGTTCCTCTCTCATTCGTGAAGCCTGCAAGAATGTTTGAGATGTGACTTTCAAAAGCACTCTCCACTGGCATAGCTCTGCAGACATTAAAGTCAATGGGAGTTTTATTTCAGTGGGAGCAGTCAAGCCAGAACTGAATGCCCTACATTATATGTCAAAGTTGCAGGAATGAGTTACAAGAAGTAAAGCTGTTTGAAATAATCTAGGATGTTGGAAAGAGAGAATGCTTCCACCAGCAAATGATTTACAAAACCCAATAAATATTATGCCAAGAAACAGAACAACAAAATATTCCTGTTTGCCTTAACATGTCTGTAGTAGCATGTGTGTGCTACCTTCCTGTAAAGTGCAGTTGACATAATTAAAAAAAAAAAAAAAAGCAGTGGTAATTACAGATTATCAGTGTAAGTGCCACCAGCATGAAAGGCCACTGGGAGCTGAAAGCAGGCTCAAAGGGAGCTTGGGGAGCATTTAACGCCAGAGCTTGGCCATCAGCTCAGAATCTACTATCGTTAATACGAGCTGCGGTATTTCAAAATTGCATTTAAATAAATGCAATTTGCAGCAAACCAAAATGGCATTTATACTGAAAGGAGACACTGGGAGAGAGTAAGTAGCTAATAAAAAGCAGTGTAGATTGGGCTTTCAGTATGTGGTGGAAGTTGTACATCCTTCCTGGAAGGAGCTGCTTGCAGTCCTTTGGTAGTATTTTCTATCGTATCAGTTCTGTCTCTGAATTCGCCTGGGCTCTGTTCTTGTACACTAACCCCAATTGTGCTCCAGGGTGTTCCTGCAGTTGTAGCGTACAGGATGACCTCTTGTATCCAGCACCTTTTTGCATGGGTGGAGTGGAGAGCAGCTCTCCGTGAACCTTCAGCTTGTGCTTCTCCATGCTGCTTCCTCTCAACGCTCTCCTCTCTTTGGCGCTGCCTAACTCTGACTCTGGCTGTTCATGGGGTTTTCCTTTGTGCTTGATCTAACCATGTGGTAGAACAATACAAATTGAACATGGTTCTGTCAAGCACCATGGAAGGCTGCATACTCCCTGCCGCATGGCATGCTGGGATACTTCTGCTGTTTTCAGAAGCACCAAAAGGTGAGAGATTCCCCTTTTCTCACAGGAAACATGAACAAGATGAAGTGTTGCTTAACCAGTCTCCCGGGCACTGCAGGGGGGAGCCCTAGGGATGTTTTCGACAGACTTTCCGGAGGGCTTGCATGCACAATAACCATTTCTAAGTAATTAATCTGTTTAATTGCTCTTAGAATGAAGAAGTTAGGCATCCTTTTGATTCATATGATTCAAGGGTGATTCCAGACATACCTACAGAGATGAAAAATCATTTTTGACTTCTTACCTTGTAAATGATGTAAGCTACATCTCTCTATTCGAGCTGTCCAGCGAGCCCTGCCTCTTGAGGTACACTTTGGATGCCGTTTCTGTAACAAGATGCCTGCTACTTACTGTAACTTTGGACCTAATCTGAGCAATCTTAATGTGCTGGCATTTTATTATGAAGGCTACTCGGAAGAGTCTGCAAAGCATTATCTTTTATCTCTTGAAATTATATGGGTAACATGGCCTGTATGAAAACAGTATTATCCAACAGTTACATAGCACAAAGCTGAGTCAGCATACCCAAATGGGCCGGTTTAGCTTCAACGGCTTAGATAAGATCTTTAACATATTGCTGCCTAATTTCCCGCTGCCCTCCACAACCTCCCCTCCCCCCAATGTAAAGTACAGATAATTACACCTATTCATAAGGGACTTTGAGAGCCTCATATAGAAGTTTTCTTATACAGAAATACTGCCTCATCTTGCAAATATGTTACGTATCTGTTGTGGAGACATCAGAAGGACATCTGAGATTCCTACATTTTACCTGTAACTACTGATAAGAATTAATACTAGCGACGTGAAATCATGACAAACAGTGTACCTCCTTTTTTTCCTGAAAACCTATGAGAATTTTGATCTAGTGGTTACATGAAGAGGTGATTGTCGGGATTCCTGGGTTTTTGTCCAAGTTTTAGACCAAGTGATCTCTGTGATCATATTTTTGTTGCCAAATTTGAGGATGTATCTTTTCTAGAATGAATATATCAGCTCAGTATTCAAGCCCCTCTTGAGACAGCTTGATTTTTCCCAGAACAGTTCATCCAGCACTCCTTTTAAGTTCTTTGGGCAAAGCTAAGTTTTAAAAACTGAAATCAGGTTTGCCAAACAATGCTTAAAAAGAAGAATAGGACAAAAAGGTATTTGTCTCAGTTGCTTAATTTCCCCATGTGGGTATTAGAAAGGGACATAAAATTTTTGAGCACTTGGAAATGTGGTGTTTCTTTATCTCAATACTGCTGTTTTGTAGAATTACATAAGCATTTGTTTTATGATACTGAGGAATTGTAATATCCTGGTACCTAATAGTGGTATCACATAGGTTGTGAAATGAAAATGGTATCAGAGTAACTAGCAATTCAGATAAGCAGAGTTGCCCTCAGTTAAACACAGGCCTTGCTGTTGCCTTGGCTACTCATTTTATAGCAAACTTTATTCTCTTTAATTTTGGAAATTACTAGAAACTCCTAAGTCATGTTTTACATTCAGCCAAACTTAACAGATTTGTCAGCTACAGTGCATACATGCTTTCAGGTATAATAATATGACCAAATGGCTGGTCTGGAATAGTAAAACGAAGCCAAGTGTTTCTTCTGTGCCTGTCCTACATTTCTTTTCCATGGCTTTCCACAGGTTATTTTACAGTGTGCAAGAAGTACTGCATGCATGTGATGGTTAACTGTGTTTCCAGAATCCTGTCATGTTCGCTCAGAGCCCTGCAGTAGTACACTGATAAAGCCCTGTGTGTAGAAACGGATATACACACTTAAATAGTTCTGCAAACAGATGGCTGAATTTCACATTAGTATCCCAGATGGGCATATCTTAATAGAGCAGCCACCTGTCCAAGTGATCTCAAGGCTCAGGTCAAATAGTAAATTTTATCTAGTCTTTGGCAGGTGATTCCTGCTGTCTCACAGTCTAATGGATGACCAAGTACTTGCTAAGCATATACATGCTATTGATTAGTTTTGACTCAGTGCTTACCTGGGTAACTCTTATTTAAACTCATTTAGAAGAAAAAAAATGGAAGAGGGAAAAAAAAGAGAAAGAAAGAAAGAAAGAAAAGTACTAAGGTGATGTTTGCTCCCTTCCTCTCCTGTTGAGCTGAGAGGGCTTTCCCCTGTTGCAAGCGTGGAGGCAGTGGACTGATGCCCAGGCAAGATCAACTTCTTATAGCTGATGCAGTGTGGAAAGTTGTATGCCATCAAGAGAGTGAGACTGCTAAATCAAAATGTGGTAAATATTCTTTCTTTACTTTGCCAGAAAGCTCAAGAGAAAACAAAAAACTGATTTTCACCCTCTAATGTTACATACCTCCTTTTCTCCTTCATAAAGCATTCCACTTACTTTCCCATCCTTCTTTTTTCCCATAGGAAGATGAATTTCTTGTACCCGCCAGTAGACTAAAAATTATACTTAATAAATTTTTACCCTGTATAACTTCATGGCATTTGTGATTATTCTTTCAAAGAAGGCTTTTACAATGAAAATTAGAAGTGCTTCTTCAAGGGTTAATTTGGGGATTTCCAAGACACTTTCTGATCACTGGAAAATTTCAGTGGGTTTTTCAAGGTGTACTGTAATTGTAGAAGTTTTAATAAACTCTGGTCCTGATAACTGTTCATCTTTGGCATTATTTCCAGGGAATCATAAACAACCAAATGTACTGTCTCATAGACCTCAGAAAGAATAGCTGTATGTTCTTGTAATCAAACCATAATATGCTCATCACTTGAAATTTTAGTCTGACTACCAAGCCTGCAATTTTTAGGATTGGAAATCAGATGGGTTTTTTTGAAAGGATAAGAGTATAAATGATGGTCATGTGGGGAAAGGCTTAGACTGTATTTTTATAACATTTTAAAATGTGCAGTGGTCCTAATATTTTAAGTGCTGTAGCGTCAAGCTAAAATACAGAAGCAAAGTCTCACCTTAGAGATATAATTTACAATAAGCATGATAACAAAGTATTTAGCACCACAGAAGTGATAATGTACAAAGCTGTATGTGATGTTTCTCATAATCTAGTTTGGAATTACAAAACTAAACCGAAGTGTGTCTGTGGAATCAAAATGTTAGATTGCCTGCAGAATTGCTTGCTTTCACTGCATCACCCTGTGGAGGTAATGTGTAACATAAATTAAAATAATAGTGGATTTAGGTGACTCCTTTTTTCTTCCAGAAAATAGCATGTGGTCATAAAATGAGCAGTGGTGTATTTATCAGTCTGGGAAGGGGAAGCAGGTGATGAATGTCATCAAGTCTCTAAAAACAAATTTCAGCTCAGATTTAAGTTTTTATTGATGTTTTTAGGTTCTTAAAAACTGAACTTGCTCAGATAGTTCCTGAGAAAGACTTGCGATTGACTTTTAAAACTGGAAAAGTTAAAAAATACTTCTTGGTAGTTATGATCACATAGCATTACACAAGGTTCCTGAGACAATTCTGGTGCTTCCATTATGAAATATGAAGTGAGTGGGCAGGTATTGCATGGTGGGGTCTTGGCAACACTTTGCTTACATACACGTTTATTAATACTCCTGGTTCCCTGAAGCACAGAGATCAAGTTTCCAACGTGCTGTTATTAAAAGAGGAAAAAACAAACCTGAAAAGGACAGATTAGTTCACTGAGCCTAATTGGAAAAGCATTTCATTAGAACGGGTCAAAAACCTAGTCAAAGAGGTCTGTTAATCATGGTATAATGGTACATTAGGGAGTGCTTCTCACTAAGTATGGTCTACCCGTTCCTTAATTAAAATGAAAATGATTTAAACTGCTATTACTTTCCTTTGCTGTTTGTTTAACATAGTTAATAAAGGTATCTAGCTGTTGGAAAATTGACAATGTTCTTTCATAAAAGATTGCTCTCAAAAATAGCTCTAATAGCTGAGATCTGAAAATTTCGGGCTTTTAAATGACATCTTTAAAAATCCTTTGTCATTTGAATACACCAAGATAGCTCCTGCTTTCATGAGATCCCTTTTTCCTGTTGCTGGACTAAGTTCCAAATGGGAAAAAGTGACTTCGCTGGAGTTCATTTGAAGCAGACTCCACCAGCTAACTAGACGTGCTTCAAAAAATACCTTTAACAGGTAGGCTTGTTAGACAAGGAATTAATCTATCAAGGGAAGAGTGGAAAAACAGAGGCTAGTCTTGGGAGTAATTTGAAAAATTGCTGAACAAAAATCTTTGGCACATATTAAAATTGTGTGCAGGAGCTGGGAGCTGACAGGAGGCGGTGTTGAGAATAGATTCCATAAAATCTCTGGTTGCTGCAGTTATCAGGAACTGTTTGATGGAATATGTTTTCCTTTTATTGCAGGGTCAGAGGATTACAGAAGTAAATTCACCGGGAAGTGTTTCATGGACCTTGTCTGTCCCGAGAAGTGTCGCTGCGAAGGAACAATTGTAGACTGCTCTAACCAAAAACTCATCCGATTACCCAGTCACCTTCCTGAATATACTACTGATCTGTAAGTGCTGGCTCTCCAAGACGTGCACAGCAGGGCATGTTGGTTTTCCTAGTTTTTAAAGACTGTAAAAGGGACTCAGACCAATTCAAGGCACCTTTGACTTTAATCCCTGTGTGAAAAAGGGGAATTTAATTTTATTTCAAAGGAGCACCACGACTCTCTTACTTCCTTAGCATTCATGCCAACTGTGGGGATGAGAAAGGAGCCACGGCCCTGTGCGTCAGCTGCTTGCGTGTGTCTTCTTGAAGTGTTGACCAGTTATGTGGCCCAAGCTGTCTGGTTCCTTTCCATTCTACCTTTGAGTCCTTTGTCTTTGCATCTGATCATTTTTATTTGAGAAATGGATTAACCCTTTTTGAGTTAAATCTGTGATCAGGAGCTCATTCCATCTCAGCAGTACCTGCTAGTTGGATGAAGTGGCTCTCACTAAAACTAATGTATTGTTAAGCTATAAGTGATTTTATGAAATTTATTTGCTTTTAGAGATTCTTCAGAATTATAAACATAATATACTGCTAAAGAGATTATGAGAAAACATGTTTATTACTTAGTAACTGAACACTCTGGTTCTTTTGTTATATTAGTAGCCCCTTCAAACACATTTCTCTTTTTGTGTTAGTATTCTATTTACAGTACTTCAGGTATTCTGTTTAAATCCCCATAAAAACTGTTGATCTGAAGTTAAGATAGAAAAATATGAGAGTGATATCCAGAAACACAGCAAAGTTTCTACATAGAAGAATGGAGCTACATGTAATCAGAGAAACAATTTTGCATCCCGAGCCTGCCAAGACAGTGGCCTTTGCATTAATTTTGAAGACCAGTAGACTTTGATGGGAAAGGACCTGAAATCAGGTCCCTTCTGTTTACATGGACCACATCTCCAATTGCATGTCTTCTGTAGCAGAACGAGGGAGGGAGGTTTAGTCACCCAAACAAGGCTGTGTAATGGTTAAGGTTAATAATCCCTTATCCTGTGCACTGGCAGAAGGCAGCGTTCTGACACTGTCCTTTGGCATTATGCTCTTAAAGGCATCCTAAGCTTTTCCTGTAGATACTCTTCTGTGTTCCCCTTCCTTCAAAGCTAAACTCTTGTCACTCTAGGAGTCTGCGAGAGATGGCAGATAGTGTCTTGCTTAACAAAGGTCACAGTTCTCTGTGTGGCAGCCCTGTATGTTACAAACATATATCTGTAGACATCTGTGAAGTATTAAATGCCTCTTTGTTTGTTCCTATCAGGCGTTTGAATGACAATGATATTTCTGTTTTGGAAGCTATTGGACTCTTCAAGAAATTGCCCAACCTCAGAAAAATGTAAGTTTGAGTTGCTTGTTAGAATACATGTTGCCTTGGATTATAAAGAAGCAGGAAGGGATTATTTTTTTATAGTTTAGTACTGCAGTAGCAGAAATCGCTTTTTTAATGTGAATTTAAGGAAACCGAATGAGTTGCCTGTTAGGTGGACAGGCCCAGTTAAATCACAGTGACAGATGGAGATCCCTAGGCTGACATTTCAGTATTCTTTAGGCTATATTTCTTAAAGTCTTTGACTTATGGAGAGTGAACGGAATTCTGTCCTGGAATTTATTCAGATGTATGCTTATTGTTAGACATAGCTACAAAGTTTAGCATTTGGGGTTTGTCTTTTGAATGTATTGTGCAACTCCAACTAGTGTGATTGTTTCAAATAGTCAAGGGGAAAAAAATATTACAAGATATAGATGATGGCAGCTTCTTTTGCTCATTACTGTTTTAGAGGGGAGAATCAATTAGCTAATTTAGAGATCAGTCATTCAAATATATCTGTATAATTCTGCTAACAGCCTGAGTGCTGGCACTGTACAAAGTATACATTTAATAAGAGATGTGTTTTGGAAAGAGGATAATATGTTAGATACCTCCTGATAGTATTCTAAATGAATCTTTCTGAAGTTATTGAAAGTTTTAATAATTGGCCCCCTTGCTAATGTCTCATCTAACTGGTTTTTTTCAGTAAGATTTTATTGCTAGGGTCAAGGTAATTTAGAGAAAGCAACCAACCAGGCTTTTTGTTCTGCATTCATTTCACATGGTTTCTGCCATCTGGATCTTCCTAGCCATTTGAATCCATGTAAGATCTCAGGGGCTTTGGAGATAACTGTAGTGGGATTCTTACATCAGTTTTATTTCTGCAAGAGTTTCAGATGCAGCGCTGCAGGTTTGGGAGTGGGGTTGTATTTGTGCAAGTACAGGCCACCAGATTTGGGGAATTAATCATATACATTAGCCTCATATTTTATGAATGATCCGTAAGTTGTAGCTACAGTGCACTTAGAAAAAGTTGTTGAAGTGTTCTGTTGTCTTTGTAAGTAGATAGTAAATGGGAATGAGAAATGCATGGTATATAAAAGTATGAACAAATTGGAAAGCATGTGTTCTCATCAAACCTTCAGGATTTATGTTTTGAAAACTGGAAAGGTGTGATAGCTGGAATAATGTCTTTCATTTTATTTAAAACTTATTGTAGGCAAGTTATGGTGCTGTCCTTCCTGTTCCTGTCAATCACTCGGGTGGGAGGGATGCCTCGAAAGGGCTGTGATATGCATAAATGCAGCATGAAACGGTTACGAGAGGTTTTTTTAAGCGTTCGTTTCCTGTGAAACAAAAAATCTGCTCTGTTCTTGGTAGGCAATGAGAACTGAGGTGTACAGGTGCAGTTCAAACAGATGGCAAAAAGAAGTTGAGCCCTACACCTCTTAAAAAGTGTCTTTCATATGGATTTTTAGTGGCAGCCTCCAAGCAGAGGCTCTTTAGGTAATCTTTGTAGTTGAGCTAATATCTTTTGTTCTACCTGATGTTGTAAAGAAGTATCTCAAGTAAAGGGATTTTCTGAAAAGGGTGGGATTTTGTATAAGCGGGGCAACATTTCAACCATAACCTTAGTATTTTGATCCTTTAAAAGCCAGATTAGGCATCTTTTTTTCAAATTCTCCTAGGTCCATTTTGTGAAGGGAAGGGGTTACCAGGGAAAAACAAACAAGCAAGGAAAGACTCCTTTCCTTCTATGTTATCATTTGGCCTTTACTACATATCCTTCTGCTAATAATAGACCTCTCTCCATCATGCAAGAAGGGAATTGTAGGTAAATACCAGTGGATGGGATTGCTGCTGCTACTGGTCCTAATGCAGCAGCTGTGTGTGTGTGGCAGGAATGTGGTGCATGTGCTCTTCATTAAGTCTTACTGCTTACTGCTGCTATTAAATTAAGGAGGAAGAATATTGATCAAACCCCCATTTTTCAGTGCATGTAAGGGACAAGAAATTTTACTGTAATTTGATCGGCAATATCGACTCTGTCTCATCATATTCCTTGTCTATTCGAGTGTTAAAGGAAAACAGCAGGTGGAAGAATCTGTCTGGAAATTGCATTGCTTCCTAGGCTTAAGAAAACAGTTCAGAGCTTTGCAGTGGCAGACCATTAGCCTAAATCACCCTTTTTTTTTTCTTCTTTTTTTATTTATTTAATCTCTGTAATTCTTTTTCTTCTGAAATTAATCAAAATATCTGGAATTTGGGTATCTGAATGGGCACTTGAATCATTGCCCTCTGATTGTCCTTCACTTCAGTTTGAGACTAGTGACGGATCTGCGTCAAGGAAATTTGCAAAGAAACTACTTTAAGAGTACTGCGGTTCCGCTGTGGCTAGTAAAGCTCCAGCATAATTCCAGAGGGAGAGGAATTAGCTCTTCCTTCCTTTTCATGGGTGTTTCATCTTGGTGCCTCCTCATCTAACATTATACTTAAGTGTAGCTTTGGTTTATAACATAAACACTCTGAGGTGGTCTGTAAATTGGATTTTAGGGAGGATTGAGGTTTTACTTGCATTGTAGGTGTACGCTCAGATTTGTGCTTTTGTCACTCAAACTCCATCAGTTGTCTGTGTCTGTATGTGGTGTGGTGTATCACAGCCTCTTGGGTTTTCTAATAAGATTCCAAAGGGAAGGAGTCATAGATTTGGCATTGACATAGTAGGGTTACTCCACCGCGTATGTGTGAAAATAGTCTTTAATTATGTATTCACATAATAATTTTCAGTTGCACTATTGTCCCGACCCCTTGCTAGGTTCCTCATCTCCTGATTCAGTGCGGTTTCTGTTCTCGCCATGTTTTGCTTCAGTGTAAGGCCAGCGTCTTGTCCCTCTTCTCTCTACCTCTCTGTGGCCACTGACAAAACTCCCACTCCTCTCACTCAGGCTCCCTTCCTAGCCCCCACGCAGCTACTCCGCTGCATTGCCGTGAGCTGTGTTTATAGCCTTCACAGATCTCCCTGGGGCCCCCTTTCTATCCAGCCGAGGACATTACTTCTTAATGCTACCTGGGATTGGTAGAGTAGATACGTGGATAAAGAAATGTGCCCAGTCCCAAACTTTGCACAGCCTGTAGCTCAGTGTCCGTGCACTGTCATGAGAGAGATTGGAAGGTGTCATCTGAAAAAGAATCTGAAGTGAAAAAAATCTCTGGAAAATTAGCTCCTAAAATTCACATTTTCCAAGAAATTTGTCTCGCAGTCTCTTTGGGCTGTGGCAGGAATCTTAAATCTCTTTGTGAAAGACTAAGAATTCAGCCAAATCCTAACGGATTCTCACAGGGAAGATGTATCCTTTGAATAAAACACCTACATCATAGTTACCAATTAACAAATTTGAAATCAGAATTTGAGTGCTATGAGCTTTTCACAAAAAGATTATCAGATTTTTGAAATATGAGAAAAATAAAAATAAAACTAAAATGTATCTACCTCTAAACATGAAAAGGACATCTGACAGTTCATTCTTTTCTATCTTACCAATGTTGTAAAGTAAACATTAAAAAAAAAAAGAGAAGTGTCAGACCCCCTTTGCAATAGGTGGTACTGCCAACCTCACCTCTAATATAAAATTAGTTTTTGGGGTGTAATTTTTCTGTAAATATTCCTTCTAGGCTGAATCTTATTGTATGATGTGTCAGCCCAGGATTTAATACATTTTAATGCACAAGAAAATTGAAATCTTGATATAGAAATTTAAAGGTCGCAGATCCATATGCAAAGTTATGCTACATTTTATTTAAGAATTAAATTGCTAAGATTACCCTGATGGTTTTGAAAAGGTTAACATGTCTGCATATGCCTTTTTTTTTTTTTTTAAATCAGCTTCAATAATTAGCTGCAAGATCCCATATACGTAATGCTGTTTTCATAACCTACATTTTAATCCATCTTTATGTGTAATGCTTTTTACAGTAGAGTAAAAAGGTCGATGTAGATTCCTGTGGACAGATCTAACCAGGTCCAGAAGTAATTTACTGGGTTCTCCAGTGGGTTTTGCAAAATGCCCAGAACTCTGTGATGCTTTCATTGCGTTCTTACCATATCACCTCACCTGATCTAGCAAGTGTAAAGGGATGACTTGTCTGTGAAAGCTAAAGTCGCATTACTGCGACTTCCAGGCTCCAAGAACTGTGTTGCTAGTATTTTGCAGGGTGGTTAGAAAAGAGCAATTTGAATCTGCTTGAAGTGCAGGAGAAATAAAAGGGTGTGTTTCTGAGCTCCGTAAGAGTAGGAGCAGCTCCATGACTTGGGTTTTGGGGGATATCCTATCCCTGCGAGATAGAAAGGCTCCACGACCTGCTGCCCTCCAGCCCTGGGAGCTGGAAGCTGGAAGCTTCTGCCTTTCACAGAGGACTATGTTGCCAGTGGGAGATCTCGTCACTCAACACAGCAAGATCTCGCATCAGGCAGCGGTGAGAGACAACATTACCATTCGCGGAGGTAAGGTTTTCAGTTTTGTGGAAGGGAGCAGTTCTTTGCTTGCAGCAACTACCAAATTCAGCATGAAGCAAACACTGGGGATCCCATGACTCCCTGGGACTACCTCAAGCTCTTAATCAGTGAAAAAAACCTCCAATGCTTGGGGACTCCCAGGACAGTGGGAGCCTGGAGGGGTCTTCTGGCCACGGCAGACAGGTTCAAGCTCCAAAATCCCCTGGGTTCTTAACTCAGTGGGAGCACGGAGATACACTTGCTTCCTGAAAATAGGATGCTGACCCACAGGGAGAAGCTGCAGCTCCCAGATGTCAGCTCCAGAGCCTGCCCACTCCCCAGTGCCTACAGGAAATCAGTGGGAATGGCCATTCCTACTGAGGTCCCGACAGCTGTTTCTGCAGAGAAAAAATTGTCTATGAGCTCACATTCAAAATAAAAAAGTGGACTGCCATAATTCATGCACTGCTGGGGAGAAAGGGGACTGACCTTTTTTCTCAGAGAACAAGAACAGGAAAAAATACTTACCTCAAAACCTGAAAGGGACATCTAACAGTTCATTGTGTTAAATCTTGCCAAAGTTACAAAGTGAACATAAAATATGGTCTTGTAATAGGAAGTGTCAGGCTGTCTTGGCAATAGCTGGTACTGCCGACCCCACCTCTAGTATATAATTGCCTTTGGAGGCTTAATTTGTCTGTAAATGTTTCTCCTACACTGAATTGTATGGAGTGTCAGCCCAGGATTTAACACATTTTACATGCAAGATGAAACTGAATCATGATAAAGTTTGCAGACTAGAAGTCAGTTTCAAAACAAAATCTCAAGTTTCTTGGGGACGTAAAAGTAGTTTGTGTCCTTGGAAACAGCTGTTACCTGCTGTTCTTTTCCCTAAGCATAAATTTTGCCATGGCAATTGAGGTTGCAGTCATCTGTCACCTGTTATACAGAAACGGACTTTATTTTCTGGAAGTAATATTGTAGACAGTGTTGTGGTACATGGCATTTGGGCTCGTCATCTGCCTCCCTTTTTTTTCCAGTGAGGCCATCCATCTGCACTGCTGAATGAACGTAGGAGTGTCACTGGGTGTACTTCACTGTCTGTCTGTAGTATTTAAGACTTTCAGTGCCATCCTGCTGCTAAGAACAAGTCACTCTATAAAAGCCAGCCAGACTGCTGGTGAAAGCTGTAAAACCTTCTCAGCCTCCTCCAGAAGAATGCAAACAGCATTGGGATTTTCCTCCTAACATATACTTCAAAATTCCAAACATGTCACCAACAGACAGAAATATTTTTAGGGAAACCCCCACTCAGAACAGGCTGTTTGGATGATAAAACTACAAGGTTCAAGGTGAGACCAAGCAGAACCTCTGCAGTTGGACTGCACTCTGGTGGTTGTCCCTGTGGGAAGGTGTGTCAGGAGCAGAGCGATGAATAGCGTGCTGGAGTCTTAGAATTGACCCAGCAGGTATAGCAGGATGAATGGTTCTGTTAAGCCTGCATAGAATCCAGCTTGTTCTGTGTTGAACTTAGAAGATCAACAGAAATAATATTATTATAAACTTTAGCCATAAAGTAAGTAAAATCTGACTGAAAAGTGAGCTGTGTGAACAATGTCACCTTGATAGCTTCTTAGATCTGTTCATTTCCTATTCACAGCCCCACATAAAGTAAACCCAGGCTTTCTGAAAATTTCTTTTGACCTCTTGCCCAACATAAAAGTCTGGAAATAGGATTAAACGTTATCACCAGGGTAAATCACAGAGTCCTTATGGAAACAATAAGGTTTCTTGAGTGACCAGGTTGACTATAGGTTCCCATTTGGGTCTTGCCAGAGGGCATAGGTATCTTGGGAAATAGTCAAGACCCATTTTCTTTTCTGCCATCTTCCAGTATTTCAAGAAGAATCCCTTACAGAAGCTTAGCGTTGCAAGAAGATGGGGCTTTTCTATAATGAGAGTTTGCTGTAAAGGCTGTCAGAAGTTTTCTTCTGATTAAAAAAAAAAAATAATTCCTTGTCAAGCGCTATGATCATATATGAAAGATTCTTTTAGTGCTGGGAAGGATGGAGTAGAGCTCTCTGAGTTGCAGAGCAGGCAAAAGTTTCACTGCTTTCATTTTTCAAGGCTTATATCAGCTGATTATTTTTGCTGGTAAATCTAGACTGAAAAGTATGTAATTTCTCATGTTTATTGTTCTAGTAGGTCAGACTTTAAGGAGGATACATTTTTCTTTTTTTTTAGTGAATGAGTGCTGTCATGTACCATTTTTGTTTGTTTGTTTCATTCTGATATGGGAAGCTTTAATTCAGGAAGACAAATAAAGAAATCCAGGTTGGCAGAACATCTGCTTTAACAATACTCCAAGTGGGATTGCAGGGCAGTGTCGTCTTTACCTATTTATTATTGTAAAGCTTGTCTTTTCTCTGCCTTGCAGCTTTTATTTCACCAGAGCATTTAATCTTGGATTTTCAAATCTTTTGCATGGGAAAGGTATATATAAGTGGCTTCTTCTGAAACTGCTAGCATATTTTTGGATAATTTTGTGTTGTTGAAATGATCAGGCGTTATTAACTCAAATGAGTGAGGTTCCATATCTACAGAAGTTCTTCAGCAGCAATTAAAATTCAGCTGGTCTGGATTGTGTAAGGGCTCCAACTCCTTTGCAAACTATGGCCTGCCTTTTTCTCCAATATTTGCTCTGTTTTGCCTTAAGCATCCAGTAATCCGTTAAAATTGCACCCATGTTTTAATATATGTGACTAAATATCTTTTAGATGATAGACACTAACTAAAAAAACTTTGTGACTAGAAATATAGGTCAGTTTGCAATCTGTGAATTGAAAGTCAACCTCTTTGTTGTATTATAGTAACTCACCCTCCCTTCCCACAAACATTTACTTATTTATTCGTTTATTTTTGTGCAAATATGCATCACGGCATGATCTTTACCAGGAAAGGGATCATTGGGAGCATTTATTTATGCCAGCATTCAAAAGAGATGCTGAGCTATAAACATTTCCACTAGAGAAATAGCTGAGCCCCAAAATTAAATGCATATGTCAGAATATCCTTCCTTGACTTGCTTTGACACTGAACATAAACTCTTCATGTGAGTGTTAGCACAAAGCTCTAAACTTCTGGAAAGCAAAATCTGCGTGTAAGTGTTTCTATATGTTTTTATGTTATTTTTGGCTGATTGCTAGCATACTCCTTTTCTTTCTGATCACAGAATGCACAAGAGGTGATGGGCCACATGCTGTAGGGCCCACTATCTGACAGTTGTTCAGCGGACATAAACCAGCACACTCAAGTTTCCCACATGAAACATATCTCCAAGACTCAACTTTTTTTTTTTTTTAATTGTGTGATGACTTCTGCAAAGAGCAAGACCCACATTATTTCTATCTGAGGCCAAGCAGTCCTGTTGCCATGTCTTCTGTCAAGTTTTATCCCAACAAGATTGCCTGTTCTTCTGAGCAGAGTAGCCCAGGTGTTAATCTGATACCTTGTCATTTGTTTTATATCACCTGGAATTGGATTTTGAAACTATTACTCATTCTGTATGTGTACCAGGATCATTTCTGGAATAATGTGCTATTCAGTATGAGTAATAGTGTTGGAATTTGGTGTCTTCTTGGGAGCAAGAGCATATCTTTTACTTTCCCTTTTTTGTTGTAGACAGTAAAACAAAGTATAGTGTTTCCTGTCATAAACCTAAACAAATAGGATTATCCATCGTAATCTATACAGGGCATCACAGAAGATACTTGAAGGACTGAGGCCCAAGGTTTTAATGTGCTTAAGGCCTTTTATATAAATGTTTTAAATAATTAAATGCCATTTATTTTTGTGCATCTCTAATGGCATTTTATCATTCAGAAGTTTTCACTGGGTTTTTCACAAATATGAAATATTCAAAAGATTAATTTTGCATTTCATCAGAACTTCATTTGACTTTGTAGATTGAAGTTTTCCGATGTTGATCTATAAGCAAACATCTTGAGACTGTATAGGCAGAGTAAATATTTAGAAAATAATGCTGTATATTGCAGTAGCTGTGAATTGAGAATTAAGTGATACTCACTTCATTTTGAGTGGTGGTGTTAAATTTAAGTGCCTGGGAGTTCATGAGTGCACATATTAAAATTTGTATCGGATATATGCAGTCACACAGTTTTGTATTTTACTCCAGTGTTGAGTTTAAAGACAGTAAAGGTCCTGGTACACTATAAAAAAAGTTGTCCATATTTCAATGTGCGGTACCTATTTCAGTAACAGTAACATTAACTGATTCTTGCCAGCTGAGCAGCCAGTCCCAAGCATGGTCCATAACTTCATGGACATAAATCGGATGTTAGAAACCCCCACTTATTGTATCCCTGAGACCCTTATAAGCAAGAAAGACGTGAGGTGTAAGAGCTGGTAATTCTGTTAATTTAAATACTCTTGATATATCTGATATAATTGGGGTTTTGGTGAGTGAAGGGGAGCTATTTGTAAGTGCAGTAGGTATACTTTTGCACTTCTGTATGCTCTTCTTGCTGAATGAATGTCTCTCTAGATAACCACTAAAAGGCACATATTCCTCCTATCTTCCTCCTTCCAGTGTGATGACGTATGTTTGGAATAAAACGCTAATAATTTTCTTATCGTGACTGGTTGTGTCCTTCCAGCAATCTAAGCAACAATAAGATCAAGGAGATCCGAGAAGGCACATTTGATGGAGCTTCAGGAGTGCAGGAACTGATTTTGACAGAGAATCAACTGGAATCAGTGCATGGACGAATGTTTAGAGGCCTCACGGGGCTAAAGACGTTGTAAGTGCAAAGTCCTGTCTTTCTCTGTTCCTCTGTAAGTTGAGTGGGAGTCGTCAAGTTGAGCAATGCCTGCTAAAATATCTCTTACTAGACAACGAGCTCTAAGACGGGGTCTTGTATCACTGTCATGAAGTTTTCAATATATTTGTAGTCCTAGGTAGGTTTGAGATTTATCTGCTATTTCTGCGAGAAAACAGATTTTCAAGAATTTCAGGAGTAACATGATGGTGAACCTGTCACGGGTCAAATTTGGGCACTTTTAGTCATTTAATGCTTTTGTTATTTCCTATGGAAACAAGGCATTTAGGAACATGTTTGCTATCTATTAGTCTATCCTCCCACTCCGCCTCCACCCAAATTGGAATTGGTGGTCTGCTCAAACCAAGCCTCAGAGTAGGCTATGAGCCTAAAAGATTTTTAATATCCTACGAACTACATGAACTCAGTAGGTAGGGAGTAGAGAATGACTTAAGTTACTGCTGCCACCAAATCAGGTGTAGCTAAGCACCTTTAAGGTAGGCGTAACCAAGCTGTCACAGGTCCTGCTGACAGAAGGTAGCTGGCCACTTACTCTGCACCAGGTGTAGTTGCTCATGAGCCCAGGCATGGCTTTGGACTAGCCACAGCATACTCTTTCTTGCCCACACTGAGTACCTTAAAAAATATGTGTGGTCACTATTAATGTGGTCATGTTTGGGGAGAGTGTGAAGGAGATGTAGTGTCCAAATGCATAAGAAATCAGTTTGGAATTACTTCTGTGCTTAGACAACTGTTGTAATTTATTTCTGAGAACTTTTAAACTCATAGTACCTAACACTGATTTATTTTTGTGTTAAAATTTATATTGGAAGAAGGATCACAGACAAGATTTCAAGATGGTGTCTAATCCACCCCATCCACCACCCTGAGAAGCAGTCAGGGACTAGGTTTCTGGTGTCAGCAAAGACTCACGCCAGATGATATGGATGATCTGTATATGAAAAACACTTCTCTTGCCTAGTCTTCCCTGCTGTAGAAAGAAAGCACTTGACTAGGTGGATGCTGTCAGTCCATAGACTCTGGGAATCAAAATGCAATTTAAAATCTGCAATTTATTAATTAGCAGCAAATACTTCTTATGTTGCAAAGTATCATGGCACAATTACTTCAGTCCTTACTCAAGTGTAAAAAGAAAATCAAGTTTCACTTCAAGGACTTTGGCCTGTAATGATGAATAGGGAACTTTTCTTTTGCTATTCCTTTAACATTTTTTCTTCTGTGGTTACAGCCATCTGTTCCTTAATTTAGTGTATGGACCTTACTAAAGGATTTGAAAATACTGTCCATAGAAACTAAGTTAATTTTTATACTGCAAAGCAGCCTGTGGCAGTACTCCTAAACTGAATTCAGCATTTTTTAATAAAAAGATGCTTAACATTCAAGCTATCCCGCTGACCTGACCTACATTTCCCCCTAGCTGATAAAGCAGTCTAAATATACACAGCATGATATGAGGATCTGTAAGTATAAGTTTTCCTTCTTACAGGGATACACAGGGTACACAGCGCATGGTGAACCACGATACAAAACCAAAGGTTTTGGCTTGAGGGACATATATTTCTGTCCATTAGTTGACTTTCTTCAAGCATCAAAATTGTGATCTTTTACAAAGAGGCCATTGTCGTGTTATGACCCATGACAGGGTCATGATCCATTTTTTAAAATATTGTATGCTTCCTGAAATGTAATAAATTGCTCTGCAAAATATATTGGCATCCAAATTCAGTCATCACATCTTACAGTACAACTGCCTGATACTTTACATACACAATTGAGAAAATATTTCCTACTGCTACTAAGCCAGTAAGGGCCTTACTTCTCTTGTTTACTGCCCT
The DNA here is from genome assembly GCA_035590195.1 of Aviceda cuculoides. Taxonomy (NCBI): domain Eukaryota; kingdom Metazoa; phylum Chordata; class Aves; order Accipitriformes; family Accipitridae; genus Aviceda; species Aviceda cuculoides. The sequence continues at coordinate 4,570,640 of JAVJGG010000043.1, forward strand.
ATTCATTTTACAGCTTGTGGTCTTGATGTGGCTTTCAGGCAGCTTAGTACTCCATGTGTAAGGTGTGTGTCTCTGTGCCCTGTGACTCTTCTGGCACAGTTTCACCCCAGTTGCAATACCAAAACTACTGAGACCGTAGTGCCTGTGATGGTAACTGTACATAGAGAACAGTAATGCAAAAGCAATGTAATGTTCAGATCTTAAACACTGAGTCTTCATGATTACACTGTGAATTTCTTCCCAGACATGTCTAATCTCTCTGTGCTGTTTCTCAAGTATCTATTGATGTAGCATCTTAAATGCCCAACTGGCAGATACAAATCTGAGATTTAAATCCAGACTTCTAAGGGAGTCTGAATTTTCATTGTTCATTGCACGAATTTGATACCAATTAATAAGGAATTAACCCTCCTCAATTTGGAGAATCAATTCACTGGACAGCAGCATGAGCTGCATGTATTTTGTGGATTTTTGGTAGTATGCTTTAATTACTGAATAGTTTTTCACCTCAGTAGGAATAACACAACTGTGTAGTGATGTTTACAGACCCAGATGTTGACTGGCATGCAGTGTAACAAATACACATGAGCCTTTTTTGCTATGGAGTTGAAACAAGATACTACAGTCTTTCAGATTAATTGGGCTTTATCATTGAGTTCATTGTTACCATAACAACTCAGAGATGTATCTTCCAAAACACAGCACTGATTCATCTGGTACAAGCATGGAGCAAAGACCATTTTATAGGATGGTTACTGCTTTCTGTCTTGTAAATTAATTATTATAATGACATTTCAGAGCTTGTGTTCGATCTGTAAATCTTTCCTAAGCTATTCCTTGATTTCTGCTGAGGATGATTTTTCCTTCCATACTTTTGCAGTGTGGGTTACAAAAACCATCCACGATAGGAGTAGAAGTAATGCAGATAGTATTGTTAGTGTCACACATTTCTGACAGCCTTTCTTAGTTGATCTCTGAAATACATCTTCACTTACTCTGATATTTACTAAATTAAGATTTTAGTTTTTATTTCAGGTTTGCTACTAGTTATAATTTTGATTGCATACTACTTTCAGGTGTGTGGCTTCCATCAGCCTCTAATGTTGTGTGGAAGAAATGCATTTTAAATTCATGAGACAATGTTTACATGAATCTAGCCTTCCTATAGCTGTGTTGTACTTCAGCAATCAATAAAAATAGAGTACAGTGCTTGCCAAAGCATGTGTTGATGCCCTAGGTAAAGGACCTCCTATCCTGAAGTTATACCCCTTCCCACTAGTTCCTAATTCCCTGTTTTAAACCTTGCAGGATGCTGAGGAGCAACTCTATCAGCTGTGTAAACAATGACACCTTTGCTGGACTGAGCTCAGTGAGGCTTCTTTCTCTGTATGACAATCACATCAGCACTATCACCCCTGGAGCCTTCAGCACTTTAGTCTCTTTGTCTACGATGTAAGTTATCTTTTTATGGTATGAAATGTTATGATGCTGTTATTCCATGCTTTCCTTTAAAGAAGACAACATCTGAGTTTCAAAATTAAACTACTTATCGTTCATATATGGAAAGCATCATTTAGGGAAAGAAAACCCCATCCTACTGAAATCGAACGTTTGGAGGATTCAGGGTGTGATTTAGAAAAACATTTGAATTGCTTCAGCTGGAGTGCCTGAAAAAACTTTGAGGTCGCCAGCCTCAGGCAGGATGACTGTATGTTTTGCCATGTCATAGCCTAGTGCTATGTATTTCCCTTGCTTCTTAAATATTTTTACATACTTTTTGTAGTGTATCTCTTTCAATAAAGTACAGACTGATAAATGTGGAAAAAAAGTCTGCTCTTTGTTTCCAGCTGTGAATGGGGACCCTGATGTTGCTGTTAATGGAAGTTGTCTGCTTAATTCCCTTCACGCTGCCCTGTCCAGTCAAAATAAACTATTGGTGCTATTGCATTTCAGGTTTTGAAAGCATTCTCTGTCGTGTTTGGGGGAAGAAAGAAGTGTTGAATCTCAGCTGTTTTGTTGCTCACACTTTCATTTTGTTGTTACAACTTTTCACCAGCAAATCAGTTACCATTTTGGCATCAGCTCCATGCAGCATAAAGAACCCAGACTTTTCTTCCATTCCCTTTCTGTAGTCCCAGAAGCCTCCTTAAAATTGACGGGCAGAGAGAAGCACAACCAGCTTATTTTCATTGACTCTTTCCAAGTCACTGGTCGAGGCGAGTGGTGCTTGCTGAAAGCTTGTTCTCACTGTGCTGCAAGCACTGCCTGCCTGCTTCTCGCGCCATGGTCTCCGTGCTTCCTTCCGTGGATCCCGGAGTAGCTGTGACTCTCTGAATCAGCCTGTAAAGTCCCGACCTTGTTTGCCTAGAGGCGTCTTTGTCATGTTTTGTTAGAAGATAGCCCATTTTCTTCTTTTTTCAGCTGTGGATAAAGGTTCTTACAATTTCTAGCAACAGCAATTAAAGCTGCTGCTATTAGAATGCATTGCTTTGGCACTGACTTATAATGATGTTGGTCATAGCAGGTTCCTACCTGTGTCTTGATGAAAAAGTTTGTTCTTTGACACGTTTCACTCTGTACTTGTTCTGCAGACAGGAGAAAGTCTGCTTTTGACTTCTTCATACATTGGTTTAAGGCCATGGTGATATTCCACATATAAATGCAAAATTCAGATGTGTTCATTTCCTAGCAGTGCTCCACTGTAGGTGGATATATTAGATGACAACACTACTGAAGATAGATAGTATGACTGCTTTTCCTGTTCAACCCACACTTTGTAAGTTAATCGGATATTATAATGACTTATTTTTGCATCTATTAATGTGAGCCAGAATTTCATACAAATTTTAACATTTCCATTTTTATCTTGGCATATTTACAGCACTAAAAAATATTGCTTCTTTTATTATTACTCTTTGTGAATCAGCCTCATTGATATTATCAAAACACAGACAGCTCTGAAAATAATGCCCTGACTAATGGTTTTCAATAGAGGAAGAACTATTTTGCAAGTTATTGGTAAAAACCAGCAGTATTTTGTTTGTTACTAGTCAAACTAGGTACTGTAGCATCCTAATTTGAAGTATGCTTGCACTTCTGCATACGGGGAATTCAGTCATGTCTTTCAGTCCTTACACAGTCAAGTGGGCATATTTGCAAGCAGAACTGGTTTTCCATGACTTATTACCATAATAGCTGCATGGAGCTAATGCCAATAGGATAACTGGTTCATCAGAATGACATGCAAACTATTCTAGTATAAACTTAACCTAAATTCCAGGATATATTTGCAACCTAATTTCAACAATATCCAGATGGGTTTCAGCATGTTTCTCTAACAGGTCACTGGAATCCTTTTAAACAGTTAATATTCTATGGCTTCTTTGCAATTTTTAAGAGACCCTTGTAGTAGGATATGCATATTTCATTCCTCAAGACTTCTGTTCCCTCTTGATTTTAAAAATATGCCTATGTCCTTGAGTAAACACTTCTGTTTTTAATGTTAGTACAACATTTTTGCTAAAAGCTTGATTGCTTTGTTTCTGTTTGAGTGGTTAAATCACTGTCTTACGTGTTGGAACTCTGATTACTAATTATGAATTTTTATAACAATTTGTCTGCCCAACATTGCTGTTTGTGATTTGAGAACTCCACTTGAATAGCCGGATTCCAAAATAAAGCTTTTGCAAATAATTGGCCTTTCCAGACTTTCAGTTGCTTTTCCAGTGAAGTAGGGAATCTCTTGTCTCATGTGATACTTATAGAGAGCCTTGATCTTAATTTTTTTCCAAAAGTTGCATCACAGTCTTGCCATGGAAGGAGCATGTATATAGGGACATGTATGAACTTAATACTATGTTAAAGCAAAAAATCACTGCTCTGCAGTTGGACAAAGGACAAAATTCTAGTGCTGCTAAAGTGGCAGGAGGATGTGTATAACGTGTGACAAGATAAAATTGTCCTTTTTTACCTAGAGCTATTTGAATTTCAAAACAGTAGATTTGTTTCTCTATTTATTAATATGTAACAACTTCTTTCTTAGTTCCTAAGGAAAGCATAATCCAAATTCTAATCCAAGGATTTAATAAATTTTAGCTCATACGTTAACCTGTGTTTGCCAAGAAGAAAATGAGGGTTTCTGGACAGTTACTGCTGCTCAGCTAGTGAGCAGGAATACATGAAGTCAAAGCAGCCTCTCCTCTGTAGAAAGGGGTAATTACTATTTGGATGGGAGCATTTTGTAGATTGAACATTTGAATGTTTCTGAAAGTTTTCGATATGTGACGGTAAGATGCTCTCTAGATGTGCAAAATGTTCTTTTACATTCAGAGCTGCTGGCTTTCCAGAAAAATGATTATATACACCTGCTGTTTGTTTCCAATTGTGGATTATTTAATTCTAAGGATTTGTGTCACGGAAGTTGTTCTGTGAATATGATCTCACTCTTCCATCAGTGGAACAAATGGCCTTTGAAGCATTGGTTCACTTAGCGTTGGAGGTTTAAATGTTTGGTTTGAACACTCTGTTCATGCCAAAGTGTGTCAGTATGGAAAATATACAAGGCATCCTGCATGTGGTCCCATTATGGATTAAAGAAAATGGAAAGCAATTCAGAATGAAAGTAACTAGAATTAGAGTAATGCTTTCAGTGCTTTTCTGCACATTCCGTCTGAAAGCTCGTATGTAACCTGTTTGTTTTCTCATGTTTATACAGCAAGTTAGTCTTGCCTTTGAATCCTAGTCAGCATGAAGTAGGCTGAGTATTTTTATTATTGAACGTTATGCTGAGTTTTCTCCTCCTCCCAGTTCTCCCTTCACAATAGGGACTGTACAATAGTCTGTGCTAGATCCACCTGTAATTTCACACCCAGAGCTCCAGGCTAGCACAGTGACTGAAGTATGCTTTTTTTACAGTGCAGAGAGCAGCTGTAAATCATATTGTGGGTATGTGATGTTGGCCTAGAACCTATGTAATTCAGGAGTTGGTTTGGGGTTGTTTTCTTGCTGCCACACCTCAACTGTGCCATATGTTTTTGTCTTCAGCACTACTGTTTTCTGAAGGAATTGCTTGGCTGAAAACCTGATGTGATTTTTGACTACATGTTTAGGTTTGTAAAAGTATGTTGCAAGTGAAGACTTACAAGGTCTGCAGCTACTACACCTGCATTTGAAGTGCCTGTTTCTTTAAGGCTTTAATTTTTTTTGTCTTTAAGCTATATGCTATGCTTTAGAGAAATTTCATTATCATCTATTTTTCTGTACTACCAAAATAATAACTCTTGGACATATTCACATATGATGTGAGAATTCCATCAGTGTTGGTTTAGATACTTCATTTTCCATACATGGGGCTCTGACAGCTCATTTTTCTTCGATAAGGCAACCTCATACTGAGGGCATTGATTCTCTCTGTGCTTGTACATAAGATAGTCAGCCTTCTTGTTTTACCAGGGATATCAGCCTCTTTCCTTCATCTGAAGTTTAGTTATAAAAAAGCTTACACACAAACTGTGGATAGGCGTTTCAGTACAGGACTCCAGAAAAAGTTTTTTTCCATGATTCTCAGCACTTATTCTAGTTAGCTTAGGAAGATGGTTGCTTAAAATAACTGTCACCTTACACTCCCTTCATTCAAAGGATCACAACCTATTAAGAAATAGAAATGAATAATATCTTTTCTATATTGTCTATCTATGTTGCAGGTGCTCCACTGAGAAATTGCTATGTATTTATGTTTTCGTGTCTTGACAACAGGATGGATAGGGCTTTCCTTTTTTAAACACTGCTAACCCAAGCTACATTAAGAATACATCCCTCTGATGGAGGCTGTCAAATGGTCGCTTTGGGTACTGTACAGCACAGTACCGCAGCTAGGCTGCAACTGTATTTGAAAGATATTTCGGGAACTGTAGCAAGATTTGATGCAAACCTCACAAATTTCACGAGGCAGTAGGGCAAATGCTTTTCACTACAGATACACTCACCTTAGAAGGCTTCATAAGAAGTGGCTCAAGCTGACAGTGCTGCTTTAGATATGTACATACAGAGTGCTATCCTTACTATTTCAGTAGGAAACCCCAATTCAGCTTGCCAGTGGCTCCCACCTGGCACTGGGTTGTGTGGGCCGTAACACAGGCGAGTGGAAAGCATGAGCATACTGGGGCAAGAAACGGTGTGCTAAGCCAGCTTGGCTGTACACGTAGGGAGTGGTACGTGAAAGTCTGTGCTAAGGCCTAGCAGTGCTAAACTTTTGCATGGCATTACCCGAAATAATGACGTTGAAGATCGTGCACACGTGGGTAGAATGTGTGAGGTGAGTTTAGACTTGGGTGTGAGCTGTAGCTTGGGTTGAAATCCACTATGAATACAGCCCTGGTAGTGATGTAAGTGTGTCTAAATAATAGTTGTAGCAGAAAGTATTTTGGTTTATAAACATATATATATATATGTATATAGATATATTTTAATTACAACCCTAGTCCTAGTACAAAACCTGCATAGAACTTTCCCGAGATGTAGAATAGAGGAGAATCTCACAAAAACAGATGGCAGGAAAGAGCTTGGTCTTGGAACCCATCATCTTCCTGTAGTTATTTCAGTATTTCTGTATGTTCATATCTGATGCAATTATGTCTTGTTCTGTTTCAGTAATTTGCTGGCTAACTCCTTTAATTGTAACTGCCACTTGGCCTGGCTGGGAAAATGGTTGAGGAAGAAGAGAATTGTCAGTGGAAATCCACGCTGCTTAAAACCCTTTTTCTTAAAGGATATTCCAATCCAAGATGTAGATGTCCAGGACTTCACCTGCGATGGTAAGAAAATCCAAGTCAATTTGGCATTTATGATAATGTTGGCATCTCTGTGAGGACCTCCCTCCCTATCAAGCAATACTGCATGGTAAACATTGCAATTTAGCGATGAGGAAGACAGCTGTTTAGAGCTGAAGAACATTGTTCCCTATCAGGAGTTTGTTTTTATTCTTAATTTCCAGTTTCCGAATTTCTACTATCTACACCTAAATAATTAGAATGAATTTACTATAGAGAAATGCTCTGCCTTGTATAATGCTAGTATAATCCTGGCCCTTGCTCCCACTCCTTTATTCATACAGTCAGGTAACACTCTGGGGCAATGGTGCTTGTGTGGAAAGTCTTTTAGTTTTGGATATTGTTCAGTTTCACAAATAACAGGTATGAATAAAGGGAAATAAAAACACTTAGATATTTGAATTGACCCAGTGATGCTTAATGCTTTGCCGGGTCCATATAGGTTTTAAAAAAAAACTTCCTGATATTTCATTCATTCTCCAGATAGTTCTTTGCTTTCTGATCAAGCAGATTTTAGAGAAAATAGTAAGGAGAATGCACTGCTAACTTGACTTGTAGGCTACTGTTGCCTGTTAAGACCAGATATGCTGGAGCTGCAGTTAGTCATACCTCTGAAGAGACCATAAGAGTGATAGAAGTTTTCTACTTAGAGTAGAAATTAATTCCTGTCCTAGTTGAGCAATCTGGCAACAGGCCCAGGTGCTTGGGCTCAAAGCTCAAGGGATCCAAGTTTATTCATTAAAGAATAATTTGCTTTTAGTTTGGGAGAAAAAACAAAACAAACAAACAAATGAAAAAAACAACAAAAAAAACGATCTTCAAAATGGCATTGCATACTTGGGAGCTTTTTCTATCATACAGTCACTCAAACAGCCGTGGTGAATGGAAGGTAGATGGTGGCAGGGTGTAAAACACAGAACATAGGGGAAAATCGAATATGCTGAAGAAACGTGCTCTTTCTGCAGGTTTATGAAAGTCTTCGAATTTTGTTTCCAGTCATTAAGCCAGCTGGGGAGAGAAAGAGAAAAATCTTTCCTGTTCTTCTGTACGCTGGTCGTCCTTCTCCATCCCTCTGAATACAAATTATTCCCAACCCACACATTTATGGGTAATTTTGTTATCTTGTATCAGGACTTCCACTCTTATTCTTTAATCTCAATGCTCATGGGTACATCCAGCAGAGAGAAGAAAGAAACAGATCTGTCTCAATTAGTCCTTGCATCAGTTTAAAAAAAAAAAGGCAGCACATAATGACAGCCGGCTGCGTGCTCTGGGATTGCAGCACTGTGTCTCGGCGCTGGTCAGCTCAGGCTGCCTGTATTCACAAACGGTTGTGCGGTTCCTCCCGCCGTCGTCTCCAGAACGTGCCACAAAGTGTTTCCTTCCATACACGTCGTCATACTGTAGCATGCATTTGCCTCATATTCTGCAAAGCCCGTTGCTTTTGGAGAAAATCCATCCTTTAATGTTCTTAACTTCAAAGAGTTGGTTTCTTCTGCAGAAACCCTATTGTTCTTCAATTACAAGATTTAATCTGCTGTTTATGGACTTTTGAAACCATTTTTGGAGAAAGTAGATATTTTTATGTGCGCAAAGATAGATAACCAGCAGTTGGAAGTATGCTGCTCAGTTTCTTGTTTGCCTGGTTATCCTTGTCAAAAACAATGAGGTATTACAATTCAGATGATAAACGAAGTGCCAGGCTGACTTTAAAAAGTAAAAAAATCAACATCTAAAAGCTGAATTTAAAAAAAAAAAAAAATCCTAAAGCAGAGTAGATAGTGAATATCATCTGTCTAGATGAATTTAAGTGCAATGTTCTGGTCAGGTTCTCTATTTCATCTAGTACATTGGGGGTGGGGGAAGGATTTGGGATTCACATAATTGATTTGGCTGTAATTTGCAAAATTACAGAGAAGTAGATACCCCTTAGAAAAAAATATTTATTTAAAAATATTGCTATTCAGTTTTTGAACTTTCGTTCATGTTCCATAAAGAACCTGTACGAAGGCAGGTTGATCCAAAGCATCGGATCCACTGAAAAATATTGTGATGGTTGCCATGGATTCAGGGATGTCCCTCCGTGGTCCTTGTAAGCAGTTATCTTCTAAGTGCAGGACTTCGGGCTGTAAAGCCGACTTCCTAACACCCCAGCTCTCTCCCTCTGCAGGTAATGATGAAAGCAGCTGCTTGCTTTCACCTCCTTGTCCTTCCCAGTGTACCTGTGTGGACTCAGTGGTACGCTGCAGCAACAAAGGGCTGCGGATATTGCCCAAAGGAATTCCCAAAGACGTGACTGAGCTGTAAGTTACCTTTTACATAGCTTCTTTCATGAGAAGTTCATGAAATTACATCATAGTGAGGCTTTGTAGGTCCTTGGGGGTTTTGCCTTTGACTTCAGCGACTGGTGTTTTGTGCTTTGGTGCTTTCCATATGTTTTGACTGTTATTTTTACACTTTTTTGTCCCTTGACTGAATACATTGCTCTCTGATGGGAACACAGTTTATCTATCCTTGTACCCATTAATTCTGTGTGTAGGGAACAAATGCATACAGTAGTACCAAATAATCCTGTAGTGCTTCTGAGAAGCCTAAGCTCACAACAGGCAATTTGAAAGGATGATGAAAATACGTTCCCGACTTATGCAGCTGTGAGCTAATTATCCTCTGAGGAGATTTAAAAAAAAAAAGATAAAGAAAACCAGTGGTGGAAAGAAACATAGAATTCTTTTCTCCAAACCTCATGAAATGGCTAAAATAACAGATAATTTGATTAAATTGTGAAGTAAATTCATCCTCGTTGAGAGCCATCTTTCTCGTCATCTTTTCACCTACCCCTCGCTATGACTTTATACTGGATTTTGCTTCTTTCCATGGAAAGAAAATACACTGGTGGAACTGCTTGGCTTAAACGGTTGGCAATAGAAATACTGAGCTTTTCCCCTTTAGGTCCTTATTCAAATCTATCCCAGGTGAGTCATTACTGAAACTTGTTACAATCTCATCAACATTTCTATGTGAAAGGAATTGGCAGAGTTAGTTGGTATGTTCAGTGAATTTTATATTGAATTAAAATGTGGTTTGCACTGTTTTTACCAGTGTTGTAGTTAAATATAAGACTTTGTTACTGAGTGAGGAGTGTACTGAAAGTGTATGTGGTAACTCAAATTAACATGGAAATTTTGCATTAATAAATGCATCCTTGGAACACTGTTAGCCAGGGGATGGTTAAATAGTGGTTTGAATTAAAAGCCAAGTCCTGGCCTTTATTCCCTTATATATTGCCGTCACTGATAAAATGTCTGCAAGGTGGTTTTTGCTCTATTCTTGTTCAGGTTTCATTGCATCCAAATACGACTTGCCAACAATAAGATCTCACAGATGTTACTTTGATTTCCACTGCCACATTGAGGAATTTTATTTTGCATATTGAGTTTTACTGATACTATCTGATACACTGACGACATAACTTTCACAAAAAAAGTGAATTTAATCTCACATTCTTGAAAACTGCTACATTTCTTAAGCTGTTTCTTGGCAAATGAGGCAATAGCCTGGAACCGAGCAGTTTGAGTTCACAGGAGTTTACGTGACTGTCTTCTTCAGTAGGAGCCTCTTGGCTGTGCAAGCCTCTAGTTTGGCTTTCTGCTTTCAATCCAGAAATGTGTCAGCAGAACACAGTCAGCCACGGACTGGCTGGCTTTGAATATTTCATGTTCTTGAAATATAACCTCGAATCTGTCCCAGCTGCCTCAAAATTCAATCCTGATCTCACTCTCCTCTCAACCAACACAAACTGAGCTCCTTATTTGTATCTATACCAAAAGATGAGCTGCAGGTACTGAAGCTAAAAATTTCATGTGTTTGTGGAAACCGTGACAAGAATGAAATTAATAAATATTAAAAAAAAAATAAAAGCAATCTTACTTGCCTTCCTTCTGCTTCTAGATTGAGATGAAGATGTTGCCCATAATCTATCATCTAGGTCCCAAGTTGCAGGTGTGAACTGAAGTATTTTTCTTGTTCTGTGAGAATTGTCATTGCTGCTGTGCTAGACAGCATCTCCTGTGGAACTCCACCTCTTGCCTCATTTTGAGGACAGTGAAAACTTGGCAGAGAGAACCCAATGGCTTTCTGGGCACAGGGTGAAAGAGATTTATCTTGTTCAGTCTATTTACACTTCTCACACCAAAATACCCCCGTTTCCCTAGGCCTCAACATCCATCAACATATCACAACAAGTGATATGATACAGGGGAGCGTTTTAGTGGAATTGTTATGAATGCACCAGTCCGACTCTTATAAACTTCCATTATTGATGTATGGATTTATAAGGCACGTTAGCTGCAGTGCTTTTTATTAAACTGCAGTGTGGTTTTATACAACGTGGCTTAAGAGAAAGAACTACCATGATCTAGATAAACCAGTGCGTTACGGCTGAATGTAGCCTTCTCAGAAGTTCTTTTAAATTCTTTTAGAGGTCTTAAAATAGTCTTAAAACAGGATTTTTTTCATTGTAACAGGTATTGAATAGCAATGTGCAAATATGAACATACCTCTCGCAGAGGCACATAGGGAATATGTTACCCCTTGCTGGGTCAAATTTCACTGTACCTAAGCTCGGCTAAAAAGATCACCAGCTATGTTTTATTACACAGCAGACTGGAGACACAGGCTCTCTCCTTCCAACTTTCTTCCCGAGTTTCTGTTTTGAATGTGTATATAGACAAAACATGTGAAAACCATTATCTCCTTCATATTTAGAGCTTGGAATGGCAGGAGACATCCCTGTGTTTGCTTTGTACCACCCTTGGGAGGAGGGATTACCTTGGCAGGGAAGGCTTCCAGCTAGAATAGAGTTGAAAAGATCACTGAGTCTCCTGGCTTTTTAGAGGGATGATGATGCAAGAAATTTCTATTTCCCAGCTATTCCTTCACAAAACCCCGTCATCATGGGCAAGTCTTCTTTCAGTTTCTTGGGAATAGGGAAATATTATGTTGTTTCTTGCAAATTCCTTTGCTGTCTATTTACGTACTGCCTACATTATTTCCCACTGTTTGCTTGCTCTGAAGAGAAGCCTTGGTTTTTTTGAAGGTACTCAGTTTTCTAGTCCAGATGTTCACAAGTAAAATGTTCATGCAAATAGCTAGTTTGGAACTTAGCCTCGTTGATGCTTAGTGGTTTAGGCTTTCCTTTTCTTCTTTTTTTTTGTTTTCCCCCAATTCTGTTTGAACTCGGTTTCCCATGCTCTTTTTCCTTTTACATATTACCTCAGTGTGTGAACACTAGGGGTTTTTCTTTGTTTTTCTTTTTTTTTTCTTTTTTAAAAATTTTTTTTCTTTTTTTTTTTTCCACAAAAATGTAGTCTAATTCTAATAAAGTCTTATCTGACAGTATCCAGCTGCTTTTATGGACCTACAGCAAATAATATTTTGCACTGGGGAAAAACATTGGAGGCAATTATGTGGATGGCGTGTGCATAAGCTGTAACATAATGAGCATGGTGTATTTTAGAATAAATATATACTAATCATGTCATCTCTAGACTCCAAATGTTGTCACGACACTGAGCTATATGATAGCACTGATGGGATTATTAGGAAACCTGCATCCATACATCATTGTGAGTGATTGTTTTTCTTTCCATTTATATTAATACCTATTAATATTTGCATTACTTTTACCATTTCCCTTTCTCTCCTCACAAACCTTCTCTCTCCTGGTCGTGTCTTTTGTTCTGCTCGTTAGGTTCATTTAGCCTGCGAGCTCATGCGGTACTTGGCCCAGCAGTTTTCACAAGTGCCTGGCCTGTTCCTAGCAGAGGGATCCCACTGAACTGCCTTTTGGCTCTTTATTGCCCACCTCTAGTTTGCTGCCTGGTGCTGCCTCAGCCTTAGCACGGCACCTTTATTCAGCCGCATCTCCAGCTGCCAAGACGGTTTTGACAATTGCTCCCCATACATTTGTTGCCGCATCTACTTGGCGGTATTTACCACCCATCTCAACCCTCCTTTCCATCTTCCGAGGCACCTGTGATTTCTTTTGACTCGTGACTAAAAATAATGGCTCCTACACTTGCCATGCAAATTGTTGCAATAAATATGCTCCAAGCTGTTAGTTATGATACATGTAGAATATCGTAACAATTTAGTGCCATTTTTCAGTATGCCTATATTGCTGTTGATCAAAGGGATAACTCTGAAGTGAGATATCTGATGAAAATCTTCTGCTTGAGAATGCAAATGCTTTTGCTTGTCTGGCAGTCTGCACTGCTTTATACGCTGACTCTTAAACACACACTTCGGTGAATTTTCCTTTGATAATAAAGGAGAGAAACAGTTTAGATCAAAGCTTGAGCTTACATGGTCCTGTATCATAAAAGGTTTTACAGCTTGCTTAATTCACTGTGGAGGAAAATTCTCCCATTGAGAGAATGGATAGTTCTGTAGAAGGATATTTTAGTTACAGCTGAAATAGAGAATGTAAATCTGCATTTCAAATCTGACATTTAGAAAAAGTAAATAGTATCAGTACTATCAAATAATGTGTTCAATGTCTGATGAAATTTGAGTACATTTCAGAAAGGTAACGTTAACACTAATAGAGACTAAAGGTGAGTTGAACTTCAGGGCCTTCTCTTTTCTCTCAAACACAGCCACGTTTCTGTGTGTCAGACCTGTAAGCTGTGGTCTGACATACAAATGCAGCAAAATCCAGAGTCCAAATTTTCCAAAATGTAAGCAAGTCCAAGATCCAGATTTATACCTAGATCCATACTTGAATTTTGTTTCTCTCAAGAAAGTGTAATTGAAGCTCTTTAAGTTTATGCCTTGTGGATCTTTCATCTTTCACAGCCCAATTCTCTTTCAGAACACCATTTTTAGGAAATGAAACTTGCCTCAAAATTTTAGGATATGGGGTATCTACATTAAAAAGTTTAACTTATAACTTAATTTTAGAGCTGCATAAAATTGTCAAATATCTTTTTTTGTACTGTAGCATTCTATATGAAATGTTTAAAGAAATTAAAGGAGGGGCTTTGTGCCTTATCAGTTACTGCCTGAGAACTGATTTCTCTCTCCAGTTTCTTCTCTTAGCACAGATTGCCGCTGCGAGCTTGACTTTATGGCTGAAGAGACATGTCAGTACAAAAAAGGTTCCAAGTGATTCGAATTGTTACATGATGCTCTGGCACCTTGTGCTGGTTATATCACCTCCAATCCAAGTGGTTTCGGTATAAAAATAGACAAGTTGGAAAAAGAACAGCTGTCATCTTTTATGCATAGTTTTAAATTTTTCATGGGTGATGTGAGTGTGTGTGGAAGGTGCTGGCTGAGCCCTGGGGCTGCTGCAGGCTCCGGGCTCCGAGAGCCGGCGCGGTTGGTGCAGGCGTGGAGCGAGGCATGGCCGTGCCCCGCAGGGCCAGCCATCCTGGCCACACAGTTACGTCTCCAGCACTCAGGCGTGTTTTGGAAGAAGCCTTTCCTAATATAGGTAGTTGGTGGCATTTTATGAGAACACAAACACATGTTTTTAGGGGTTTTTTCAGGTTTGTCTCTGGTAATTGCTTGGTGGTTACAAGTCATTATTGAGATTTCAAGATTCCCAGCAGCATTCATGGGGTAAAAAACAATTTCCAATCTGATATTTAAACTACCGAGTCTAGAGACTTTAGGAAGAAAATGAGGTTGGTTTGGATACTAGTCAGTGTGTCTATATTAAGGCAGCTGACACCCACTCTGGACTGGGACTATATATTAATAACTTGACTCTAAGCATTAAAATTAGACATACATTTTTTTCATTCATGCCAGAATTTCTTTGCATACCAGATGCAAAAAAATCTTCCTTTGGCGAAGGATTGAAAATAATGAAAAATGCAATCTTCCCTCCACATCATTCTGTTAGGGCTTGTTTTGTTTTGTTTGCACAGGGAGTCTGTAGCTTCATCCACGGTTTTTTATTTGTATATACGTATACATAAGTACTCAGAGTTTTGTAACGGGGCTCTGCCCCTTCACCCTCAGGAATAATTCTGTTATTCACTTCTCCAGCTTCCAGCCCTCTTGTAGCCCCCATACATCACCCTCAGCCCAGCCAGGTGCAGAGCGGCTGCCCCTGCGTCCCCCCCGCTCTGATGGAGGCCTGGCCCGCGGTGGGCAGCGCCTCCTCTGCACCAATTGGTTTCTTCAAACGTTGCATCTCACATCCTCCTGATTCTTGGCATGCCTTTATGCCCTGAAAGCTCTGGTTATTTCAAATTCATCGCACTTAAATGTGCTTTCAAAATGAGTGAGTTTTTGCTTAGAAAATACTGCTATTCTTTGTATAATGTGGTGAAAGGTTTAACAGTGGCGAATTGTTCTTACGCATCATGAAACGTATATTATCAGTAATTTTTCAGTGTAAAATTGTGTTTGTTCAGAAATTATACCACTGGTATAAGTATTGCAGCTTTCTGCTAGCACGTTTATATAACCATCAAATTGCTTGCAGTACAAATCCAAAGCTATTGAAAGCAGATCTTCTGTAGGAGTTTAACTGCAGGGGTCTGCGTGTCTATATTAGTCTGAATAATGAAGCATTGGATTAAAATGTGCACCCTCGACTTTTGATTGCACCAGAAAACAAAACATGGGGGAAGAAAGCTTGGCTAGCCATCATCAGTTTCCTCAAATTGCAGGCTGTTTCATATTGGGATCAACAAGAGAACATCCTGAAAATATATTTCTGAAGATTTCAACACATTGCTAGAGTTGAGTCTTCTTTCCTAAAGGAAAATCGTGTATAGCTTCCAAATACATAATACATGACCTGCTTTTGATTTCTTTTGGAAATCCTTTGGATTTTACATTGGGAATAAAGACTGGAACCATAAACTACTGTCGTGCATGGATTTAAGATTTGCAGCTTTCTGGGATGAAAGAAAAGGCGCAGACTCCCAGCGTCCATAGCAGACCATGACTGGGGAAATGAGACGTGATTTGCCCTGGTTAAATAGTAACACATGTGGTTGAATTCTGAGGATCTTCTACATAAGAATTTCTGGTGTGAATTCACCAAGGAACTCCATTTTCAAAAAAATTATAAAAAAATTTGTCAAAATGAAGCAAGGGACTTCACACTTGCTGAGTACGAATATCCGCAGGAGGTGTAGATGTGGCATAACTAACCCGTACTCCGGTTTGTGATAATTTGCGTCAGCAGAGCAGCTCTCACTACTTTGCAAGGGCTAACTTTACCGTCCAACACCATCACTCGATGATTGTGATCTTTGTGAATGGAAAAATTAATTTCTTCAATAGGTTTTTTTCATTAGGGAAGGATTTTGCTTTTGGTTAAAATGCAAAAGCCCGTAGTCCTGCTCATCTAGTCTAATCCTAGCAGGAGCTAGGTCAGGTCCACTGCATGCTCTAAGGAAAGTTTGCTTTGATGGGATCCTATGCAGAGGCAGAATGGATAACCATGAGGCTGGGGTAGTTTAGTTGAAAAAAGAGCTGAAGCAGCAGAAAATGGTGAGAAGGCATTATGCTGGAATAGAAGGGGCTAGGGGGCAGAAATGTGACAGTTATAAAATGTATTATGTAAGAAATTCTGTTAGTGTTTATAGATTTTATTTTTAAATGATGTAAAAATAAAGTTTGTGGGAAAATTTTCTTGGATTTAGTTTACACAAATATCTCTGCTGTTACAGTTGATGCAGAGAGGGAACATACAGGATAGTAATAATCTATTATTGTTGTTTGCTATAGTAAATGCAGAATATGGAGGTCTGTTGCCAAAGAAAAGGAAATTGTATGTGTGGGATAAAAATTCTTAACATGATTATCGGATTATATTTTCAGCAGTAGAGGCAGCACATTAAGTGTTCTGGTGTCTGTGGGTTGCATTTCCTGGCTACGCTTGATTATCTTTCAAAACATACCACATCGATTGCGTTGCCCCATGTCTACCTTAGGAAAAATCCCCTGAAGTATCTTGTAAGGAAGGGAAATATTATTTCATCTTTTATCTTCACCTGTGGAGGGAGAAATGCCTTCCTCCTACACAGTACTTTCTGAGAAGGTTGGATTTATTTCCCAGGTAGACATGGCTTCTCACAGATGTCTGGAGGATCACCGTGACAGTGTCATGGCCCCGCAGCCGTCACTTTGCATTGGAGCCTTATTACTTCGGTATCTTCCAGGGATGCAGTTTCACCCAAAAGTCAAGGTTAAGGAAAAGAACTCCAGTTCTGTCTCTATTATTTTGTAATAAACAGGAAAAGCTCCACATCCCATTGCTACCACAGGTCAGCTGTGGAGTCTTGAGCACCCATGCTCTCTCCTGGGCAAACTGGGCAAACTTTTGGAAAGTATTTGTTCAGGGTTTTTCCCTTGGTTACTGAATGTTCATGTTTCTTCAGTGGAGAAAAACTTCAAAATACAGGTACTATATGCCTGTATGAGGACATAGGATTATCGCAAAAGGCTTTAGCCCTGCTGTGCATGTGTCTGAATAGACACCACGTTCGGTGGTGTCTCAAACAACTTCCACCCTGGAAACACAAGCTATTCTATTAAATACACTTGATGGTTGTAGGAGGAGCCTGTATTCAAAGAGAACTTGGTCCTTGGTCTTCAATTTCTACCAAGTTCTCACCCTGCACCAGCATACTTTGAAGAGGAAGTTAAGGATGTGGCATCAAACTCATGGATGTTTGTGTTGACCCTAGAATAAGTGAGACTTTTTGCAACACAGAGACCTGGCAGTGCAGCTCCTCTTCCAGTTCTGGCTGTACAAGGAACTTACATGCACAAGATAAAAACTTTTCTAACAGGATCAGTCAGCACTCAGAGTTCTTACAGAAACTGGTTAAAGATAACTTTAAGTTCATGGCACAAGCCATATAATTTTTCTCCTTTTTTTCAGTTGCTGTCACAGAAGAACCAACTGGGCATTTCTGTTTGCTGTAGGCCAGAGATCCTTTATTCGCTTCCAAGTCTTAAAAAAAAAAGGAAAAAAAAAAAATCAATAAGCTACTGTCATGCTTTGCATGTGGGATAATTCACTTACAAAGGAGAAACTGTTATAGTTTCAAAGCAATGAATCAAAGATAATTTCCTTAGTGGCTGACTTTTTTATTTTCCTCTTTCATGGTGCAAATTAAGTGACAGGAGTTCTTGTTAACATGTTTGTGTAATTGTCAAATCTGGCTTTTTTTCAGTTACCTGGAAGGAAACCATCTGACTGCTGTGCCGAAGGGGCTCTCCGCTTTCAGACACCTGACACTGATGTAAGAAACACGTGGTTTCAATGTCAAGAAAATTACATGACTCTTTCTGCACTATGTTGTAGGTGGAACATAAATAATTAGTATTTGGAGGAAAAAAACTACAAGACCCAAAAACCTTCTGTAACTTGAATTTGGAGAGAATTTCACAGTGGCCACTGCTGCCAATAAGTGTTCATAAAGAGCGGAGAAAGAGTGAGGTGACTGAGAGCACCAGAGACCCTTCCTCTGCAGGAGCTCCCAGGCTCTGTGCGAGGACTAAACTCTCGCGCAGGCTGCTACAGTTTCACTTGGCAGATTTATCTGTGCAAAGCTGTAAAGGTCATTAACAGAGGAGACGGCATTAATTTGTTCTAGGTGAGGCAGTATTTATAATGCTGAGGCAATGAAAATTTGCATAGCTGTTTCTGCTATGAACATACAGGTAGAGACACAACTAGCCTTTGTTCAGTAAATTGCTGCCTGAAATACACAGGAGTGAAATTTCTTGGCTGAACTATTCATCAGAAATTTTCAAATGCTGTTTGAATCAGCTGTGTAGATACTCAAGTCAAATGGGCAGAACAAACTCAGACAAAAGCAACATGGAGGGAAAACTGCAGTCCTCTGTTTTAAAAGAGTGTTTTATTTGGAAACATCTCTAATTTTGTTCTTCAAGGGAGAACAACAACAAAACAAAATGTTCTGTTTGAGCCTAAAAGACTTGTTTGAAAATGAAAAATGTAGGTTTTTTTCTACTAGCTGTCAATGTAAAGAACATATGGAAATGGTATGCCTGTAATACATTGCAAAGCAAGTCAGTTCAGTAAATATTCACTCGTGCTTGTATCATTTATTAATTTATCCTCCTTCAAAACTTTGCTTGAATTCACTGATTTTTTTTTTTTTTTATTGCTGTGTGCTGGAGATATGCCTTAATATTTCTGAGTCTGAGGCTTTTTAGGGAAGTCTGATATGCCTTGCTTCTAGAGCTTATTCAGAGTTGGTTAGAAAAATATATTAGTTGACAATATGTGACTTCTTAATTGCTTCAAGCACTTTGCTGTGCAGATATTATGTAATCTTTAAAAAAAATACTTATTTCACAATTCATATATATATAAATTATATTTTCTGTGTGTGTTTCTTCAGTGATTTGAGCAACAACAGCATAAGCGTATTGGCCAATTACACCTTCAGCAACATGACTCAATTATCAACACTGTAAGTAGTCCAAAGTTTTGATAACAGTTTTAATTGCTTTTCAGACGCCATCTTAGGTATTGAACAATTAGTGTATATCTTGTTACTTAGGCATGTGGCTTTCCATGCTTCTTTGTGGTTGAATTAGTAGTGAAATAATCAAAGAAAATACAATGTTGTAACTTTTCTCTCATTCTCCCAGCATCTTGAGTTACAATAGACTTCGGTGCATTCCAGTCCACGCGTTCAATGGGCTCAGGTCTCTTCGAGTGCTGTAAGTACCACTTCTTTGATGCAGCCAAGTTGCAGCTTATTAGAATGCTGTTGATGGCAGGGAGGTTTTTAATGAGCAGATGGCTTTCACTTGATCCAGTAGTCATAAATATTTTCACACAATTAGCTTCAATGTACTTGTACTTAGGTGCAATATGTCCGGTAATGACTAGAGCAGGTGAATGCAAAACTTCGAAAAGAAGCAATTACGTATTTGCAGGATGAATGACTTTTCTCTGATAGTTCAGGGACAAGAATTCTCATGAAAACGGGCCACCGAGAGACTACATAGAATCTGTTTGTCTCTTCTACTTGAACAATGTTTGGGTGCCCCACAGGAAAGGACTTTTCTCTTTGTCTTTAAAAACTTGATCGTATTTTAGAGTGTACATTTCCACTGGATGCTTCAGCAAGAGTGTCTTTACTGAAAACTTGTGCATTTTTAGAATATTATCTATTAATTTAGATTTCTGCAGGCAAGTTTTTACATAAAAGAATGCAGTCTGAGGGGAAGTTAGAAGTCCCCACGCTAAAACAATGAGTAAGTCAAGCCAGTGGCTGGGTGCCCGTAATGCTGAGTTGTCTGTCTCAAATGTCTTTAAGTCATGAATGAAATTTCACCTCATGTTGACTGGTGGCACACTCAAGAGATGTCCATGTGTGGTTTCTTTCTTTGGAGATCCTTTTCTGCGCTCTTTCTTTCCAGCGTAGCTGCTTTCAGCAGCTCTCTGGATTGAACAATTTGCTTACAATCTCTTCTGAAAGTCGTCTTCTTTATATTGTCTCTCTTTATATTGCTGTTCCTTGCAGCAAGCAGTCCCTCCAGCTTTCTTAGGCATCTGCTAGAGTGACTCGTGCTTCAGTCTCGTATTCACCGTCTCTCGCTCCCCATCCGCCCCGTCAGAAACAAACCCCGAGTTCGGTTTGCTCAGTTGTTTGTGTGGACACCCGACCCCCTGTGCAGCTCTCAGGACAAGGGGGAGAAGCCACCTTTCTCCCCGTGGCCCAGCAACACAAGTGGGACATCGTTACTTGCACAGTAAACTGAAAGCAAATAAATTAACTTATCTGCGATGAGATTATTCAGTGTGCTGACGAAGCAAAGAGCTTTGAACACTAAAAGGCCAGGACAGAGGAGTTGAAGAATATGTCCTGAGTGCTTTGAAACTTCCCATTAGTATTTTCTATTTTTTTAAAAAGTTAGATTTCATTCATACGCAGAAGTTTCTGTGAATTTAAAGAGCAATGGTTGCTGTGCACTGACTCCATAATTAAGGTGTCGACATGGACAGTTCTGCAACTGTGGAAGCACTAAGGCAGTGCTGTTTGGTTGAGCTCTTTCACTGTGGTTTGCGTGGTAAAATAGATAGACATCTGGGTTTCAACCTCCTAGCTTGAGACAGCTTTAGCATCCCAGTTTTCATTAGTGAAAACAAGAAAGATACGTGATTTGGATTTGTTGTTCTACGTTTGGAGTGGGACTCTGTTTTCTAGCGCACTAGGATGGTCACTTTTGAGCTGTTACATGAGTCCTGAAATTCAGCCACAGACTGATATATTCTGTTTCATGGCCAAATAAATTATTCCATATGGAGCTGTCTTCTGACCTGCTTCTGATATGCAAGCTAGCTTGGTTCAAGCTAGTTTGGGACTCTCTACCCTGAATTACAATGTAGAGTAAGAGTGTATATGATGCCTCACTCTTTCCAATAGCTACAATTTGTCTTTTTACTCCTGTTCTTGCAGGCCACGTATAGACAGAAACAAAGGGCAATATCTTAATAACAACTGATATCTTTGGGCTTTTTAAAATGATCTGCTAATCAAATTGAAAAAATATCTTCCTCCTTCAAGGGAGAAGCCCTCCCTGTTTTGCACAGAGCAGTACAAGTGAAATGAAGCCTAAATGGGAATCTCTGCCTCTGCTCCATGCATTTGGAAGCCTCCAGATTGATTTGATTTATTATGGCCCACAAAACTCTGGTATCAGCTACAACTTTTGCTGCATGTCATCTATGTTGTTATTAAAAATCAATTCTCCAGAGAGAAAATAGCTTCCGAGTGACAGTGTGCAATCTGTTATTGTCAGTTATTTATTATCTGTATTCTCAGGGGAATTTAAAAGAGAAAACATCAGCAAAACAATTTCCACATATTTTTTTTTAATAAAAAGAATATAGAGATCTCATTACCTTTAACTGTGCATGCCTTTGAAGGTAGCAGACCCTTCTCATACAGGCTTCTGTGTCTTCCAAATTCCTTATGTTTTCTTTACTTTTTGCCTCTCTATAGTAAATAAAGAAAATATGTATTTGAAAATCAGAAAAATCATAGATGTATGATGAAGTTGATCTTTGACAGGTACCTGGTTCTGTCCTCTGTCTCTTATACTTTTCAGCACAAGCCCAACTGAGAAAACTGCAGAGTCAACATGTTTATATTGAAGCCTGAATACGTATCAGTGTTTACACAATCAGGCCTTTAATCTTCAGTCTTCACATGGCTTATCCATAATGGCAGCTAAAGTGTGCTGGGGAGCAATTTCAACACTGAGTATTAAGAATTTTTTTAATAAACAAAAGCTGATATCGGTAGGTTTTTGCACCAAAGCTAGTGAAAAATTGTGGGTTTGTTTTTTGGTTTTGATTTAGGTTTTTTTGTCCAAAGCTAGTCTTTTTAGAAACTAAATGTAAACAGAGTAAAAAAGCTGAGACCGAGACAAAATAATTATAAATATTAGAACTCTCTGGTAGGCCTGAACTGATTATTTTAGAGATTATTTTTATTGTGTGACAACATCGTAACTTCTGACATTTTAATTAAGAAATAAAAATACTCTCACAGATCACTAAACAATTTGCCATGTTATATTTATGAAAAAAAATTATAAAATGAGCTACAGAATATTCTACTAACATGATATATTCTAGTTTTACTGAAAACTGATGGATATTTAGTGCAGTTCAAAGCTCACACAAACAGTAATATGCGTGATGGTAAAGCTACCGCTGATACTCTTCAGGCACAACCTTGGAACCAATTTTTGCAATATGCTTTCATTGTTGGATGCTGCACTGGTTTGACCTAACAGAAATATTATTTGGCTTTGTTTCTTTGGGTTTTTTTGTGTTGGGCTTTTTTTTGGTGTTTTTTTTTTTTTTTTTGTATCACAGAATGACTACTTGTACTTATCCAGTAAATCTGTAAAAGGCGCTGTTGTTATGAGCATTGAGCAACGACACTGCAGCTTCCCACTTCCTCTGACATCTGAGTTGTATTGGTTCCTGCAGGATTTGCATCCTTCAGAGTTCCTTGTAGGTGTTTGCCCTTGATGGGATGTGGCTCTGTTAGCTCAGCCGAGCTTTTAGCCACATTTTGTCATTACAGGGTAGATCCTTGTTTACTGAAAAAAGCATCCCCTTTGTGTCTATAGTAACTTAATGTTATGAGACAATGGGCTCGGAGACTTGGGAACAGCTAGGAAAAGAAAAAACAACCAAAAAAACCCCCAACCCAGAAGGATATGTTTAGTTCATTTCCTTACCTGCAGACAAAGTAATAAGTTAGTGAGATTACATGTGGAAGAAAGTTTTTATTTCAAGAATTCAAGTGTTTTGTTACTCTGTGCTCTGAGATCCTCATCACCTTAAATTCGCAGCCCTGCTGTTCACCAACATTTAGACAAGAGGATACCTAGAAGTTGTGCTTTTGAGGGAGAACACACACATCAGTGCGTGTGTTTTAACTGTCCAAATGTTTAAGATTTTATTTGACCATTTGCTTAGAAGGTTTTTTGGTATAAAAATGTGTTTCTGTTGATCCAAGAGGAAACAGATTTTATTGCACCGTTGAATCCTCTTGCCTCTATTTATTATTGTGGGTTTCAAGTTTTTTAGCATTTATCATTACATTTTAGCTGCACGGGTGATGATGTTGCTGACATGATTATTAAAATGCAGGCATTTGCATCCATGAAACATACCTCAATGTTTGAGATATGTAGTCAAGCCATTCATTCCAAATGTTTTTATATTTTTGATGGTTTTACCTTCTTACAGATAAAAGGCTTTGTCATCCTTCAGCTTCTCTTGGAATAATTTTCCACACTCTTTCACGGAATAAACACAACTGATATGACATGTAGATAAATATAAGTTCTGTTGTCTGTTCAGAGAGAATTGTTTTGCACATCTTTAAGTGATTTAAAAGATCAGAATATAAGCTCATTATGAATGGCTGCTTATTTAAATATGCTCATTTCATTCAGGGAGGGAACATTTTGATGACAAGTTGTTGACCAGGCCTGACCAACAAAAATACTCCTTGTTTAATAGCTGTGGGGTACGTCTCAGTGAGTTGGTCATTCTGTATAGAATTAGTGAGTGTGCTTTATCTGGAGTTACTGTGTGGGAGCTCATATCCTTTCTGTTCGTGTTCGGATTAATTGCTTGGAGATCCATCCTTATATATGCCAAATATTATTAGTATTAATAGGCAAAACCTAGGTACGCTTCAAAGAAAATTTCAGAATCCGGATGTTCGAAGGGGAAGGTTTTGGTGTACTGGCATCAAGAACTGGAGAGAGGCGCCAGGAGGATGACTCTGCTGTAGTTTTTGTGGTTTCACGCTCTGTAGAAAAACTTTGCAGTACCATAAGACAGAAAGCGCAGCTGCGATGAGCAGCTGTGAAACGTGATGGCGGTAACATTGCTCATGCTGACATGGTTCACAGCCCCACGGCAGGGCCCGGCCCCGTGGGAGCGAGCACAAGGTGCGTCTTCCCCTCCCAACTTTGACTTTCCTTGCTGGTGTAAGGCACTGCGTGAAGGCAGAATTCATAGGAGTTATAAGGCACCACGTAGATCCTGGTGAAGCTTGTAGTGGTGTTAGGGAAGGAAGGCTGCAAAAAGAGATGCGTTTGTTTCATCTGGGGCTATTGTGTATTTCCGTGGGCCCAGATGTTTGGTTTGTTCTAATTAAACTCAGTGTGCACCGTTTCAAGAATCTGTACAGTCACAGAAATAAAAATAAGATACGATTGCTGTGTTCTGCAAATCGCAAGGTAAGTTAGAAAATAAGTGACTGGAGGGAAAGAGCTGCTACAAAACTGACACAGCAGGTTTCTGTTTTCCACCCTGCGTTGCCACGTCTGGAGCATTGACAGTAATTTCTAGACCTGGGAAAGAGGACATAAAGAATACAGCAGTTTGTTATAACTGAACCAGCTCAGGGGAGAACTGCAAAAGAAAATATAATTTTAAAATATTGATCTCTTTCTCCTTTGCAAGTTTTCTACCAACTTTTGTTTAAGAAACGGCTAGTGAGATCCAGCGGAATCAACTCCTATTGGCTCCTTACGAATCCTTACTCTCTGTTACTATGTGAAGGAGTAAACTCATATTCAGTGACGTGCAAACTAGAAAAGTTAGAATAAACTATAAATATTTTTCTCTATGCTATTTTTTTGCCAGATAATTATCTAGTGAGGCAGAGGATGCAGCAGCTGAGTAGCTGATTTTATTTATAAAAAAATCCCCTTACGTGATTGTGTATCTTCTCTGGTGCATTTTCTGGATAGTTTTTATGCAGTTGTCACCCCCAGCATCCTGTGCCCTCCCGCACACTCGTTTGTTGCTGGACGTTTTCCTGTTTGACCGTAGCCTTGGTGCTGCAAGAAGTGCTCTGCCTCTCTGTTTGCCTGTCACAACCTCTAGTGGCAGTGCCCTACTTTGTAGCAGGGCCTTCAGTTGTAATTGCAATGAAAACCACAAGTAATCACAAATAATGATTTTTACTCTTGAGTCTGCTACTTTGAATGCAAGTATTGTGCTCTACAAGCTGCAAGAAAAATCTTTCCATTTATGCTTGCCTATGTAACACACACATAAATGTATTTCTTAGAAAAAAGATAAAGTGGCTGCTTAAATTGTCTTGGAAACAGTGGAGAAACCTTCCGAAAGGATCCTGAAAAGCCTGCTAGAAAAATGTTAGTTTCTTTGCGCAGAGTGAATAATGGCCTAAAAAAACTAATTTCAAGTATTTTTCTTTGTAGCATAAATGTATTTGTCAAGCAGAATACTGCACAAAGAGGTATTTCCTACCGTAAGAATGTGAAACCAGAATGTGGAAGTGCAGCTATATTTGCCCTCATGGACCCTTGTTCTCTCCTAGGATCTCTCTGAAGTCAATGTTTAATTTAACTTCCATAGATCCTATTTTCCCCATTCTGTTTTTCCTGTGTTTCCAGCTAATGGGATTCTATAAAAGAATACAGGTCTGTATGTGAGGGTCTGCTTGTCATCCATACCCTTTTAATAGCATAAATAGTGTGTCACCTTTTTAATTTAAAACATTGGTCACCAACAATTCCAATTGTATCATTACTTTAAATGCCAACATCTAGAAATAGAAGTAATAAAGCATGGAAGCTCATGAGTTGTGAAGCTTATAGAAACTCTCAAAGAAACAAAATTAAATATCCTTCTTAAGCACCAATTCCTTCACCTGTAGGGAGCAGATAAAATACTGGTTTGATACCTTCCTGCTTCTCCCCTCT
The DNA here is from genome assembly GCA_035590195.1 of Aviceda cuculoides. Lineage (NCBI taxonomy): Eukaryota > Metazoa > Chordata > Aves > Accipitriformes > Accipitridae > Aviceda > Aviceda cuculoides. The sequence goes on from JAVJGG010000043.1 coordinate 4,596,751, forward strand.
TCTAGGACGCTCCATGGAAATGATATTTCCAGTGTTCCCGAAGGTTCTTTCAATGACCTGGTATCCCTGTCCCATCTGTAAGTACTTCTCTCTGGGTTCATCTGTTTGATTAACGGTTTCAGATTTATGAAACAGTACATATTATTACAAATTTAAGATTGTATAGCTTTTCTGGTTTTCCTGATCACTTTCCATATTCTACTCTAGATATTCGTAGTGCATCTGTTCAAAGGAAATAAAAAGATACTAGAACCTGTTGTTCTTAGTTACCAAAATATTTTCTTAAGGGAAACCAAGTGAGCAAATGTGACAGTTTCCTCTTCTGTGGAGTTTGTGTTTAAGGCTTTCTTTCAGCATTGTCTGTTTGAAATGCAGAGTGTGTTATGGTCTAGGGTGAGACAGGAAACCTCCCACAAAGAGCAAATATTAAGCAAATGTGAATTCTTTGCTTAATGAGTGTCATATGTTTTGCATACTGAAATGTTGTCAGTATCTGAACTCGTTGATGAATCAGTACTTCAGATATATATATCTAATCATATGGGAATTGGTCATTTCACAGCACTAATACTTCATTCCATAATTTGCAAAAATTATTAGACATTTCAGATATTTCCAGAAATTACTATTGTATTGCTGGATGTCCAGGATATTTTTAAAAGCGGTTCAGTTGATGAAAGAACTGTAAAGACAAATAGCTGCAAATGTTACAAAATAAACCTGAAGTGTAACAGTTGGTGCTCGTTGTGGTTTAACCCCAGCCTGCAACTACGCACTACACAGTCGCTCAATCACTCCCCCCACCTGGTAGGATGGGGGAGAGAATCAGAAAAAAAAAAAAA
>JAVJGG010000043.1:4597996-4621069 GCA_035590195.1 Aviceda cuculoides
TTCGCATACTGAACTCAAAACACAGCACTGCACCAGCTACTAGGAAGAAAATTAACTCTATCCCAGCTGAAACCAGGGCAGTGCCAAAAGAGCGAACAGAAAATGTTTTTTCACTGAGATAATGTGTGGTACTTGACGTTATTAGACAATGGACGTAAAGGAAAAGTAATTTTGTGTAGCATGTTTCTTGATTACTGTCCTCAAGTAAACAGAGGGTTGGTCTTGGTCATTTTGTGAAGTGACTAGTTTCACAATTGATACAAATATTTTTGGCTCTGATGCTGCCCTCATGCATGTGAGTCGATGTTGGTATATACAGATGTCAAGATACAGTTATGTGCACATTTAACATCGGCTTTATATATCTATTTCTCTCTTTGCAACCTTAAATGTGCCCTCCAGAACACTTACCTGAACACAAAGTTCAGTTCATATTTACATATTTTCTGGATAGCAAATATGTCCTTGGACTGTTTATTTCTGTGTAACAGCTTTCTGTCTCAGTTTCTCTCTGGACAATAAAAAATAAAGATATCTCAGATTGGTAGGGACAGAAATCATATGTGAGCAACTTAGGCAATTTCACCTTCAGCTGAGAAATAACCTCTCTTTCAAGCTTACACCTTGGTATCTAAGTTAGGGAAAATATTCATTTTGCACAAAATGTATGTCTTCTTCATGCTCCCAGTATAGTCAAGTCATTTGGTATGTTATTTTGGAATGAAAGTCTAACTGAGCTGAAGCCCTGTACCTCCTTTTGGAAGCACAGTGACACCTCCCATACTGGGAATCTGGCTTCTGAGGGTATTTTTAGAACTCAAGAGATAAACATATCATGCCCCATTTGTTTGGATTTTCCTCGGGGCTTACTTAAATGAAGTGCAGATACAATTTTTCTGGGTAAACTGTTCACCTTAGGGAGTGATAAAAACCCCTTTGGCCCAATACAGTTACTTCAGTCTATCTGTTTAGATATATGTGCTGCCAGAAATGTAAAATACACAAAGCTCAAATGAACAGTAATAAATAGGATCCATAAAATAAATAAGACCTGTCTGGGGTGTAATTTGCACAGTTGAACAATTGAATTTTACAGTGCTGTTGTGCTCTCCAGTTTCTTAAAGAGGATTCTGAAACTTTTAGCAACCACAATGATTTTGCTCTTCACATGCCAGAAAAAGCTGTGCTTATTCAAACGAAGTCATACATAATTTAAAATAAATTCATTTTGAGCTCTTCCTGATCTATAGATCTTCAAGGAGAAAGCATGCACTCAGAATAATTTTGAGAAATGATACAAGGGGTTGCTACTCATCAAACTCATAATGCATGGGAGAACCAAATTTTATGTTCAATTTACAACCTGTGTGGCTAAGAGTAGGACAGGTAGTATGGCTGGAGAAAGCTGCCTACCAAGGTGCTGGGCAGGATGTTCAGCCTGGGCCTTCTGCATCAGTTTGGCAGGGGGGGTTGGTGTGTGTATAAAATTAACCTTTAGAATAGCAAAGATATGTTTGTGTAGTGTAGACAAAACTATTGATTTTAGTCAGTCTGTAATAGCGTTAAATTGGTCTGCAATTGGAAGAATAAAACTGAGATTTAGATACTTCCATTACTTTTTGCACAGCTGTTTAAAGCCTACAAGAAAATGTTCTCCAAATTTCCTTTACATTGTAAACATACCGTTGTAATGTAACTGTTATAACAAACTGTGTAGCTGATTTACCTCACTAAAGACAGAGGAAGGTTTGTGTATGGTATACACACAGTTTTTGTTTGCTATTTATTACTTTACTTGAATCATATAATCATCTATTTAAGCCATAACTCTACTAAATTGTTTAGTCCGGGGCAATGACAAAAATGTTACAGCACTACTGAAGGATCACACGCGTTAATGCTTAAAAAGAACCCAAAACCCAACGTTGGGGTAGAAGTGAGACCTTTGCGGTTAGGTCGGTTCCTGCATTTGCTGTCCTTACTGTTCACTGGCACACAACTCTAACCGATTCCCTTTCCCAAATACTGCCCACGCATAAACTCACCCCTCGGCACCCCAGGGACTCCACAAAGAAACCCTTGGTGATGGATGCTGTGTACAGCAGGTATTTCTGTCGGGCATATTTCCAATAAACAGCTCAGATTCCTAATCCTGGAGAATCACCTCATCTTTACTCAAATTTATGTTAGTTACCTATAAAAATAAGCTGTCCCCTCCTCCGTTTCTCTACAGGATCATGGCTAGAGCCATTTTAATTGACTGTATTCTAAGGTGCCTCAAAAAAAAAGTGTCTGAACAGAAATATCTGCACAACATTTTGAAAATGCTGCTGGTGGTATTTCCTTACAGCACTAGATATTTTTACCTTCTGGAAATATTTTGCTGTAACAGGCAAAGAAATAGAAAGACTATGTTAGAACTCATGAATGAAAATACAAGAATTCACTATAGTTCTTAGAAATGAAGAAAAAAACCACCAAGTAAAACCACAAACAGAAGAACGGAAAGATACATGTGATAATTTCTGCAGTTGTACAACAACGTTATTGGTAATCATTTCTAGTGTCTACAGAGCAGCTTTATGTCTAATGTGGTTTATAAAGATTAATTAACACGGTAACTAGCTTTCCATTTTCCTTCCACTCCCATTTTATGTATTGCAATTGCTCAATGCTAAAGTTAATTTCTAGATCCAACTTCCACTGCTGCATTTTGTTTGACCTTGGACAAGTGAGCCAGTTGATCACAGTTACAGGGTCAAAAAGTCAACCCAGTAGTTTTTTTCCATGGTGAGCAATGGATTTACAGAAGGAATGGATGGATATTTTTTAATACTGTGCTGCAGTACACATTTAATTTTGATGAATGAGCCCTAGACAGGGTTTGAACCTATGAACTCTCATTATGAATCTGTCTAGGGCACAGTGGGTTCATTAGTCACTCCAATAGAAATGTATCAACAAATTTACTGAGGTTTCTATCTTAATATCCTGTCTGATATGTTTTTATTTGAAAGAAGCTTGAGTTTAAAATACCATCTTAAAAATAGTTTATAACATATGCAGAAATAGTAAAGTCTAAAACCCAATTTGAATTACTGGTTTCTTTAGTATCTCTTCCCTATGCTAAACTTTATTTAGTTAATTTTCTTCCCATGGCAATTCAGGTGTTGTACAGCAAAAGCCTTACATTTAGTTTCTGCAAACTAAACTCAGACTTCCAACATGCATTTCTTCACACTCTCAAAAATTATTGATTTTTAAACTGACTTTTCTGAAGCCTGGACTTTGTTTGTAACTGACTGATTACCTGAAAAGACACTTTCTTTAAGAGAAAAAATAGTATAACTTAGTCAAGGCAGCACCTAAATTTAAGGTAAAAAGGTTTGTTTTCTTTTGGATAGCTCTCCATGAATAATGAAAAAGTTCTGTGAATTATTATTGCATTATGTGAATGCATCTACTTCAACCATATGACCTAACTCAAGCGACGGGTTAACCAGCAAATGTATTTTCAAAGCCATGAACAAATCTAGCAGACATCAGGTTACGGTTTTGAAAACAGGGGTATCCTCTGTGTGTATGTTTGATGTGGTGAGAAGACATCGACATGAGTCATCAGACCCAAACCAAATTACACAATTCACTGTTAGAATATGCTCATGAAGGCCAAAGACTTAAATGACAGAAACCCATGTGATAAATTTGATGAAAGCAATATGTCTGGCGACATTGCTCAAGCACAATTGTTTGAAAAAGGGATTTGTTGTTAGGTATTTATACAATCTCCCTGGCTAATGATGGGAAGAAAGAAAAAGAGTGGGAATACTGGAGGAGATAAATCTAAAAGACCTCCCGAATACTCAGAAGATCTTTCCCACATTTTGAAGTAAAGCATTCCTGTAAAACGGGCCTCGATGAGATCAGGGGTGTTATCTTTGCTTGCAAGCCCAAATAACTGCAGTTAATTGTTTTCCACCACCAGGGCTCTAGGAACCAACCCTCTGCACTGCGATTGCAACCTCCGTTGGCTTTCCGAGTGGGTGAAGGCAGGGTACAAAGAGCCAGGGATAGCCCGCTGCAGCGGGCCGGACGCCATGGTGGACAGGCTGCTGCTCACAACGCCCACTCACCACTTCCAGTGCAAAGGTAGGAGCAAGCTGGGAGGCTTTCTGTTCAGTCCTGTTGCTTTTCCTCATACCCAGTGCTTTATTTTTATACTCCTGAAGCTGTTCGGTTTTAAAGCGAGTTTTGGGGGGGGGTTGGGTTTGGCTTCGGCTTTCGTTTTCTGAACCATCACATTACGTTCAAGTTGCATTTTCAAGTGTTTTTCCACAAAGTGCAGTTAACTGCACCACTGGAAGGAAAACCAGCAAACCTCAGAAGAGTTAGTATTCCTGTTGCTCGCACCAGATTATATAATGGCAAGTTACGATATAGGATGTTGTTAGAACTTATTTGAGCAAGTAAATTGGGCTTAGCCTTCTACCTACCCCAGAAAACTGGTAAAATAAGGGTTATTTTAAAAATATAGAGCACTAGTTATTATATACATTTACTTGAAAAGTGAGAAATGGAATTCTTCTGGAAAGCAAATATTTATCAAAAGTACATTTTAATTTAAGATCTGCAAACTGTCCTCATCAGGTCTGTATCAGAACCTGTAGATTATGGAAGATGTTTCTCGTCTGAATACAGTGTACGTTCATTCAGGGGAGGGTTGAGGGGCAGCTATTAACGGTTAGGGCTAGTCAGCGGTAGGAGCATGCTGCACTGAGAGCAGTTAGACAAACGATAAGGGGCACACTTTGGGGGGATAAAGTAAGTAGCTTATTACTGACTGTAGATTAGGATATACTTGTACGTTCTTATTGTAAAAAGGGGTTTGGAGGTTCGCTTAGGTTACCAGTAAGTATGTGAAGATGGAGCTATATTTGTAGTGGAAAAGATGGGTCAGTAGCCTCTCTTAGAAATGGAAATAAGGGCATAAAGCCCGTTTTTGTGCCTCTCGGAGTGCTATGCACATTTACAGTACTGCTTGGCAGCATGATTTTATAGAGGCTGGGATTAAACTGCTGAACAAACAAATGATGGTGTTGAGGTGGGTTTAGAACACAGGTTCCCAAGCCTGAGCTGATTTTTATGTCCTTTCAAATATATTGTAATAACTGTAACCTTATAATTTAATTACTTGGAAATGTCAGTCTCAAAACTATCAGAACTCTGACTATAATTATCAGAACTACAAACTTTATAATAGTCTCTCAAAAGCAAAGTACAAATATACCCTAAATATCAAATAATGTACTTGTTCACATGAGCTGAAACAAAGAAAATTATCGTATTGACATATTAAACAGGGTCTGAAAATTAATCCAGAAAGAGAAGCTAGATGACACCTTCATTCTGAAACTGTGATATATCAATAGTTACACTCACTTTCTCTCAAAATTAAGCAAGCAACTTTTAGGCAAGAGACAAGTAAACCTCTGATCCAGACTACTAAAAAAACCCAGCCGTATGGTTTTTATGTAAATACTAGTTTTGTCCACTAGAAAGCTGATGGGCTTTCTACTATTCCAACTCTCTCCATGGCTCACTTTATCTGAATAGAAAAGGAGAAAAAAAGTGTTGATTCGGAGGTGGTCTTTGGACAAGCAGAAACTGTTGATGGTCTGGACGAGTGGCAGTATACTCCAAGAAGCTCCAGGCCCTAGAAGAATTCACCTTTTCTCATCGCAATACACGTTTTGAAAAAGAATGCATGATTTGGTAGTCTAACCGAACCCATTTCCCATGTGCCTGTTTAAGATCCAGTGCCTCATGCTATTCTGTCTGGACATCGATGATGCTCTTTTATGGCAGAGCAACAGGCTTTATTCCAATGTCAGGTGCAGGTTACCCTTGGGCTGGCGCCGCGTGCGTGGCCTGCGGCAGGGTACGGGCTGCCTTCGGTTTGTCCTGCAGCTGCGTCACCTTCTCAGCGCTGAGCTGTAGCTGCGACACGTGCCTGCCAGCAGAAGAACGAGACTGGGACGGCGCGGTGTCCAAGGATATGTCTGTACTTCTCGCCTGCGTAGGTTCGGTCCTAGCACAAAGTACTGCTAGCACAGAGCTTAGGGTGGGCTGAACCCCCCAAAACCTGAGTTATTGCTGCAGAAGTCAGCCCATGCTGAGCTTGGTGCTTTGAGATGCTTGTATAAAGGTAGTGCATAGATGTCCTCTGTGACCTCTGGTAACTTCTACATTTAAAAAAAAGTAGAGTTTAACTTATTCTTGTTAAAATTATGTTTTTAGCCTGTGACTGAGCAGAAGGTTATGTCTCAGCAGAGCCAAGAAAATAAAAGTATGTAATGTGCAAGTCATGCAAACTCAGCTCTGCTTTTTATTAAATTGCCCTCCTAGTTATGCAGTAGAGGAAAGGAATGTGCTGGGCTGAGGGCATTTTGCTATATGGATTTATAAATCACATCCACAAGGGCAAACTGATGAACTGCTTAGCCGCTAGGAACTAACACTGTTCTTATTAGCTCCTACATTGATTAGCGTTGATCTATGCCATAGGAATAAATGGAAAATGTACGCATGTGTATTATGAAATAAATAAATAATAGAACAAATTCTGGCTTAGTGACCTCTAAATCTAGAATAGCAGCACCGCAGCCTGTCTCATGAGCTCTCTGAGGAGCTACCTTCATATATTCTCCATATATTCTACCTTCAAGACAAAAGTAGCTCAGATGTGTCCCATTCCACCCCCTGTCACCGCCAGAAATTTAGAAGTTATTTCTTCTTGCTGTCCTAACTCCATGTATGGCATCTAATTAGACACAAACACAAAGATAGAAGAGGACGACGACAATCTTTTATTTCATTTTTTGGATTTGTTACTTCTCGTCTACTTTCTCCTCGTTATTGCATGTTGCACTCTGCAATCAACTGTGCCCAGTTAACAGACCATGGCATGTTGCACTCTGCGGTCAGCGGCCCTGCCGACACCACCTTCGCTATAGGATCAGGATATAGCCTTTACATTGCAGGGCCTTTTCAGCTGAGAGGCCTCGGTACACAGTTCTGTAACATTCTTTCCCCCTGTTGGTGCTGTGCAAGTATTCAAAGTCAGTCATGGAGGTTTGTATCTCATACAGGACAGTCCAAAGCACATCCTTGCCTGGAAGGGATTTTTTTCATCCCTAGTTTTGGTAGCGTTCTAGAGCTCCACCTCTTCTCCAGCATCAAGTACAAGCTGCTTTTCTTCACGTTTGGATGTTTCACAATTTGCTCCTCCTTATCATTTGTCATGCAATAACAGAAGCTCTGTGCCCACTTCTGATTAGCACAGGACCAATTTTAAGTTCTTTTAAAATGTATTTCCTTAAAAATGAAATAAAATTATTTGGGGGTCTTTACTGCCTGATATAATTTAAGACCTTTTAAAATGTTAGGTTTTATTTTTTACATGTAAAAGCCATCAACTTATTAATATTCGACATGTAGCCATTTCAAACTCACCATTTCTTTAACTGTAAATATAACTGTCTAAGTTAGCTTTCTGTAAAATCTTAATGATAAAATACGGATTGACTTGGTACCCCAAATGTACTTAGTATTGTTTTGGTCTGTGTTCGTTTTCCTGCTCACCCACAAACATCACTACTTCTCTGTAAGAGTTCTCTTAAAAAATGTGGTTTATTAAATGGCTTAAATACAGCCATGTGTATTCACCTGCATATATTTACATCTTTGCATATTTGTCTTTGTTGCATTTTGCTGAGATCGCTGAATGTTGATAATCATTCTTCTGGGCAGAACAGGAAGAAAATAAGTTTTGAACTCTTTTAAAATTAAGGATGGTAGAACACTTTGCACCTAAATATTCCCCTAAGCCTCTAACTAAATCTTTCTTATGCATGTTTTTTATTTCTGCTGTTGCATCTGCACTTTCATTCTTGTTACCAGCCACAGAAATGTCATGTTATAGTTCCCTAGGGATTGCTATTGCAGAATTTCCAGCACTAAGAGAAGGAAAAATTGCTGAAAGCCATATATATATAAGCCCACTCTCTGGAGATTCCCAACATGTTTTTTCAGAGATGATGTTTGCATGTCCAGGAGAATATAAGCATCACCGAGACTTGCCTAGCACTTGATTTCAAGTACTTAAATCCTCTCTGATCCCTGGGAATCCCATGCTGTTGTGTAAAGTTGCACCTGCAGCATGTGCATTTGTGCCAATGCAGGGTGAATACTGCATTAGGGAAAAATGTATGTGTGAGTACGGGAAGTATTAATTTTGTAATCCAGTTCTCTATTAATACATTGTGTTTTGCCTTTCCAGAGCCGGTGGATATCAGTGTTGTGTCCAAGTGTAACCCCTGCCTCTCCAATCCGTGTAAGAACAATGGGACATGCAACAATGATCCGGTGGAGTTTTACCAGTGCACTTGCCATTTTGGCTTCAAGGTATGACTACAAATGAACTACACGAAAAGCAATAAAGCATTCCCCATGCCTTCTGTTTTCTTAATTGTTGTATCATGAGAAGTCAGTTTTACAGGGAACTGAGCTCAAAAGATCCCTTACTCAAGCAGATTGTAGGTGACCTTTCAACTGCACCCTGCTACAAATTTTATCCTGTGCAATCAGAAAGGCATTTCTTTCTCTCTGTGCTGTGGCTATACAGATCATCCTGAGCAACTTGCTGTAGTTGACCCTGCTTTGAACAGGGTGGTTAGACTAGACGATCTCCAGAGGTCACTTCCAACCTTGGGCATTCTCAGATGCTGTGATGTAGACATCCATATGAAATGGCAAGTTGCTTTTATCTTCCTTTCAATTTCTTTTCTTTTGCCAGCAACAAGATAACCATTTCATAGGCTGCCAGGCCAAAGAGGAGGCAATTCAGATGAGAATTAAGGGCCAGTTTAGTCCACGGTGACAAAATGTTGATACCTGCCAGTTTACATCCATCTTACACAGACTGCTTAGCAGAAAGGTGATAACTGATCAGACACAACCACTAGCTCAGCTGCCTCTGCCTTCTGAGCCTTAATGTCCATAGAGTGATCTGCAAATGTGGAGTCCTGTAGATGCCAAGCATTGCGAGCATGCAGTATCAGTTTCTTGATAACACCTTTGAAAATCGGAAAATCATGTCATTGAGCAATGGAGTTTTCTTCGGTAGTGATGTATAACTCCCACTGTTAACACTGCATCATGAGAACTTAAGGCTACCAAGACTTTGTTTCAGAGTCGATATAACTGGAATCCTAGCTCAGTAGTCAGTAGCTGAAGGATTAAGTATAAGCGATAAATGAGGCATATGATCTGTTCACAGCCTGGGGGGAATCGGATGTTACAGCCAAAGAAGTAGGTTGTATCCTGCAGACTGTGATTTTATTTGCCTCATTGGATATTTCTTACAGAGTCTTGGTCAGTTGAAGCAGATGCTTATAAAACACAGAGTAATAAGAACTGTAGGGGAAAAAAAGAAGGGCAAAACCAGACATATGTGTGGGAAGTAAGCACAAGTATCCATGTCTTACATTTAGGTAAGATTTAGGAATTAGTTGGTTCTGATATCACACATTTCCATTCTCTGTTTGCCTAGGATACCTCCCAGGTGGTAACAGAGTAATGGTGGTAGATCCCTGAAATATTGGAAAAGGGAAGATGTAAAGCTCATTTCTTCTATTTCACCCCAGCACCCCCACACCTAGTACTCAAGTGTAATAATGATTCTCCTAAATAATTAAAAAAAACATTGGAAATTTCCTCTCATTAAAAATCCTTCTACCCATTGGCATATCAACCAGCAGCTTTTCTAGGACCACATTGTCAAAAATTCATTTAACTGAAACTAACTACTTGGTAACAATTGATTTCTCTTGCAATGAGGGAAACTGTGGCTGTTTATCTCCTCAGGTTAATGGAAGAATGGTCATTTTAATTTGATGTTTAACATAAACTAAGTTGAACTCTTCAGATGGGACTAAGGTGACTGTTAGGATAACTTGAAAAGTAAACACTTTCAAAACTAGCAGGAGAATACATAAATCTTTGTATATGTCTTACTGTATAAGGCACATATCGTGGAACAGGTATCAAGGTTATTCAAAGCAGAAATTTGTTGGTTATGAGCATATCTTTTTTTTGCTCTTAGGTTTTTGTTTGTTGGGTTGGCTGGTTTTTACATTTTTTTCTGTATTAGCAAATGAACTAATATACATACATTTATACTTCTAGAAGACATGTTTACAAAGGGGGGATTTATTAACAAGAATAATCAAGAATAATCCTCTAGTTATATTAGCAATCACTTTCTAGTGTGCATTAGACTAGAATTATGCATTGTTTTACTTAGAAAGGTTTTCATAAACTCTTGAAGTGACTCAGTTTAAACATCTCACAGAGCATCCAGCTTTTCTCCTCTCTCACACACTTTCTCAGGTGACGTTCAGTGTGTGAAGGCAAAACCTAAAACCACTTGTGAGCTTGTAAGCACCAAGACATCATCCAGGCATGGCAAAGAGCAAACAGACCCAGGCATGGCACTTAGAGCAGAGTTTAAAAATACTGACTGGCTAACAGTACGGGGAGAATTGGTGGAAATTTAATAAGCCAAAAAGAACTGTGTGTCTTTACCACAGGTTTTTGAGTAAAAATGAAATATGACAGGTCCAAATGCAAACCATATGAAAGGAGCACTCTATCTACCATGCAGTTCTCCACCAGAGATTCATGCTAATTCAATAACAATACCTTGCTTCCTTCTCACCAGCCAGCACCAAACAGCTCTATCCATCTGGAAGCTATTTCCCAGACCTTGATAAATTGTCCTAAATCTGCCCTCTCAGCATTTGTTTTTCCTTGTTTGATGTAGGTTTGAAAAAATCCTGCGTGGAAGAGTGCATCAATAAAGTGAAAAACCCACCCTTTTTTCAAATGTAAGCTCATTCAAATAAGCTGACGACTTTATAATCTTCCCTGGAAAGGGACAGTTACAGACCACTTTCTGGGGTTCCTATGCTCATGCTAGCCTTCAGGAAAAAAAACAGTAAGCCAACTAGCAGAAAGCCACATAAGTTACCAGTTGCCAAACTGGTGTCTGATGGAATCGGGAACTTCTACCGGTTAACTCTAGTTGCAAAAGCCTATAGCCTTATTTTTCATTATTACACTGATGATGACTCAATCTCTTATTTTTCATTATCACAAAAATGTTTTTGCTCTTGAACGTATGCCTTACGGGGCTTTTAGCAATGTGTAATGCTGCCCATGATGGGTTTGAGTAAACTTAGAAGTGAGATAAGTCATGGACCACCTGAGCTGAGAGGCCAGTGGCCCACGCAGTCGTATTTGATGAGGACAGAAATACGGATTGCTCACTTAGGAATGGAGAAGGCTACGTGCTGATAGCTATCTTTGCTGCAGCTCTTTCCTTAAAATGGGTGATGAACATGTTTGCTATAGATACCCCATGGTTGAAACAGTGCTTTTGTGGCTGTTCTTTGGGGACAAAGCCCCAGAGACGGTGGGAGGTGGTGTGAGAGTGCCACCCACGGCAAGTGGCGGGCTGCAGAAGCCTGAGCTCCAGGGTGCCACCAGTGCTGGCAGGAAATTTCTCTTAATGTTATGAAACTTGTATTTTCATATTAAACACAGACATAGGTGTAATTATCCAGCATGGGTTTTTTTTTTTTCTCTCCTCCATAACATTCTTTGAAAGATTATTTATGTGTGGTTTAGATTGTGAAATATGATTACAAGTAGAGAAATTAAGCTTTCTTCTGCTTTAAATGCTGCTGGCCACCTGCAGTGCAAGTGTGTGTGAGTGCAGCCGGTGGCTGGTAAATAGATAACAGTACCGTACTAATTCGTTTATCCTGCAGAGCGTGTGGCTTTTATGTATTCCCACTGATATGATAAAATCGAGTCTATGGATGTTAGAATTCAAGAGAATAATCAAACTTGCAATCAATAAGCCATTGAGAAAGGATTTACTTGAATAGCTGTAGTAAAAACTAAGGTGAGTGAAACAAACACTAAGTGTATTTTGCTATTGCTGTATTCTGAAAATGCCCTTTTGGATTTTTTGGCTGATTTTTGTGTCTTTCATACTTTTTTTCTTGAAACTGAGGTAGCAACGAATGAAGGAGAATAATTATCTTTCTTCCAAATAGAGTTATTTGTAGAACTGGGGAGAGAGCATTTAAAATACATCTGTGTTTTATCTAAAATGGAAGAACATTGCCAACCTGGAATATGAAATGCAGTACCTGCCTAGGCATCGCCGCAGCCTCTTTGGGTGCTCAGATAAATGGGAGCCCGAGCTGTTGGGATGCGGGATGTTTGTCAACTCTGGGATCTGCTGTTACCGAAAGCTGGCTGAAATGGGAAGTGAGGATAGGTAAAATTAGTACAGCACATATCCCACACTGCAGGCAGCAGATGCTGATGTGTGTCTGTGGTCGAGTTGCACTGTAAATTTTATCCAACTCTATTCACCTCCCTGTTGAGTTCAGCCAGTGCCCTGACTTTTCTAGCAGCATTGCAGTATCTTGAGGGTTCAAGCAATTTCACCAGTCATCCAGAATGACAGATACAATTGGAAAAATCCTGGGTAAAGCTCTTGGGCTTTTGAGAGAGAGTATTATTTGCAGCCAGACTCTTGTGGTGGGAGGCATTATAGTGAAGCCAGAATGATATTTAGTGAGGAAGCTGGCTCCAAAGTTCTACTAGAAATTTGGCTCTTCCTCCTCCCTGCCCTCTGTGCCAGGTTTTTGTGCCTGGAAACAGGGTTAGAAATTGAGAATCTCAGAGCGGAGTGTCTCTGGGATAAGTGGGATTTGTGTCTATCATGTACAGAGATAAAACTAATGTGCCAGCACCTAAGCGGATAGACGTAGCTGAGCAGAAGCTGTGACTGCTCAGCGCAGGGCTAATAAGCAGGTTGTACCAGTACGGACCCCGTACCATTGGCAGGGACTCAGGGCTTCGCTGACTGTATCGTTTGCTCACGCGGGTGCACGTGGCCTTGCATTTGCTCGGAGCACAGGCAAATGAAGTTTGCTGTGTTTGCACTTTGCCATGTTGATCTATTTCTGTAGCGTTACATGAATAACCTGTCAGAGTCCTTGTATAATGGCTGTTTTGAGGAATATTCAACACAGAACTGATCCTAAACTGTAGGTATGGTAGTGTTTGCTCATTCTGGCCAGCTCTTACAGCTCAAGGCTGAGACAGTGCAAGTTTATTCCAATGGGCCAGTTTCGCAGTTACGCTGATTTGGGTGGGGTTATATGAACGTAACCAAGTGTGGAGTTTGGCTGCTGATGCATGCCAGCTGTGTCAGAGTCCGTGCCTAGTTTGCTAGGCTAATACTGGTTGGAAATGTAACTCCGTGCTTTTGTTTCTTTGGATCTATTAACATATGCATATAAGTCCCCATATACATCATTCAGTGCACAAATAAATCCCTGAGCTGGAATTGCAAAAGGAGGAGAAATTGGAAGGAACTCTGAAGCCAGCCTGCCCTCTTCCATGCGAGACAGGAGAGCAAACATATCTGCCTTCACATGTTCTCTGTCTTGGCCTCTTTCCTCTCCCAGTGTCAGGGTCGGGGGGACAGGCAGTGGAATGTAAGCTCCATGCCAAGTTTTCATATAGAGAAATCAGTGCAGCAAAATACTGTTTGTGTGAGGTGGTTCTGCCTTGAACTTTCATTCTAATAAATTTTCCTGGAGCATGTGTTTATGTGATCTGGGGTGTTTTATTTTTTGTTTGTTTGTTTTAACCATACTGAAAATACTTATTAATGGATGTTGAAGAAGAATTTTCCACTCTTAGTAAAGTAAAGCAGAAAGCCTTTAGGGATGAGAGGTAATGGGTGGCCATGTAAAATGAGTAGACCTATATTTATGTATGGATTTTTAGGGCAAACACCAGTGTCAGCAGTAGGTGGTTATAATTTCATATAATGTTCCTAGGGCAGAAAAACCTGCAGAAATCACAATATTTTCCTGTGTATGCTTATTCCATAAAATTTACCATGCATCAGCCAGACTTGTGTTTCTTTCTTTTTGCCATTTCTATTATAGTAGGTCTAAAGAAAATGGAGATTTACATCTAGAACAGCATAAAATGAAAGGCTAAGGAGGGATTACCGCCACAGTTGCTGGCTGAAGGTAGCGAGGCATGCGTACACCCACCACAAGCCCTGTAAAAAACGTAATAATGTATTGTGGCATGCCCTAATGAGGGCTTTTAACAATAAAGCCAACTCTGAAGAAGTATTTCCATTTTTGTTAGGCCAACAAGGAAGCAGATGTTGAGCAGCTTTAGGCATTTGCTGTGTTTGCTCAGTGCTGCATCAGGAGAAGTAGCTGAGCAGTTTAGGTGACTAGTAAGCCATACCCACAGGTGGGCACTGTCATATTCATTCTTTTGTCAATGTGAATTATTACCCCCCACTTTGTTTTTACTGCTGTTTTTCTAGTCTAGTTCTAAATGCCTTAAGAGACCAGACTTCCAATCTTTCTTTTCCCAGGGTTAAAGAGAAGTTTTTATTGGCATTTAGTCTGAATTTCAGGCTCTTGTTCTTATGTTTGCCTGGTCCTATTACACTAAATAATAATTTTTCTTCCTTTGTGGTTTGTCTGTCTTTCAGGTGATTGCTGGTTGCTATAACTCTGCTTAATCGAGTTCTGTTTAACCAGCTCTTAATTTTTTACATCCCCCATTTCCGCATAATTGAATCAACTGAAGTAGTTGGTCACAGCTGAAAATCCTTATTGTTAGATTTTCTTGTGATTGTCTGTCATCTATTATCCTTGAGGCTTTCTTGGCATTGACTGTACTTGATGATATGGCTTCTGGGTTTCTTTTGTTGTCCAAGAACATGAACAGAGATTGTCCTAGGAGGTTAATTGCCTTATTTCCCCCTTTCCTTTGGGGATGATGGAATTGGTGAAGTTGCTGTAAGCAGGCTAAGCTGAAAAGAAAACTTTCTCATGTGAGAGTAAACTCTTGCCTGTTAGCAGAAATGATATAATGCCAGACTAGCTTGAGAATTAGTAGATTACTGCGCAGGGTAAGTGCACATACACCGCAGGGAAAGTTGTTCCAAAGCTCTCTGCACTCCATTCTGACAGCGTCAGGCTCCGACGCCGAGGTGGTGCCGGGCAGACGCCTGCCTCCATGGCCCCCTGCGGGCGCCCTCCCCGTTCTTCTGAGCGCCTCCGAAATAAATGCTGTGCTCTTGCTCATTATCGTGGCGGGCATGTTTGATTTCTTTAGTAGTCTGAAGAATTCATTTGCATGTTTGATTCTGAAAACATCGCTGCCTGCCTGCGTTACGTGTCCCAGTTCAACCCGCTATCAAGTGACAGTCTTGGTTTACGCCAGGGAGGGTTGCTGGTATCTCGGAATTGGCAAGTCTTGTAGGGGAAGTGTTACAGAGCTTCCACATCAAAACAGATTATACCGGCATTGTTGCTGGTACGACATGTATTTATTTCACTGTGAGACCTTTTATCAGTACAGAACTGTTCCAGAGCAAAAGCCTGCATTCTTAATAGGCATGGATACACCAGCAAAAGTTTCTTCAAGTGGACTGTGACTCTCCCAGCATCTTTAGCTCTATTTATTTCAGAAATGTAATGAGTTCTTTGGAGAGAATTTTTACGCACACAAGCCCTGCCTCCTGTTAGGTTTCACTGGGTTCCTGCGTGTGGTTTGTCCCTCCCCTCTGCGCAGGCTGCGTTCAATAGCTTAAGTGTTAGGCATAAGTTAATTGCCTTGAGCAGTAAGTTTAAAATACAGCAGTTTTATTTTCTTTTATTTCTTATTACTAAGAATTGTGTTTTCTATACAAATGTCCAGTCTTTATAACTTTCTCTACAGTTTTCACATTAAGGAGGAGGCATCGGCTTTTGATAGCTTGAGAGGGAAAGTTTTATTGTCACTGCAACATGTATTTTAAAATAAATAGTGTTTTGAGGGTACTGAAAACATTGTTCTCATTCATGAATATTGGTTGAATTAGAGGCTACCTATAAAATATTCAATTTTATTCAATTTTCACATCAAATATTTGGGGTTGGATTTTATGTACGGAGGCATCCCTGGGCAAAACCAACTATTTTCAGTGTCCCTAATTTTCTTCTACATCTCCTAAAATATTCACACAGTGATCTGTATCAGCCAGTTGATCAGGTAGCCTTGGAAGCTCTAGAACACCTGCCCCATCCAGTTTGGCACCTCTGGACTCAGTTCAGGTATGTGCTACGTGAATTGACTCCAAATAGATTAATGACATATTTTCTGTCATTGATTAAAAGCCCAAAAGACCATTGAAACCCAAAGTGCTTATGTAAGGTGAGGTTTAGAAGGACAATCAGGATTTACATGGTAATGAATGTAATTGCAAAATAAACCTCAGATGTCCACTGAGAATTACATTTCATACTTGTGGGAGAAGAACCAGAGTTTTTAAAAAATAATATGAAGAATCCTTACACTTTGACTTTGACAGGCATATTCTTGATTACTAGCTACAGAGGTAATGGAAGGTGTATTATACACTGGAGGATCATAACTCTTTCTGATTTAAATAAAATGAGGCTTAAGAGAGCAGAGTTCGCCTAATTTGGTATAAATTGACATTTGTGATTTATTGACAAGGACAAGGAAGTCACTAAAAAGTGCTGCTGCCATGCCCAATTATTGTTTAATCAGGTGCCCAATGAAGCTAGACTGGCACAGAAGATAACTATACAGTGCTGAAGATGGTGAAGTATAAATAACTATTATCTGTATTTTTACTTCAGACACTAACACTATGAAAGTTTTCAGAGGGAGTTAAATCAGCCAAATGGCAGGTGGGGGGCAGCAACAAAACCAGTATCAATGTATCTTCTTTTCATGATCTAGCTTCTATGCCATTTAGCAAATAGTATTTCTCATGGTGCTTGTGAGCAGCCGGCAACTCTATTGTTGTATTGTTGTGTCAATGTAAGTATAGCTGTAGAAACAACTATATTGACCTAAAAAAAGAAATCAGAATTGTTTAGATAAATTCAAATTTATTTTAAAACTTTTCTCAAAACTAGAAATTGATTAAATTAATTACTCTTTCATATTAAATTAATTGGCTTGTAAACAGCAATCCTCAGAAAGTACATTTTTATTACCCTATTGGGACAGATGACTAAAGAGAAATAGTTAATTCATCACCACTGTGAGTACCCTAATCTAGAGGCATCCAAGGCATGGATGTCTGTAGCAAGGTCTGCATTCAGAAGGAGGAGTCACAGCATTTTTGTGAACAACAGATGATCAAAATCTTTCAACTTCCACCTGGCAATCTAAAAGCAATCTGATCCAAAATTACTGTGATATCATCCATGCCTTGCCAAATAATTTGTATATATGCCTAAGCAGATGGATCTAACATACACCCTGCCAGCTCTTGTAGTTGTTTGACCTTGCCAATGAGCGTCATCTACATCTTTTCCAGACTGAGGCTTAGCCGTTATGTCCATGGCCAGAAAGAGCATAAACAAGGAAACAGTATCACCTGGATCTGCTGAAGAGCTTCAGACTACTGTGTATAGATATCAGTGTGTAAGCTGGCTACATATATCTTAATATCAGTGCCATCAATTAGGAAATCAGTTTCAAATGGTTCTGTTGGTAAAATAACAGAGCAAGTCCCAATGCTCTGGTTTTTTAGCCCTTCCTGCAAAATAATTTAGATTCATTTTATATTTTAAAGTTAGTTTCATTCTCCACCTGGTTTGCAGCATCTCTAATTATTTGATAAGTAAGTATTCCCTTCACGAAGCTGAGTCGCTGTGTTTGTAGCGATCGCCGAGGCGTCCATCAAGTCCTTCATGCTGCAATTAGCATAAGATGGCATGCTGACTTTCATAACTTGCTTTAAGATTTGCAGTACATGTAAAACTTTTCCTTTTCATGACCTCATTATAGCAAATACTGGTTTTCTTTGCAATGAAAGGCTCTGAAATACACAATCATGCATAGAACTTAAGAGAATTTTTCCTACCAAACTTGTAACTGGGTGTATTGGCTGTGTAGCTGAATTCATGACATAGCGTTTCCTTGGTCAATTATGCAAAATTCTTCTTGTTTCTCCTTTATATTTTTGTCTGCTAAATATATTTATTACAGGGAAACTGCTGAATACCTCGTTCTTATTTCCTAGCTTAATTTTCTAGTGGAATTGAGGTTTATGCGATAAAACTTTGTTTGTGAGACATCTCTTTCCCTTCCTGGCCTGGGAATATTTCAATTTACTCTTCGATTTTGACTATTTATGACCAGATGGATAAAGATTTCAAATGATGAATGAAGACACTGGTAAAGAGGCCACTAAGTAAAAGACTGTAGCATCAGTTTATACCTTATTAGATAGGCATATGCCATAACTTCAGGCATCAAAGGAAAACCTTTGATCGTAGTTCTTACTTTACTAAGCAGGAAAGAAGCAAAACTCAGGTAAAAAAACCCTTCAGGAGTTCAAACTGTGTTGAGTGTCTGTGGTTTCTATTTTTTCTGGATGTTTTTTCCTCCTCTCCTCTCACCCCATCTCATCTCCTTCTTTTATATGAAGCGTCAGGAATCATGACTTGTTTACACACCACGTTTAGCCCTTCACTCTGCTATTAGACCTTTGCAGGTCTGGATATATGAACAAGCTCCACTGGCACGTGCAGGTCTAGTTTTTACACACAAGCACTCAGCATACATCAGAATTGTTCAGAAAACTGTGTTTCATAAAATACTTCCCAAGCTGTGTGGAGGTTAAAAATTTAAAGCTGGCAGGTACTTGTAAGTTTGAATAACATTCCTGAACACACTCATAGAACACAGTGCACTTCTCAGTTTATCGTTCTGTGAATTTTCCTTCAAGCCTATCATGAACTGGAAGATTTACTTAGCCTTTTCCCTTGATGTAATGATTGCTTATTGACTTCTGACCAGGACACCCATAAGGCAAGTGCATTAGTGTTTGTGAGACAGAGTTGGACGTGGATGCATTATTTGCACTATTAGCAATGTAAAGGACTAGGTTTGCAGTACAGTATCTTTGTAGCTGATAATTTTGTCTGTTTTCCCTAAAAGCTTTAGCTGTATTTAGAACTTGAGAATTAAGTTATGAAAATTTCCTAGTTCTTAATTTAAAGTCTCTATCAACTATATTTGTCATCTTCTAGTATTTTTACTAAACACATGAACGCTACCATCTGTTCTTTACATATACCATCTAAATAAAATTTATTATGAACATGTTGTTTATTGTTAACAACTCGAATAAACTTTGGTATTTCTTTTGTATAGCTCATTTTTCCAGCATGCTTTAAAACATTGTAGTCATTGAACAAGGCTGTAATGAGCTGGAAAGAGGTCTCCCTATTCACAAACCACTGAAGCTGGATAGACTTCTGCCTGTCTGCAGGTGTCTTCGTCACTGGCTGGATCATGTTTCTACTGCAGTCAGCAATGATGGTTTTATACACCAAGAGGTTTCTACTTCGTGCCTGTGGCAAGCTGCGTGCTGCCACCTCGTAGCTGTGCCCGCTGCTCTTAGAAACGGGTGAAGGATCACACTAAAATGGACAGAGGTCAAATCTCAGCCCTGCGATCTTGAATGAAGCTTTCGGTCTCCATAGACAATACTAATCTGTGAAAATTAATTAAAAACAAAACAAAAACAAAACAAAAGACAAAACAGTGCAGTGGTTGAAACAGTGTCAAAGCAAATGAGTGCTTTTTTATTGTATTATCCTTTGTTCTTCCTGCTGAGGTCCTTGTTAGTTTTTGCTACTTGTTCTTGGGTGTTTTACTAATCATGATGTAATGTTTTCCAGTTCTGGATACTTGTAAAGGCTAGAATTTGGCACAGCAGTACTGAGGAACAGCTTGTATATACACTAATGCCCAATACAGTTAATTACTGTTGAGTATGAAATGAAGAACTGACACTTTCTAAGTATGGTGGATATTTTCTGTTCTCATTCACTGAAATATGGAGCTGGAGCAGCCAAGATAAAATCTGGACCAGCTGAGGTACTTCAGATTTAAAAAGGCAGCTGGACTCTGAACATATATGTCTTCTGATTAGTTGCAGAAATTTTATGTTTCAACACCTAATCCTTTCCTCTTCTACAGAAAATGAGAGAAATTACACAAACGTGTTTTGGATCTGATGCTTTCCTATCAGACTAGACTAAAATTTATCGCAGCTTAAAAAAGCTCTAGAAATAAAATATTACACACAGAGGGACCTTCATCCTCTTTCTGTGAATTGCTGAGAGAGTCATATCTTCTTGCCTGTCCTTGAAACAGCCTGCACCGCTTTTTCTGATTCAGACTTCATTAAAAGACTCTTTAGTCTTGAAGCAAATATACAATATTCTCCTTCGTAACAATAGTTATTTCCAGGGAATGTAATTCAAAGAGTTTTTTCCAATTCACAGATAAATTAATTTTAGTGATGCTTGACAGCAATTCCATTTTTTCCAGTAAGAACAGTCTTACTGTAAATTGAGACTAGAGAATTGCATTATTCATTTGAAAGATGTTTCTAGAATGTCTTTAGGCTCTTCTGGGTAGTGACAGTCTTATACAGAAATAAAATGGCCTTGCTTTGCTGTAGATTTATTAGTACCAATATTTTCTGCGGCTTCTCTCCTTTCAGATTTCTTTGTTTTTCATAGTCTTCCGTGTTAGAGAAATTGTACTTGTTTTGTGGGCTCTCAATGTGCTATTGATAAAGTCAACTAAGAGAAGATAATCCTCAGAGAAGGATTAAGTGCTGTTTGCCCATTTATTACAATGAGTAAACTGAGTCAGAAAGACTCTAATTTTCCTAAAGTCACATAGCAGCTTAGTGTTGTAATTAAGTCTGATTCAGCAGCACATACGAAGCGGTTTCCATGGTGCCTGAGGCCCAAGGAGCCAATAATTCAGCCATGTTCAGTACAGAAATGAGAGCTGAGCCTAAGTCATGAGACATTTCATGTGCCAATGAGAGAGACTAAAGATGCCTTGCTCTCATTTTAACATTTATCTTTATTAAATTTTTACAAGAACATCCAAAATAACCCGAGTAATTACAGAAGAAGTGATGGGACTGTTTTACACGGTGTTCAACTGTGACGAAAACCTTCAGAAAAACAGATGCTGTGGTTTCTGCTTTACTTCTTGCTGTGCTTAGCTGCAAAGGGTTTAGTATTTTAGTGATACAGGGATGAAGAGTTCATGTGAAACAGAAGTAACCGACGTTAGCGAAGTATCTATAGAATAGATTCCTCAGGGACACAGGAAAAGTATTTGTGATCTTAGCAATATAAAAAATGGCATCTTCGGGCTTCCCTAGGATAATGTGGCAAACACGCAGGATTCACAACACAGATGGACAAAACACAGGCAATGCTGCAGAAGGGTGGCAGCGGATTAGTGCTAATGCTGCACGGCTCGCATCCGTGAAGTGCTGCGGACCACATGGTGCCAAAATAAAACCTGCATGAGCTTCCCTCG
Organism: Aviceda cuculoides; assembly: GCA_035590195.1. Lineage (NCBI taxonomy): Eukaryota > Metazoa > Chordata > Aves > Accipitriformes > Accipitridae > Aviceda > Aviceda cuculoides. The sequence continues at coordinate 4,619,561 of JAVJGG010000043.1, forward strand.
GCGCTTTCCCAATTCTTCCCTGAGACATTTGGGGGCTCAGGATTTCAAATGGAGAAGGACAGGCTGTTTGGCAAATGCAGCACGGCTGAAGCAGAAACCCTCTCTGCCAGGTCTTGGGTGAGGTCTGCGCCTGCTGCCTGCACTGCTGTGCTGGGGGAATGAACTCGCGGAGAGGCAGGGGCTTGGCCAGCTCTTCCTGTTGTTCTTTGGAAATGTTTCTCTCCTGATTCAACCAAGGAAACGGATGTCCCTGTTCCCTTGTTTTTGCACAGATTTTAAAATGCAAAGGTGCTTCTTTCTCAGGGGAATGCTGGGGACAGAGCCTCAAGAAATACAGCTTTGACTCCCATTTCTGTAACAAAGCTCCTCTGTAGTGATGGACAAAAGTATAATTACTGTGTGTCTCATTCTTCTCACAGCACAATGGCAGTATGTCCTACCTGAAAAAATGCTGAAGATTTCAGTAGTATTTGGAGGACTGAACTGTATGACATGTGAATAGGAGAGCCTAGCACCGTGAGTGGACAGACCAGGGCAAATTAACTCTGTAGAAAAGTTCACACTTATAAATTGGTTTGGGTTTTTTAATGCCTTCATTAGGCTTAATTGAGACTGCACCAATTTCAAGATAAGCACTCCAGAGACAGATTAAGATTGCTACTATCATTTATACAGTACTTAAAGCATGAATGGAGCTTGAGCTGTCACAGAACCGGCACAGTCCTTCTCCTGCTGGCTTGTCACCTCCAGGCTGGGCACATTGCTGGAAATGGGCACACCAGTCAAGAGCTGTGCATGAACTTCTGATCAACGTAGGATGTAAGAGAGAGGTGGGCAATGATGAAAAAGGGTTAGAAAGATGTGACTAGCCTATTTGTTCTTCACTCAAGAGTGAGATTTCCCAAGCAGATATGCAGCCAGAGACAAACTGATCAAACCCATCCTGGTGTGTTTCTCTGAGAGGTCTGCTCCTTTATAATGCACAAACCATGTAGTCTTGATTCAGGGAGCAGCTAGGTTCTTTTGAAAGAAAGGTAGGGAATGTTTTCCTTGTTGAGAGCTAAACAAGCCTTTCAAACAATTTTGACATAAGAACACAAGAAATGCCATAATGGGTCTGTAGTGCATTTACTGCAGCGTTCTGTCTCGGGGGCAGCAGCGAATCTTTACTGTTTGAGAAGAGTACAACAAGCCTGCCACCACTGTTCCAGTTCTCCCAGTGCCCACCAGCATCCAACTAGGGATGCTCGTGTCTGCCTATTGCCTTTCATATCTGGTTTGGATCTATTGTACGTGAATTTGTTTAATGACCTTTATATTATCTGACTTCATAGAATCATAGAATCATTTAGGTTGGAAAAGACCTTCAAGATCATCGAATCCAACCATCATCCATGACCACTAAACCATGTTACAGAGTACCTTGTCTACATGCTTTTTGAACACCTCCAGGGATGGTGACTCAACCACTTCCCTGGGCAGCCTGTTCCAATGTCTGACAACCCTCTC
>JAVJGG010000043.1:4621293-4631638 GCA_035590195.1 Aviceda cuculoides
TCCAGGCCCCTCACCAGCTTGGTTGCCCTTCTCTGGACACGCTCCAGCAACTCCATGTCTTTCCTGTAGTGAGGGGCCCAAAACTGAACACAGCACTCGAGGTGCGGCCTCACCAGTGCCTCACAACCTCCTGTGGCAAAAATGTCCCAGAAGCTCGTACTTCAGAAGAAGTATTTTCTTTTATCTGTATTAAGCTCATCTTCTAACATCAGTAAGTGTCCCCCTACCACTGAGGAATTTAGTGTGTGACAAATTCTGCATTCACCATCTCCATGAGTTTGTAAACCTGTCATGCCACCCCCATCAGTTTTCTTTTCTCTAGACTAAAGAGTTCTAGGCTTTATATTGTCTTCTTCTAAAATGGTTGCTCATCTCCTTGAACATTTTGGTAGTCCTTTTCTATGCCTTTTCTAACCCCACCGTATTCTTCCCGAGGCAAGCAAATCATTGGCAGGTATCTGCCACGTACCATGTTAGGCTTCTCAAAGTCCACTCTTAATTCTAATGTAATAGTATATCTTAAGATACAACAACAAAGTCTCAAAGCTAGGTGGAAACAACTAACAGTTGATGCTCTCATGTGCAGTACATGGCTGAAGCATCAAGATGCTTCATTTTGACAACATGGCCATCATAAAAAAATGAGACGATAGAAACTATCTGAGTGTCCCTCACTCCGGTACATCATACCAGGTATGTGAAGTCTGAAAAGGGTTGGAAGCTGTTGCAAATGCAGTGGAAAAAGGAATGACTTCTGATGAATGTTGTCAGCAAGGGAAGTTGGCAGTGGTAGGCTAGTGTTGAGTACTGATACACAAAAGTTACAGCTGTCACTACTGATGTCACCGGCTGACATCTCTTTGTTTAGAAACTTACAAATGGATATACCGTTGTTATTCCTCTAAAGTACAATGTAAATAATGGTTTTTAAAGAAAGGCAAAAAAACCCCCAGCAACCTTGACTGAATTAATGTATCTCCTGAGATATTTTTCTCATCTTGATTGCAGTCATGTATCAGCTTTCCAGTAGATGAGCTGGCAGAGGGCCACTGCTAACGGGATCTTCGGTAGGAAGAGTAGAGCGATCTCTTGAACTTCTTGTGGTTGCACAGATCCTTTGAGTATTGAGGCTTTCAGGTGTCTTTATTCCACCCCACTGTGTGAGTAACTGAAAAGCAAGACCAAACTCTTTAATGTATTTGCCCATTTTATAAATAGCTTGTTCTAACCAGCAGGATATGATGATCAGAGAAATATGTCTATGCCTTGAAGAGCCGATAAAAAGTCAGTTGGTAACAGTGGAGGTTGTTCAAGCTAGTGAAGTTCAGTTGGAACTGATGTATATTTAAGGACAATCTTTAAGAAGGTGAACTGATTCAATGATGATGTCTCAAACAGGATTCAGTGTGTTCTGTACTGAAATTCAAACTCAGCTCCCTTGATAAAAATGAATTTTCCCCTTTAGGTTTTGACAGTGCGTAGTAATGAGTATGGTGTGCTGTTGCAGTGTTTAACTGAGCACTTGGTAAATGCGGTTGAATGAGTACTGACTCTATGTGGTCTTGTGCTGACTGTGTGTGTGGCCTTCTGCTTACCTTTGGCCATGATTAATTCTCTTCATTGTAACTAACATTAAAGTGGATTAGAGTAATGATGAAACCAGCTGTTTCCTTAAAACAGTCAAACACAGAGTTAACTAAAATCTTGAAGCTGAAATGATACCAAGATACCCACCAGTCCCGTTGGTCAGAACAGTTGCCCTGCCCAGATTCTCACTTAAGTGATGAATATATCTGACCATCAATAAAGACCATTAGGTGATGTGATGGGTCTGAAGACCACAGGCCTCCTGTAAATGGTGCCACATGTAGGGTGGGGGAGCAAGAGACATTGATTCAGATGGCATGAGTCTTACCAACCTTGTTTCTTTTGAATTTTCCCAAATAGGGTCGAGACTGCAGTGTGCCCATTAATTCTTGCGTTCAAAATCCATGTCAGAATGGAGGGACCTGCCACCTCACCGAGGCAAATAAAGATGGATTCAGGTAATAACACAAAGTTCATAGAAAATGAGATGATAAAATTAAATGTGTTTCCATCTTGCGTTAATCAACTATAATGGCTACTTTATAAAAGCTGCTGCATGTGACACATTTGCCATACAAAATAATTAATCTGGTTTCATTGGTGTGACATATTGTTTCCTTTGAAACAGGCCTCCTTATTTTCCTATAATAGAATATACTCTTAAGGGCTATTTTGAGCGGTCTCCCTGATCTGCATTGTGTTATCTGTATGCTAATTTTCCTTGGTGCATCTCAAACTCACATATACCTTTTCTGTATTTGTAAAGTAAGCATCTGTTGCTTGACAACCAGATGCAAAATGTTTTCGTACTGAAGAATCTTGTGGACAAACAGGCTTTAAAGAAACAGTTGAAAAACATGGAGAGATTGCCACAACTTGAGCACTGTGCCTGCAAAAGAGTAACCTTTACAGCTGGACATTACTGATTCAGTCCTTCCATATAAGAAAGATGTAGCATAGGTGGGGATACACCAAGAGAAGTCCAGAAATTTTCATGAGGTAGGTGGGAGATTTGTGCTGCTACAGGCTCTACTTTACAGCTAAAAAAATACAAGTTTGAGGCTTTGGCCACTAGTTGGCATTGAAGTTGATAGAAATTTTTTTTTTTTAAGAAACAAGTTGCTGAAATTTTCATAGATTTGGTCCTCAGTGTTCATGCTATTTCTTGCAGAAAATATGTGCAAAAGTACACCATGCTGTTGTTTCAATTGCATATATGAAACCCTCGCTTCTAAAAGCTTTTATACATTACCGAGGCTGCTGCTTTGTCTTCTATATATAGCTTCCTATCAGTGACAGCTGGAGGGAGACACAGAATTGCAAGGTTTATAAGTGGTGTAAGCAGGGAGTCAAACCAGTACATTATTTCAGTTTGATTCCAGTTTGGTTTCAGATGTGATTAAGACTGTTCCAGCTGAGGTTAACTGTTTGTTAACCAGGTCAGCAAATCTATATCATCTTATGTCAGAAAATAGGATTTTTTTTCAAAATAGAAAGGGCCAGGTGTAAGTTGGGGTGACTGGCAGGACTGTAGGTGCAGCAGGGAGTTAGCACCCCCCTCCTGTTCCCCTACCAATGGTACCGTGGCTTCTTTTTGACTCCCCAAATCCCTCATGTGGGAATGAGGCACAGAAAAGCTTCCATTTTGCCCTGTGGGTGGGATGAATGGGGAAGCAGAACACAGAAGAAATGCCCCAGAGCTTCCCTCTGTTTCTGTGCCTGCCCACCCTCAAGAATTCCCCCCTTATGGAAACAGATCCAGCACATGCAGGACACAGAAGGACACTGATGATATTGTAAAGTGCAGGTTGATGGGGATGACGGGACACTGTACTGAGGCTTTCCAACCTGAGGCTTTCCAACATGGGAGAAGAGGAGTAGAACACATGGCCACGTCTCCATGAGGGGCAGTTTAGATCTCAGCTTGAGCACCTGTGACAAGGCCCTGAGCCAAGCGGAAGAGCGCATCTCCTGGGTAGAGACGCATCTGTAGGGTCATACTGGTGCATGGTGGTGGGAGAGGATGAGGAGGCTCTGCAGACCATAGCATGTGCAAATGGTCATGCTGCTTGACAGACCCCCTAGATTTTGGTGAAACCACTACTTTGATCTGATATACCTCTTCTCGATTCAGATTTTAGCAGGCTCGGCAATTTTTGGAGTAAAAGTTCAGGTTCAGTTTCTGCTTGAGAGAAATAAAGGTCTGGTGGTCTTTGGTTTGATTCCCTTCTGGTCACCCTCATGTAATACTGTTTAGATAGCTTTTTCCAGCTTGTGCCAAAGCAAAGTTGTACCATATTAGATTATCTGTTTTCTGTCACTCAGTATTCATTTTTCAAAAATCTAGCTGATGCTAAAAATGTGCTAGTAAAACATTTTATAATATCCATAATACTGGAATGAAAAGCTTCAGCTTATATTTTGGATCAGGTTTTTCTTTAGCATTTTTGTTTTGTTCTATGGTAGAAAGTGAAAAGTTTTGAATGACCGGAAATGAAAGCTACTTCTGAATTTTTCTCATGAAGAATTTTACAATTTCAGAGGCTTTGCTTCAGTTCCAAATGAACGTCGTTTTTGAGATCCTTCATAAAACTGCAGGGGTGGTTTTGTTGATTAACCACATTTGAGGCTTTTTAGGGACAGTTTCTGCTTTTATCGTTATTTATACAGTTTCAGTTGATCTAATAAAAGACACATAAAACCATATCTCATCAAAAACTTGCTTCATAAAATTGAATGTTCAGCTTATACATTTCTCTGTTTTCTCTCCAAGTTTTTAATTCAGTCAGTCCATAGCCCAAGCTACTCTAGAGAAGAGGAGTGTGGAGCTTTAGCATGTCATAGACAAATGTGGTGTGGGGATGGAACAGTCAGTGATGGGGAAGATAAAGAAACATTTTGATGTTGAATTTGGTTGGGCGGGTTGGGTTTTTTGGTGGGAAATCTCCTCTCCAGTGGATGGCAGCAGTCAGAGTTATGCGCATATAGATTGTGTTCATCAAGATGGGAAAACGTTGCCTTAGATTATATGCTGTGAGGAAGCGGATGTCAAAAACATTTTCATGAGAGGCCTCCTTGGATTTTTCTGTTGTGTGGCCTGTAAAAGAAATTATATCTTCTGTATATTCTCTTCCCCAGGGAAATATATTCATACACAAGCTCTGCTGCCAAACTTGTCAAATCTTTACTCTTGTAAAAAGGAAACTTAAGCCAAAGCTCTCTCCCTATGAAATGCCAAGCAGTTTAACTCTCAAGTTTCTGTGGCCTTAGACAAGAAAATTACCTTTTAAATAATGCGAAGGTGGTGATGTTCCCCAGGCAAAGGCAGGAAATTCATAGTTATGACTGAGATTCCAGCCTGACTCACCCGCTGTGCCTGGTACCCACAAGGGCTCGCAGCAGCAGGGGACCGAGCTGCTCAAACTTGCTGTAATAGCAGGTCCTGGTGGGGCAGCCGAAGGGCAGAGGTTCAGCTGGAGTTCTTCAGTCCTTCTTGGCATCTTTTATTCTTGCACTTTTTCAATTCTGATTAATTTTCACATTCTCTTTTTTCAGGTAGGGAAAACTTCCGTATTAAAGAATGGTCAAGTGACATTGTGTGGCTCAGGGGATTAGAAACATGAAGTTCTTCCTCCCTTTGAATTTCTCATTCTTACCTAATCTAATCTAATCTAATCTAATCCAATCTAATCTAATCTAATCTATGTCTTCTTTGACAAAGGGTTGCCAAAAAAAGGTGCTTATTGAGGCTGATAAAAGAAGATGGTCAATCAGACATGTCCTGGTCATGTAGCATGCCTGTAAGTGAGACGTTGACTGTCAGCTCTGCTTTGGTTAGCCACAGGCAACCAGGTGATCATTGATAACCTACAGTGTTGGGAAACAAAGTCTCTGGATTATTTTAACTTTTCTCCGTATAAAACCTCCTCCATTTTCCAGAGCATTTTCTTTAGCATTTTCCACAAACTTTAAGTTTCCTCATAAATGTAAAATCCTGGAACTGATTAACTCCCTAGTGTTAATTCTGCCTAGTTGAAGGAAAAACAGTGTACTTCCAGATTTACAAGCTACTCCATTGGGATATAGATGTAAAAAGCTCCTTTACCAAGAAACTGTAATATTCCTGAAAAAATTTACTATCTCTATTAAAAAGTTGATTTTTTTGAAATGTGATACACTGTATGTATGCCTATTTTAATAAACAGATGCTAAACTCTTTCATTACAGTTTATGAAAAAAAATAATTTGAATATAGTAAACTTACAAAATTGTTAGTATTCTTTAGCTCCAAAAGTTTACCCCCAAAATGTTGTCATTAAGCTCTGTGTTCCCTTGTGTCTTCATGATGATAATGGGCTTTTATTTAGTTCTTTATTTTTAGGAAAACACAACACTAACAGAAGATCCCTAAACTGGAGGAATAGGGAATTTGGACCCTTATGATCACAGCGTCTTAGAAAATAGTTCTTTCCTGTATGGCCCCATTGTTGCCGAGGTCCAAATGAAATGCTGTCTCACACTGCTTCACTATTTAGTCAGTACAAAGTTTTCATCATTGTCTCTGGAATTAATTTTCTCTCAGTCAGCTGGAACCCAAGTTTGATGACCTTCCAGTCACTCTGCAAACTTCATTTTTCTTCTAAGCTTTTTCTGGGAAAATACATACAAACAGTCCCAAGATGCAACTCTTTCAACATATGGTTCAATCCGGGTCCCAAATTGTATGGTTTATCTTTTAATTTCAGTCCTCATATTTGGCACATTTGAATGCAAATCAAAATAAAGTATCATACATAAGCAATAATGTAAAGACTCCCTATAATACATAGGGACCAGTAGCCAAATGTCATTAATTATGCTGACATTTCCTTCAGTATGGAATGTGTCCTAATACTGAGCAATTGTATGTTAGCAATCCCATATGCATTGTTACTAATGGTAACTCTACTGAGTTGAACCATTACAGAGATAGTATTTAATAATGTCATTTTTAATTGCATACATCCAAGCTGTCCCAATCCTTTTGTGGAAGGAAAATGGTGTTACGTTCACATAAAAATAACCAGCACAAAGCCACTCTTGTTGCTTTTCTTTAAATGGAGAGAAAAAATTGTGCTCCCAAACTGAGACCTTGGATGCCAAGTTGCAGCCTGGAGCATATTTTTGTGGCTGAGTTATAAACCCCTGAAAATGGGGTTTTGTAATTGAGAAGGGAGACATGATGAAAGTGGCACTGTATTTAATTGGATGTCTTTAACCCCCTCCGCAACACTTGCAGTGCCACAAAAGATGGTGTGCCAGCTCTTCTTCCTTATCTGCCTCCTGTGATCCTCTGGATCATTGCAGGGTCAGCAAGAGGACATATTTTATTAGCAATAATGAGCTTGAGACAGGAAAATAAAATATTTCTTATTGATTTATTGTGTCCTAAATTGGATTTATTTGAGCAGTTTGGTTTTGGTTATTCATGGTGAAGGTTTTCTAGCTCTCATGACCTGTGAATGGTCCCTGCAGAACTGAATGAAGATGACTGTTCGCATGTAACTATATGCCTGTTCTGTACCCATCTAGAAGATCTTACTGTTGTGGTAGCTCAAGACACAGTCCCTTTTTTCTTCCTCTTTGTTACTCCTTTAGTTTCTGAGGTTGCACATATCATGAAGAATCTTACTTTATCCTCAGGGTCCAACACAGGACCTACTGAAGGTGGATGCGGAGCTCTGTGCCATCCCTGCCTTGGGAGTCCCTGCACTCTGCTCAGCCTGTGGCACACAGGAGGAGGAGAAGCAAATGTCATGCTGAGAGCAGCCAGCCCAAAAGTGCTTCAGTTTTCTTCACGGATTCTGAAGATCTCCTATTTCTCCAGGCCATTCCCCACCACAACCCCATGACACCCATATAAAGCAGGATAACCACCCCATGTCCACTTTGTCCAACTGAGCTGGAAAAAAGTACCCTGCAGCTATCTCTGCATTGGAAATTCTCCTGGTTTCAGAAAGCGGTGGATGGCAATTAGTGTGACTGCTCTGGTGCTTTCTGGTTTTCGTTCTCATCAATCAGTAGTGTTTTGCATTTGTTCAGTTCCTTTTCTGCCACTAGAACTTGCATGGGAAAGGAAATGAACAGCCGAGTGAATGTGTAGTTTGGACTGGGACTCGAAAGAACCCTTCCCTTCCACACACACTTCCCGTGACCAGCGAACAGCAATACTGACACTTCAAAACTGACTCTTCAAATATCATTGCTGGCTTTTTAGAAGGCACTGAAATGACTGGAGCACTTAAGACATGTTTTTAGACTCTCTTTTAGGAAACTGTGGCCTCCACCTCTTCATCGCTTACAGCTAGTTTAAAATATAAAGATTCTGTTAGCAACCATAACTTCTAGAGCTGGAGAGGAAATGGAGATTGAAAGAAAAATTAAAGTCATTCTTCAACCGCTTAGTTTCTCACACTCCCTCTAGGGACCATACATCACAGTCTTGTGAGATAAAATATTTAGTGCAATTATTCTTCAGTAGTGTCCACATCCTCACAGAACCATTACTAGCTCTGCCATTGTTTGTTTGTGTTTTAGTTGAATTATCTAGACATCATCAGCTCTTCTACAAATAGATGTTGGAGGAGCTGCAGAAGTACTGAAACCTTACTGCACTTGTAAAAGCAGTCATTCCCAAACATTCTTGTTTGGACAAGTGACAAAGTGGTAATGAGACGAAAATGTTCATATCTGTAAACTCAATTCAAGCCGTTCCTCTTTAAAGAGACCGAGCTATCTAAAAGCTGCCAAGTTGCCCTGCAATTGTGCAGTCCTCACTAGGCAAGTATCCACGTACTCACAAAATCGTTTACAGAGAAGCCAAGGGTTTGAATATTGTGATGAGTGTTTACTCTCCTGCTCTGGAGTTGCTTGCTTCAATTCAGGGCTAGGGTTATCAACAAAGAAAGCAAAGGGAAGCGTGACAGAGGCTGTCTCCTGCTGATGCTTTTGTGTCTCGTGTAAATAATTACATGGCCCCATGAACCATCAGACTGCATCCTTCACCAAACAGATAGGGTTAAAGTGCTCTGTACTTCACAGCAGCAGTGATTTTGGCTCCAGGAACTCACTTTTATATGTTTTAATTTCAGTTTTGTACCTCCCGCCCCTTCAGATCCATGCTAACTTTTACTAATTTTTTTTCTTTCTCCAAAGCTGTTCTTGTCTTCTTGGGTATGAGGGGGAGAGGTGTGAAATAAACCCAGACGACTGTGAAGATAATGACTGCGAGAATAACTCTACGTGTGTGGATGGGATCAACAACTACGTCTGTCTCTGCCCTCCTAATTACACAGGTAAGGAAGGGCCACAGCCGAAGGACAGGAATCCATGAAGAGTCCCTTCAGTGCCCGAAGGGAAGGGTCCAAATGCATGTTTGCTTTGTCCGAGAGTGTATAATTAACCGAGAATCTAGTCCCATTTTAAAGCAACCTGGATGTCTAACTGGAGAGATGTTAGTTCTACCAATATTGCAATACACTTGCCCACAAACATGGCCACTTTTCTGAGTCAAAATACTGACGGCTCATTGTAAAATGCATTAAAAAATAGTGAAGTTTAAGTTGTCAGAGAAATCTGTACCCCTGCATGCACATTCTCTAAATGTATTTCAGAAACACTCCCAGTACTGAGCTGAGTCTGATATACACATCTGTTCTGAATCTTGCAAAATAAAAACAGTTCCTGTTTAAATTATGGTAGGAAAATAGCTTTTGGGGCACAGCTTTCACCTGAGATCTCAGAGGTCTGCATTTATTAAATACAATGAGCTTGACAATGTGCTGTTTATGTTCATTATCTCCATTTCACCAGCGGAGAAGCAAAGGTTCTGTAAGAAGCTGTAGGCTCACTTGGAGCCTTCAGCGCGCACCCGTGGCAGCCAGCCCAGCTCGGCAGATGTGCAGTCACCTGCTAAGTCCACGGCAACACCAGTTGGTAACGTGAGTTAGAAATGGAATTAGTAGCTCCAGCGCCCATCCTGCATTTCAGATAAATTCCTTCCTAAACCTTCTGCAAGAGCAGAAACCTGGAATCTAAAAATGGCTTTTCTCAAGTCATTACTGGAGCGTACTGTTGACTCATTCAAACTGTGTTAGCATGGCCTTCCTGGCTCAGCATGGAGTGGTAAGGAAACACCTGCAATAGTTCCTACTTCCATCCTTTGAAATGAGTTTATTACCTTCTAAGCATGGAGAAGTAATGAAGGGCTTCTTGTACCCTGGAATATATTACATGTCAGGGGATTTAATGAGGATCAAGCTTGAGTGGCTGAGTAAGGCAGGAGGAAAGCTTCTAGAATTTCCAAACTCTTAAAATACTTCTGTGGCTGATACAAAGGAGGCCCATGTAAATCTTTAGCTGAGAAAAGCCTTATGACTTGAATGTACGTTTATTGGAGTTCTAAAATGATCTTTCTGCCAAAAGCTGAAAAACTTCAGCTTAGCAGAGTTTTGCTTATAGGATGTTGAGCCCATTGTGCTTACTTATGCGCTGATTATGTGAGCTATTCTTGGGTGGTTTCAAACAAAACTCTATACAAGGGGGCAGAGTCTTTACATTTACAAGAGGAAATATATTTGCCCAGCCAAGAAAAGACATATCTAGTAAGGAACTGAATCCAGTATATATGCAAATGCACTTTCCTTTTCAAAGGCATATTGCAGATTTTTTTTTTTTTTATTTTTTTTTCACAGAGAAAACAGGTAGGAAATAACTAGAT
>JAVJGG010000043.1:4631738-4645506 GCA_035590195.1 Aviceda cuculoides
TTTCCTTTTCAAAGGAATATTGCATTTTTTTTTTTTTTTTTTTTTTTTTTCACAGAGAAAACAGGTAGGAAATAACTAGATTGGGATTTCTTCTCAAACAGCAGTCTGGATAGGGGCCAGAGCATTCATATGATCAGTTCTGAAATAATTTTAATCGACTTCCAGCTTTTTTTTGGTTTTTTTTTTTTATGTGAATATTGTCCATGCTGGTCTTATGCTTATTAGCAGGAGTTTGCCAAATACTAGACCCAAGTCTTGCAATGTGGAATACACAAAATTGTATATACCACACAATAAGCATTTGCTGTCACAATGCAGGCAATAGCTTTGACTACAGTTGCAACAAACTGAATTTTTGAAGAAGAGCAGGAAATACTTCTGGAAAAAATAATATGAATCATAAGTGGAAAAGGTTGCAAAAATAGGGGTGTTGCTTAAATCAAAAAGCTGAAGAGTTACAATAGTTCATGTTGCTTAACAATGGGAAGAGTTTAGTGAACTGTGATAAAAGAATTGCTTTAACCTGCTTTACCTCCATTTTGGAGCGGGATATTTCATCAGACCTGATCAGTCACCCGGAAGGAGTCGCTGCAGTGCAGCTGGCTGGGCTGAAATATCCCTCCGAGGTACACCTGGCCCTCAGAGCAGAAAGGCAGGAACAGCATGAAATGGCTGGAAGAATTGAAGCTATCAGCCAAGCAAGTTACATACAAGCCAAGTAAATCTGAGCCATGTTTTTGAAGGTGCTCCAAGAGTTGAATCCGAACACAAGAAATCAGATATCATCTGAAGTTGCTTGACTCAATGGACAGCAGCTAAGGAAATGCCGTGGAAGCACATAGGCAAGTCATGAAGAAGCACTTTGAAAGGATTTGTGTGCCTGACCTGAAAAGGGAGGGATCTGTTAACCAAGGAGTTTGACTGAAGTCTCCTGTGACATCCAGGGCATCTCTGTGTATATTCTTTTTAAATAAACCTCTTTATACTGAAGCAATACCTGAAGCTACTATGACAGTATCGAAAAAAAAAAAAAAAAGTAGGTGCAGATGACTTTAATATTGTGTTGAATATGCTAAGAATAATAAATGCTAACATTTCAGAGAGAAAGCGGGTCACTGGAGGAGTCAGGAATAGTTATTCCTGTGCTCAGAATTGTGCACTGAGGTACCTCTCTCCGTCTCAGGTGCTGACTCTGCTTACCATTGTGTAGCAAACTGTGTGTGCTTCCAAGTTGCCAAGTGTATGGATTTTATCTAGATTTATATGGACAAAGAATGGATGACAGGGTACTTTCCAGGGAAGCAGTTTTCCTGTGAAGTAGTCTGGGGGACAAGGAGCTCTCAGTGCAGTACTTTGCCTGAAAGGGCAGTGATATCCGTAGGCAGGGTGTATCTAATGGGACAGAAAATGGAGGTAATACCTCTTTGTGTTGTGCCCGAATATTACACTTAGTTCTGTTGTTCAGAATTCAAGGAGCAAGTTGAGATGCGAGAAAAAGGATTAGAAGAGAATAGGTCTTGAAGATCTCAAGAAAGATCTTAATGGGCTTAACAAAGAGTAAGCAGACAGAGCAAGGTTGGGGGTTTTTTGCTTCCTCCCCCCAAACACTTGTATTGAGAATAGAAATGTCTTTAAAAGGTTCATTGGCTGACCTTTGTTGCTGAACAAATCCGAACCATACATTTTTATCAGTGTAATTTATGCAAGAGTTGTTGATTCTAGCTACAAACTGGATTTCTCAACAGATGCTGTAGCCGAAACACAAATTAATTTGAGAGAGGTCTATGTTACACTGGAGATCAGACTAGATGTTTCTGTACTGATAATCTGTGATGTTTTGAGTAACATTCGGGCTGGTGGTTATAGATGCCCAGGTCAGCTCTTGCAGATTCCATCTTTTCTCGACTGTAGAGGCAGGCAGGCTCTGGTCGCACTACGAAGTAGGTAGTCTGAATCCCTCATCACACTTGTGCTCTATGAAGTAAATGTACATTGTAATAAACGCGTAGCCTGAATACAGGGAGGAAGAAGATCCAAGAACGTGGTTGTGTGTTGTTCTGCAAGAAATTTTTAGGATCCCCCTTGGCTTAGTTGACTAATAGTTAAATCATGATAGTAAATCTTATGTGCCTAAATGAAATGCTAATTAAAAATGCATGGGTTGTAAATGTGGACTATTGATGGAGTTGCAGCATCTAGGATTTGTTTTTTTCCACACCTTAGTATTTTCCTACTTTATCTTCTGTCTGTCTAGTTTTACTTGTTATAGCCTTTTTAGGAAACAATATCCCAAATAACGATGCATAAATTTTGCTTTCATTGGTTGAAGTAATGAAGGCCAAAGATCTTTCTTCAATTAATAACTTTTTGCAGTGTTTTCCTTTAAAATTATTTTGACAGTCTTTTCCCCCACTCAAAATAGATGAAAAATGGCCAACTTGTTAAGTGACTGCTGAGGGAAAGAATTTCACACACTCCAGCCCCATTTCACTTTCATTTGAAAAAAAAGAAAACCAACACACCAAAAAACGACCCACACTCACACAATAACAACCTTCCTAGTTCCTTTCCATCTAATAACTTTAAAACAATGTACAAATACAAATGGATTCTATGAAATAGGTAGACATAAGTTAAAGAAGACAAAACTGAGAGGGAGGGGAGGCAGAGCCGGTTGCCATAAAAAAGATTCAAGCCCTCACCTGCACCTCCACGTTTCCTCACCATTCTTAAAGTCAATATTTTCAATGTTTTTTGCCTGTATGTACATAACCAAACCAATACTCATGCTGTGTAGTGGAGTCCTGATGGCTTTTATTGTCAGCTGATGTCTTATTTTTCCTCTCTCCAACTGGTTATTTTAATCCTGAAGCTGAATTATGAGCATGTATTTCCTCCAGGATAATCATGTACCCCAAGTCAGCCAGCTCTAAAGCCTGAACAGTCTGTGGGCTGGTTTACAACCTGGTCGGTTTTATGCTTTACGTGCTAGTTTATTTTGTTTTGTTTGTTTGCTGTAACTTTTCCTTCCTCATATCTGTTTGATTTTAGCCGGAAGCAGAAATTTGTAGTGCTTACACGCAAAAAAATCAGTAAATATTTCAGTTTTTGCTAAGGATCCTAACAAGTCTCAGCAAATAGCCACACCTCTTTGTTCTGAAACCTAAAAAAAAAAAAAAAAAAAATAGTGGCTTCTACTACTGAAAATAGGTCTTTTCTAAAATACATGGCATCCCATGGTGGGGAGAGAGGGGACCAAGTGTTTTAAAATAGTTTGTTTCCCTGGGAAAAAGCTGCAAGCAGTTTGTGTCACAGAAAAAAAATCTAACTCTCTCAAAAAAACCCCCAACTAGAAACTATTTCTGGTTGTATGTGTTTGGAAGAGAAGGCTAAGATCTATTTTACCTTAGGGGACCTTGTGGTGTCCTGTGGTAGATGGTATCTGAGATTTTTGCAGTTGTGCTGCTTTTCGACAGAACGCTGTTCGCTGTTAGTGATTACGGGCCCTTTTTCTGGCGTATCTGATTGTGGTAATTTTGCATGGCCAAAGCCAAGCACTTAGTCAAGCCAAACGAGTCTGGAAGAAAGAAGTTGTGTGGTGACTTGTGGCCGACACTCTTTACTGGAGCTCTCCAGCCCCTTGCCCGTCACTAACCATCGCGAGGCTGATTTGCAACAGTCCCTGACATGGGCACCAGCGACAGCGGAACGAAGCCAAATTGGATCGTTGCACTATAGGTTGTTGGTTTTCCCCCTTGCAAGTTTTTCACTACGTGTTTGATATAGGAACAGGAAGTTTTTTGGTAACGTGGTTCAGCCTTGTGGTTCCACGAGAATCTGGACTGCCTAATAAACACTGAAGGCTTAAACAAGTACTTAACCATCAGCCTCTTTTAAAACTTTGGAACTTTAGCATAATTTCCCTGAGGCAAACGGAGAAAATTGTGGTCAAAGTTTGATGTAGTTTCTTCCTTTTACTTGAAGGAGTTCTGCCTTACATGGAAGTTTCTCAGTTTTAGTTACTTGGCAAATGTGAAGTGTGGGTGCCTTTTTATTTTTTGCACAGAAACCAAACACATTTCCCACTTGTATAACTATGAATGAGAAGTGCTGGAAGAGCTGGAATTTTTTAGCTTTGTTCAAGAGCCGAAGCCCACCAGCCCTGTTTTATTAAGAGAGAATCACGTCATTGCTATCAGATTGGACTCTCTTATCTCATTGTACTAGGACTGAAGAAGGAAACAACATAGTAACTGGCAGTTCTGCAGCCTGTCTTTGGTCTCAGTATGGGTGTCCTGTCACATTGGAGCTCTCAGCTCCAGGATTTCTTCTGGTCAGATTCCCATTTGTAAAACGTAATGCGTCACATCTGGGGAACCAGATATACTGGAGAATTTCTGTTTGTTCATCAGGACCACAATATATCTCTAAGAAAATGTAATCTCAGCTACTACTGTTTAAAAGTACAGGTGGAGTGAATATCATCCGCAAAGGGGACTCAGGACTCATTAAATCCAGTCTGTGAAGAAACACATCAAAGGATTAGAAGTTAACCACAAGCCCATTTTTTAGCTGCTTACTGGCAGGTGGTGCATACTGCACAGTTAATAAAGCTGAGAGGAACGGAGTCCACCCACGGACAGTCAGCGTATTCAGCGCTCCGCCACCGCGGTGATGGCCATGGTAGAACTGCCAGCAGGGAATAAATAAATCTTTCTGCATAGCAAGTATTCTTCAAAGATCCCTGTTGATTCAAAGACCACCTTGGGTTTATGCGGCGAGGTTTTGGTAGCAGGGGAGGAGGGGTCCGTAGGGGTGGCTGCTGTGAGAAGAGATCAAGAGCTGCTCCCCTGTCAGACCTGCCACTGCCCAAAGCTGAGCCCATCAGCAATGCCGATGAAAAAAATACGAGAGAAGCAACTATGCAAACGCCAAGTGAAGTGAAGAAGGGGGAAGAGGTACTCCTGGTGCTGGAGCAGCAATTCCCCTGCAGCCCATGGAGAAGGCCACAGCGAAGCAGCTTGTCTCCATACAGCCCATGAAGCACCACGTCAGAGCAGATATCCACGCTGCAGCCTGTGGGGGACCCCGTGCCGGAGCAGGTGGATGCGTCTTGAAAGAAGCTGCAGCCCTTGGAGAGCCCGCACAAGGAGCAGGCTCCTGGCAGGACCTGCAGCCCATGGAGAGGAGCACATACAGGAGCAGGTTTCCTGGCAGGAGCTGTGTCCCAGTCTGTTCCTGAAGAACTATATCCCATGGAAAGGACCCACACTGGAGCAGTTCTCAAAGAACGGCAGCCCATGGGAAGGACCCACATTGAAGGAGTTCGTGAAGGGCTATATCCCGTGGGAGAGAGCCCACGCTGGAGCAGGGGAACAGCGTGACAAGGAAGAATTGGCAGAGAAAAAGCGTTATGAACGGACTGCCACCCCCATTCCCCATCCCTCCGATCAGACTGGCCTGAGTCTACAGGGTGTCCGGTGTCCTATCTGCCAGCCCGAAAAGGACGTCTCAGAAAATGTATGGCATCTCAGATGTGACTGGGTGCACTAGGCTGCGTGAACAACTGAATTGATCCCTAATAGACTGCAGACGAATCACATACTTGGAAAACACCCATGTGAAGTAATACGGCTCAAAAATGTAGGGGGTCCAGCAAAATTAGGATCTATTCCAGACACAGTGGTTCTGAGGGATAATGCTGTATGCAGATTACCACCTGGTAAGAACACTGGAAATTGTCTGGTTTAGTTAATGTTTTACATACTGTGTTGTTGTGGCATTTGTGATGTTGAATATGACTGTACTTTGGCAGTGCACAGAACTGGAACATATTCCTTCTTCAAGATTCAGAAATAGTGAAAGGATCATTATTTCTCTACCCAGATCTTGTTTTTTAATCAGTTATCCCTTTGTTTAACCTCAAGATTAGAGATAATTGCTCCTTAATTCTGAAAAACTTGATAGGCCAAAACCTGATAGATGAAAACTCAGATATGAGGTTTTAAAGCGTTAACTCAGAACAAAAAGCATAAAGTAACTTCTAGTTCTTTGCCTACTAAGTATTGTGGGCAGTGTTCATCAAGCAAGAGCAAACTTCATTAATAGTGCAGACAGAGAATTCTGCTATAGTGCATTCCAGGTAGTTTCTTTTATGTTTTGGTATCTAACATGGGAGCTGAGTGCATTTGCTGCTGAAGGATTTTTACAGAGTTCCTCTTTTCTTCTTTGCAAGTTGAAACAGTTTGGAAGTAAAAAATTCATTTTTTTATTTTCTAAGATAAGCCTCAATTCTTTTTCATCAAACATCAACAACATTCCAAACTGAATTACTTTCTTGGAGGAACATCCTATGTCTGTTCCATCCAACCATTTTTAGGTTCTGTGTTCTCCTGAAATTTCCAATTGGCCCTGACTTCTTTTTAATAACTGAAGAGAGAGAAGGGGAAAACAAAATACAAAAAGCATTTCTTCCGATACAAGTTATTAGATGCAAAATGAGTAATCTCTTATGAGAAAAACAGGACGGTATTTTTTTATTAGCAGTAAAGAGAAGAGTTCCATTCTGACTTACCTGGCAAAGTTCAGAGAATCCCAACATACTATTTAACCACTCAAATATATATCTTCTCCCTGTGCAGCCCATAAAAGTTTTCTCTGTGGATAAAGGCCAAGCTTTCTTCATCCTTTCTTCACTGTAAGCACTTTCCTTTTCTCAAGTAATATTGTGAAATTCTTGACAGCATTTTTGCTTTTAGTCTTCCAGGCCCTACAAAAGTTTCTCTCACATTAAGGATGAGAATATTTTCTATGTTGCTTTATCAATTATTACATGAATATTCTGAATGAGAGAACAAAGTATCACCCAACTGACATGTGAAACAAAATCATCGAATTCATTGGTTGCAAATTGGTGGTCTAGATTGTCTTTTCAGAACTGCAGTTTTACTTACAGATAAATAAGTAAAATACTATTACTGCATCCAATCTCTCTTTTACTGATTAAGGAGAAATAGTGTAACTTGGATCTTGGTTTTAAAAGTCTAATGTGGCATGAAATAAATAGCTCTCATGACAGCACAGAACGGAAAAAAGAAAGATGGTTATTAAACTGTGTGTAAAAGTCATCTTTATTGCTCTATTGTTGTTTTGGCTTCACCCTGAGATGTGTGGAAGGCTACAGAAAAGCCTAAGCATGTTCCTTGGCAGCTCTTCATAAGCAGTGAGCCCTGTGAAAAGTGAATGTGGAAAGCCCCACGAAATTCATGATTTTGCTGAAAAAATAAGAACAGGAAAATGTTGCATGAGACAAAAATAAAATGTTTTGCTGTGCTTTTTAAAAATAACAACCAATGCTGGTGAAGGGGACAAGGGAAGTAGTTTCGAAGGGGCAGAATACCTTTTCTATTGTTTGAAGATCTTTTTTCTCTATCGCGCTCTTTTTGTTTTTTTTTTTTTAAAATGCATGAGATGGCAGCAATGGCAGATCCACCTGTTAGTTAGTGTTCCACCTGTCAGTACAACGTGGTTCTAATCTGAGAGTTTTTGGGTTTTGTGGCAGATCAGACTGCCTCCTTCATCTCTCTAATGCTTCCTTCTCCTCAACAAGTACTAGTTACCAGCACATTACCACCCGCCTCACGTGTGAAATGCTGTGCCCACGCAGCTGAGGATGTGCCTGTCTTGATAAAGGTACCCTCTTCACATCATACCACAGTTCTACAGACCACACACCGTCATTGACCTAATACCTCTGACTGCTATGAAAAGTAAAATCTGATGGCATAAGTGGTTTTTCCCTTGTAAATCTGACATAGTCTTAACCTGTTCTTCATTGGAGTGCGTTGTATGTTGATCTATTCTCTTTGGGTTTGATGAAAGAGAGTTAAAGTGTGCCTTGATGAAACAAAAAATGTTATTTGGGATAAAAAAAAATGCTGAACTGATTAGAAAAGAAATATGGTTGTTGTTTTCCTGTCTTTTATCTAAGCTCTTCAGAAACCCTTGTGTACCCAAATTGGACCTCTGGTTTGAGAATATATAAGAAAGAGGAAAATGGGGAGGTTGGGTTGTTTTCTACATTTGGGAAAGCATTACACTGAAGTTTTCTGTTGTCTTAGCGTGATCAAATATCTTCCACAAAGAGAATCAGTGCTGCTAGAAGTTGGCCTAAGATTAATGTCCAGTTTGGTTTTAGGTTCACATAGCTATCCAATGAGAAATTTGGACTAGACCTTTAATTGCTGCACAGAGAAGCAGCCCTGTGTCACTCCAAAAAAAGAAGAGGATCAGATTTTTCCTCTGATACTGACATTAAAGCAGCCAATGAATTTTGCACTCTCAGGTCTGAGGGCAGATTTTTTGGCCCAGATATTTTCTGAGTCAATAAAATATGAGAAAGTCTTTGTGTAGCTGATGCCTTGAGTTTGCTTTTCAGAAAGTGTTTTATTTCCCTGGCATGCTTTCTGCAACATCTAGTGAACATTGGTGGAGCCTGAAATAACGTATCAAGAAGAATTTTCTTCCTGAGATGAGGCTGCTCTAGTTGCAAGGCATTCCCCAGTGAGCTCCCTAATGAGTGATAGATGGGAAAAATAACAGGAAGGATCCTTAAATGTTCCAAGTTTTGCATGAAAAATGAGAAATTTTTTTGGATCCTATGTTTGGTACCTAGCCTAGAATTCTCCTACATTTTGATAGTGGTGCCTTCAGAATGACACAGTGAGTCATAATATTTGACATTTGTGGAGATTTTTACTGGATCTCTAAGCACTTGTCAAGACTGTTGAGAAGAATACTTTAAGAAGAATTATGATTTCCTTTGAGAGTTTATGAAACTGTTCTTATTTTTTTAAAACCTGTTTCCTTTTCTTCAAAACAAACAAACAAACAAATAAATAGAAACTTCAAAGGTACGTATTGACCATTTTTAGTGAAAGTATAGTTGAAGGCATCTATCCACACTGTATTCTGTTATTAAATGGTCTTCCAAAAATATTTCCAGCTTTAGATCATTGAGTTCTTTTAATGTCACCAGCCAGTTACTTTTTTTTCACATTAAGATTTGTAGCTCACAAGGGACGTGAGGAATACCAAGACGATGAACTGGCGGCTGTCCAGGCACCGTAGCAAGTTCTGTCCTGCTCACATTCACGTCTGCCCAAAGGCCGAGGGAGTCACTTTGCTTGTTAGTATTTGGGAAGGTTGGTGGGCTGTGGATTTAGGGATTGCTTAGTAAGCAGAGCTATCTCCAGTTCTGCCACCTCAAAAATGTGTTAATAGCTGTCCCCAATGACAACCGTGTTCATATTTGTAAGACTCGAAGGTCTCTAGTTGCTTTTGAGGAATAACAAAGTACTATGGCAAACCTCAAGTCCAGTGAATGATCAGTTTCCCTGGTTCCCATGGATTTTCAGCATTCAGTTTCACTGTCAGTCCCCCTTCCTGAGCTGCATACACTCACTACATTTGGCCAAGATTTGTCCAGGACTGTAAAAAGACTTGGTAGTATTTAATAGTGGTGGCTTCTTGGGATTCCTTGGCTCCAGATGGAATTGGTTGTCTTTTAACTGATACTATGAGCAATAAACTGTCCACCACAGATTGCCATACCAGACTTCTCCAGTATTGCCAAACCCAGCCCACTAAAAGTCATGAAGGTATGTATGGCACATGAATACAGGGTGTGTGCTGATAGTACCCTCTCTCATGCCTCCAGGGCTTGTATTCTTGCTCCACTTTCTCAGGCTTGACAACTCTCAAAAGTAGATATATTAGACATTCCGTGTTTGAAAAAAAAATTTGAGTAATTTTTGCAAATACTTAAACTTCCATTCCGATACAAAGGATCAAATAAAGAGCTATGCAGCTTGTACTGTAGGGAGGCTGGAGATGTGGGAGAAATAACCTGAAGGAGTGAGCCAGGGGTGTTAACAGCTTAAACCATGCTTGTCACCGCCAGAGTCATCCTCAAAATTGTGCTCTCCCTCATCCCTGCCAGGTCACAAGACTGATAAATGATGGATGGTTCTGATTTGCATTTTCCATCTGAATTTTGATCTTTGTGATTTGCTTGGCTTGTGTTTTCAAGTGTTTCTCTGTAGCCACTAGAGTCAGAAGTGTAAGGATTTTTGAAAATGGAGTTTCTACTAAGACAGGTGGAGCTGCAGCTTCATGAAAATACAGCTAAAACATTGCCAGCCCACCAGTGCCTTCCACATTATCCTTTTTCCCCACACTATCCACATGGCTTGTTGTTCCTGTGATAGTACGTATCGTGTACAGGCACACAAAGTATGCAAAACCTTGAAACCCTGCAGATGTGGGCTTCTGATATAGCTGCACAGGGGACTTTGGGACTGTAGCCGTTGGGGGTTTCTGTGCTGAGAGTACCTGACCTTTGCTTTTCCTGCAAGGGTTTGGGAGGTTCGGGGTAGGTTTCTGTTGGTTTCTTGGGAAGGGAAAGATTTCTGTGGTCTTTGGCTGGATCTCAAATCCTGGGGTACTGAAGTGTGACCTAATAATTTAGGAGTCAGAGAAGGGTGGTATTTAAATAAACTATCTGGGTTTGAACATTCTAAAACTATTAATTATTAAAATTTATACAAATCCAGGGAGGTGCATGGCATGTAACACACCATACCTAGAAACAGCTGAACTGAGCTTACATGTGATGGATTTTTTTCTGAAAAGACATCATCTCCTGTGAGCACAATAGAGCTAGTACTTTTCTTATAAATAGTGAATGTTTTATAATTGCATGCAGTCCTAAAGCTGGTTCCTATTATTGAGAGTCACAGAGGTTCGGGGGGGGTGGGGTTGTGGGTTGTTGTTCTTTTCCAGAATGATGTCCAATCAGCTTCTTTGGCAGAGTATTAACTACGGCTAAAATATATTTCAGTGTGAAAATGTTACGGTCTAATGAGCAACTTTGCTTTCGTGTCACTTTCTCGCTTTGATATAAGAGGTTCTGGGTCAGGAACTGCCCATTTGATCCTTAGTCTGTCTCCAAGTGGAGTTTATATGTCAGTACTTTTTATACCAGCCTTTCAAATTCATATGATAGAAACAGTTCAGTCACTGTAGGTCAAAGGAGCCTGATCTAATGAAGTCTCACGTGCCCTCACAAGCAATATTGTCGCTTCCTGCTGAACTACTGAGCTGTCTCCATCCCTGAACATCGTGGTTGGAGCTGCTTCAGGATTGTCCAAGTTGTGTTATAGCTTTATTGCTTTTCTTTTGCCTCAGGTGAACTGTGCGATGAGGTGATTAACCACTGTGTTCCTGATGTAAATCCATGCCAACATGAGTCCAAATGTGTTCCCCTTGACAAAGGAACCAGGTAAGTGCGTGCGCATGTTGGTCTCTACACCCTGGGCAGATCCATCCATTGGCTTGACTAGGGTTGAACTGGCAATGAGTATGGGGTAAAAATCATCAAAATTAATGCAAATAGCGCAAGACTATATGTACTTCAGACCATACTTTTTTAGCTTTCTGTGGTTTCCTTGAAAATAATGGATGTACCCCCAGAGCAGAAAAATTATTCTGGAACAGAGCATGGCAAACGGAGTACTTCTGGAAGAGTTACTGCAAAGTGTCTTATCCTGCATTCAGAAACCAAGGACAGTTTCCTTATGTGTTCCTTAGGGCATCCATCAATCCAAGCAGCATAACAGGAGCCTTAACAGATGTAACTCAGCAACCCTCAGCCCATGCCGGCTCAGTGTTTAAATCCAGTCTCCATTCTAACTACCGAGAAGGGAAAGATAAACTTGTGGCTAGAGCATAAAGCTGCACATCAGGAGTTTTCCATCGTATTCCCACTTTAGCTGTTGTCTTCCAGGATGGCTGGCAGTCTCGGGGTGCGGTGGCAAAGGCCGGCCTTGACCGCAGTGGGGCTTCTCCCCCCACGCTTCCGTACCTGGGCAGCAGCAGCAGCCGGCTGAACTGGGCGGCTCTCACTCGGGAGCTGCCTTCTTCCGTTGGCTACAGAGGCGAGCCTTGCTCGGCTCACGTTAGATTTTGTGAAGTCTGCGTTTGCATTTGCATATTGGGAATGACACTGTCTGTTTCACAGGGGCGAAATAAAGCCTCGTGTTTTATAATGGCAGTAAAACATCTGGAGATTTGGGGGTTGGGGTGTTTTGAGAGGTGCATAGTAGCAGTGTTCATCACTTATCTGAAGAGGGAATTTCAGAGCAATTTAGCAAATCGAGACAGTCAATTGAAAAGTCAAGCTCTATGGAAAGCTTGTCAAGAATAGATCTTTGCATCAAAGAAGTGAGAAAGGAAGACAAATTAAGAGAGTTCGGTGCAATGTGAGCTGCGTTCTGCACTTTCCCCTAAGGCTGTTTTCACAGCTGCAATGCAATCCTGGGTGCTCACTGATTCCCTCCTGGGAGGGAGGGCTGGGATTTTGGCAAGGGACGCCCTGGCCCAGCCCACCCAGCGTGTGGCAGGGGAGAGACCGTAGCACTCTTTGGTCTACCTGGTAACTTGCAGGTGGGGTCAGATTGTGTCCTGCGACGCAACTGGCGTGTCAGAATAGTCTAAACAAATACACGGAGCATTTCAGGATAGTTAAAAGGAAGTGAACCAAAATTTTAGAGATGCTGGCTGTCTCAAGGGCAGCTCAATCTGTGCTAGACAGTCAATCTGTACAACTCAAGCCTTTCTTTTGGGTGAAAAATCTCCAGACAGAAATGTTTCCAACTCTTCAAGAAGATGAAAGTATTAAATGATTAGAACAGTTCCTGAAATGGTACACAGGGGCTGGATAAGGAGGTGTGTACCAGTACATAAATAGTCTCTGATGTTCTTTCCAGCTTTCATTCCTAGTTAATCCATCATTCAGCTAATCCAGTAGCTACATGGTGTTACGAGGCAAAGGCTTGTAACTAAATTACCTGATGTTGCTAGATGTATGAAGGGATAGAGACAGCTGTGATCCCGAATGGTTTTACTCTTGCTGGAAGCATTTTCATACCTGCCACCCAAATAATTTGAGTAAATAAGACACTTTTTCTTGGTTGCTTGCTAGAAAAGTGTTCTTTACAGTGAGGCCATTAACCCTTGAGGGGAGCCTAAATAACTACCTGTAAGTATTTTCCACTACTGTTTGTTGTGTTATTCTCCCCACTATTCCTCGAATTCTACACAAAAATCCAGAATTTCTTTACTTCTGTCCCATTTTGCTTTGTAACAGGCCAGGCATGAGAGGTGAAGGAGCCTGCCAAGCCTTGAACAGAGATTTGTCCAAGTATTGGGGTTTTTTTCATACTTTAGTTGCACCAAACCATTCAGAAATGGGCTGGGAGCCCTCAGCAGCTTTTGCAGTGGTGTGTGGTTACTGCTGGGTCTCGCTGAACACCACCACCTCTGGCCCTGTGCTCTTGCTGACGCCTTGAGCAGCTGGATCTCCTGACCTGTGATGTACCATACCTTTAGCACATCATGGTGCAGTATAATGCCACGTGCGGAATGAGTCAGGCTCATGCACCAGTCCTCCGCTCTGCTTACAGAAGTGGGGAATATTAACGGCAGGGCTCAGGCTCGCTCCTGAGCTGACCATCACTTGTCAGGTTTGTGCCCTGGGCGTGTGAGTAGGACACACCAGTGAAGAATATCGTAGTAGCGAGGACACCACTTGGTCTGTCTGTCCTGCCCTCAGCTCTAGTTGGTCTGCAACTCTGCAGAGGGAGGAAAAGATGACAAAGACGGGGAAAAAAATAGAAAGCCAAGTTATTTATTGATATGAGGAGGGAAA
>JAVJGG010000043.1:4653202-4671818 GCA_035590195.1 Aviceda cuculoides
GCCAGGAGCCTGCTCCAGCACGGGCTTCCCACGGGGTCCCAGCCTCCTGTGGGCACCCCCCTGCTCCGGCGTGGGGTCCTCCCCGGGCTGCAGGTGGAGATCTGCTCCCCCGTGGCCCTCCCTGGGCTGCAGGGGCACAGCCTGCCTCATCATGGTCTTCACCACGGGCTGCAGGGGAATCTGGATGCCTGGAGGATCTCCTCCCCTCCTTCTGCACTGACCTGGGGGTCTGCAGGGTTGTTTCTCTCACGTATTCTTCTTTTCTGCTGCAGTTTCTGTTGTGCAGGTTTTTTCTCCCTTCTTACATCTGTTATCACAGAGGTGTTACCACCGTTGCTGATGGGCTCGGCCTTGGCCAGCGGTGGGTCTGTCTCAGAGCCGGCTGGCACTGCCTCTGTCGGACACAGGGGAAGCTTCTAGCAGCTTCTCACAGAAGCCAGCCCTGTGGCCCCCCCGCTACCAACATGGCCACACAAACCCAGCACACCCATTTGCAGTTATTCCCCCACACTGTACTGCCTGCCGTGCTTCCCTTTCCACTGCTGCCCACTGTACTGACCCTGTACATCTCCTCCAAATACTCCTTGGAGCAAAGTAAATGGGGTTTATTGATTGCCAGCAGTATTGCCTGCCAGATTACACTTCTGAGATACATTTGTCTAAATGAATAGATTGGCTTGTCCCTGCGCAAGATTATGCTCTTCTGGTAGAAGATATTTACCACTTGGCTGACGGGGTGGTTTGCTCCCCCACCCCGAACCCCGAACGCTGATAGAATTAGCAGCCCGGGACTGTGCCCGCTTGCGGCACTACGTGTCACCCGGGCAGCGAGGGAAGCTAAGGGGTCCCCGGTAGCCACGGCTCCCTGCCCCTTACAGCGGCGAGGCGGTGCTGGGATGGGCGTGGGGAGGCTGGTGTGAAACATCGCTCCGGCCTTGTGGTGAATAAAGGAAGTTTAGGGCAATGCAACGAGAAAAGTGTTGAGAAGCAATTTATCCTGGAAAGTACCGAGAGGCGGTTCTGGCTGGGAAGGAAACGTCTGGGGGTTTGTGTCCAGGAGCACGGCCAAGCCTACGTGACACCAGGGCTGGAGCAGCACGGTCCCTGCTGGGTGCTCACAGAGGCCAGCACAGCCCTCTGCTATAGGCCTTGGAAATCCCCAGCGGTGGTTTTCACCCTCCTTGGGCTTATTCCCGTGGAAGGGGTTTCTGTTTGCTGTAGCCACATCACCAGGTACAAGGGCAACATAGAGATTTGGGCAAAGTTAGGAAGCTGGTTAGGGTATTCCATGCTCTATAGCAGCTGTGGGTAAAGGAGAGCTTTTCTGGCCCTATCCCAGGTGTAAATCCCAAATGTTTGCATCTTTCAAGGCATTCTTCAAGTTTGCCTTTTGTAAAAGTAGTAACGTAAAGCCCTGTGTCTCCTCTCAGACATGATAGAAAAGCAGAGCAAGTCCATTGCTTTTGATGCAGTTCAGGATTTAGCCCATGCATATTTTGTTGTGTATTTCTCTCTCTTTCGTGTTTCCCAGAGGCAGGCTAGAGAGTGGTGTGTGTTGGGAGAACAGGGGCAGGGCAAGGTTTGGGCTTTCGCTCCACACAGCGCTAAAGATAGAGCTGTGGTACTCTATGCATAATTTCACATGAGAAAATGTGAAAAGGAAAGCAGTCATCTCCATTTCCTCCTGTTAAAGAGGCAGCAGGTTCTGGTCTCTGTGGCTAAGCAAGACTGGTCTTGAGTATGTTGTGGCTGTTTTATTTGCTGTTCTTGCACGCCTTGTATTGGTACTATTTACTGCAGGGTAATGGCTTGGGTTTCTATTCTAATTGTATCTAGGAAGGTTGCCTAGAAATTCACTGAGCTTCCAAGCCTCACCTGCTTTACTGAGAGGAGTGAGGTTTTGGGCTTTCTTTTCTCTATGCTTTTATAAGAGTGCTATTATTCCACAAAGTGCTCCCTGAATGGCAGGAAATTGCTGGTGAGACAAGAGGAATTTCACTGTTCCAGGACTGTGCTGGTGGGTTATTTGCTGCATGGATGGGTCTGCCACAGTCCTCTCCTGGAAAGCCCTCTGCCGCCGTGCTGACCGCTGCACCTATCCCCACGGCATTCCCCGCAGCAGCCTGACGCACCCTCCCGACTCACTAACTACCCATTTGTCATCAGTTTACTCTCTACACATTTTCAAGCAGTCACAGAACTCAACACAAAGAGCTTATGTTCTCTCACCAGTACAGGAAGGGTTTGTTGGGTTTGGACAGTGGCTGTAATGAGAAATTTGGGGTATAGGTGCAGGGGCATGCCGTGTGCAGCCAGACAGCGAGCCTGCTCCGGTCCCTTTGCTGTACCCATTGACTGCACAGGCCCAGCGGGTGTACTGGGCAGAGGTTTTTCGTTTACTTTTTGCAGTTTAGTCCGACACGTGACAGCACTTGAAAGATGACTGCAGCTTTTTGCACTTTCTCCATTTTCTCTGCTCCTTCTGTGCTGGTGTCGGTATTTCAGCGTAGCTGGGTCATTCCAGCAAATGACCCGTGAGGTGCGCAGCCGTGCTGAATCCAGGACGGCAGCCTGGGGACTGAGCCGTTGCCGCTCCTGGGTGACGTGGCCCAAGCCTCAGAAGTCAGAGGTTCCTACATGTGGGTTTTGCTCAGCCTCTCATAGAGTTAAGATTGAACCACAGCGTTTTCCTCCAGATCTGAATATGATTCGAGTTCACCAGTACTCAGATCCGGCATTTAGTTTTCAGCTACCTCTGATTCTGGGGAAGCTTCCTTTCCTTTGCATTTTTCTGATCCAGGACGTTGCCAACCACAAACTCAGCTAAAATAAAGTTAATGATCCTGATGCTGTTGGAAGCAACCAATTCAGGGAAGCTGCCCAGCAAATAGTGTGGTATCAGTGCATTGCTTCTGAGTCTTTTAGCAGTTGCCCATCTGTTGATGATACACTCTCTGACACAGTAAACCAAATGAGGAGGCTGTAAAGAACACTAAATATAGAGGATTTTCCGCTTGCTTGCCACTTACAACAGCATAGGTGACTCAAATCACAAAGCCTAGGATGGGAAAACTCCAGTTTGGGCTTAAATGGCTCCCAGTTTTTGCTGGGAACCTCTGCACGGCACAGCGTGGAATGGAAGCTATTTTAGACAGACTGCCGTACCTTCCAGAGCTAAATAACCAGTGCAAAGTGCAGTACAAATTGCTTTCAGTATTTGAACTGGCTCATTCGGACCCAGCATGGGGATTTCTGTACAGCACTGTGCTGTACAGCTTTCACCCAGTAAAGCCGGGACATGATAGCTGAATCTCAGAGCCGCTATACCACGGTAGTAGTATAATGTCAGCGTCTGAAAACGTTTCCTTCCTTAAAAAATGGTGATAATTGAGGCTGCTTTTTCTTTCCTTTACCTTCTCCAGTGGACTTTTCTGTGAAACTCCTCCACCAATGGTTCTTCTGCAGACGAGCCCATGTGATAACTACGAGTGCCAGAATGGGGCCCAGTGCATCGTCGTGCACCATGAGCCCGTCTGCCGCTGCCTTGCTGGCTTTGCTGGGCAGAAATGCGAGAAGCTCATCACAGTCAACTTTGTTGGGAAGGATTCCTATGTGGAGCTGCCATCAGCCAAAATTCGCCCTCAGGCAAACATCTCCCTCCAGGTATGTCACACAGAACATCAGTTGCCAGCCCAGTGCTCTTCTAAGCAATAATACATATACGTGTATGTATTTTTTCATTCTGAAGGAACAGGGTCTATTGGCCAAGATGCCGACAAAGTTAGAGTCAGCTTGTGAGCCAGCTATCTGCTCTAAAATTACTGAAGTTTAAGGAGCAGCTAAGGCATGGCTCTACCTTCGTGGACGCATATCCCGCCTCCAGAATCTCACCACTCTCTTATTCCCAGACTGGCAATGGGACTAGAGCTGGTTCAGGAAACCTCCCTGTCTTCTTACTGATTTGCAGCATTGTGTTTCATCCTGTAGTATCTAGAGCTTCATATTAGAACACTTATTAAAAGAGGCTGCTCTAAATGGCCTTTCCAGACAATATTTTGCTTACTCTTTTACTGTGCATGTTCAGTAGATAAAAGGCCTGGGATTTTGTTACAGTCCTGTAGTTGCACCTAAATTTGTTTTGAGGTCTAAGGTTCAGAAGACAATGGAAAATAGATACCAAGGGTGCCACGCCACTGCTCTCATCTTTGTGGTTGTGAATCAAAGGTATTTTGGATACTTAGTCCAATATGACATTTAAGTGATTTGGAAGTTATTTCCAAACACGATCTAGTAAGCATTAAACTGTTCTTTTTTTCCCCCTAATATCCCAAAGTAAATGAGGGAATCATTTCTCGCTGTATATGTTTTCTAATAAATGGGATGTGCGGAGCACATACATAACATGATACATCTCTTTCTTAGGCCACTGATTGTTAATCTGGACTATTTCTACACTAGGTTCACCCTGCAAATGAAGCATAACATTTTAAAAGATGTGAGAAGAAAAATCATCCCTGCATGTTTATTTTATTGCATTTATTTTCTCAGTTTGAAAAGATTGTATTCCACAGTTGGAAATCATATTGTAGACTTACTTGATGGAGTTTGGTTGTAATTAAAATACCAATGTCAAGACATGGGAAAGAGGACTGAATTTCCACATTAGGAATAGATTTTTGAAGGGTGGTTCCTGCAAAGTTTATTCTAATGAAAAAATTCCATAATTAATATTTATCTTTTCTTTAATAGGTCGAGTATACAGTTCATATGAAAATGAAGCTGATTCATTTATACTTGAAATTCCAGCTTTTCTTCAAAATCCCCTTTTATTTAATATCACAAAAAAGATTCTAAAATATGGGCACTCTAGAATATGGCTCCCTGAAGGCTCCAAATGCTATAGGTCAACTGTAAAGCTGAATATCTGGACATTGTCTTCTTAAGTGTACAAAACACATTACATCAGCCATAGCTTGAAGAATAAAACTGATTATCTCAGAAAGCACATGCAGATGACGTTCTCACTGCTTGTTTCCCAGGCTGAATATTATTCTTGCATCCAGTAATTAATCACTAGTGAATTAAAATTAGAATACAACATTGATTATTAAGAACAGATAAAGGAAATCTTATTAAAAAGTGCTCAAGAAAAAAAAATCTTTTAGGGGCAAAAGGATAGTATTTCAATATATATAAATGCAAACAGATTTTTAAATTTACTGTTTAGTTTTGGCATTTAACAGCCATTATAAAAAAATAAGCAAGAAATCTCAAGAAATATGCACTGTGAAAATAACAGGCAGGTTGTATCCAAAAATCCCATTTTGACTCTTTTTTTTTCTTTTTCTTTTGTACCATAGGGATATTTGAGAGCTGGAGACTGGGAAAGCAGAGTTCTTGCTTTTTGATTGAGCGTTCAAATTTTCCTTTCTTGATTTACATCAAAGCTAGAGGGACGAGGGCTACTCTATTCTTCCAGACTCTCTAAATGTCCCATCCGAAATCGGCATGACTCGCTAGTAACTTGGATTCAGTGAATAACTCGTGGTTATGCTAGATGTGGGGACAGGTCCTGCTTTCCTTCTTTGTGTTCATAGAAAGTTGTGAACAGAGCAGTGCCTGCTGAAATCTGTTTGCTCGTAATTGTGACACACTCCTCCTACTGCCAGAGCGGATTTTCTAAACCTCCACTTCAAGCTGGGGTAGTAGCTGAGAAATAAATTCACGCGTGGCCAAAAATACAGCAACAGTCTATTGAAGGGATCCAATAAATTGCAGCTCTCACCTCCTGAGAACTAGTTCTCATCTGAAACAAAGGAGATCCCTTAGAGGGAGGCCAACCTGTTTGTGTATGAGCCCGCGCAATGTCACCGAGGCCTTTTTGTGTCTCATGGCTCTTGCTCTCTTTGTTGCTCATATATATGATTTATTAAATCATATTTGAATTGCATATATGATTTTGGTATGATTTTTGGTATAGGTTTATATCTTTTAAAATCATTCTCAAGCAGCCTCACCTGGTTGTTAATGTTTCACAGGTAGCAACGGACAAGGACAATGGCATCCTATTATACAAAGGAGACAATGATCCTTTGGCTCTGGAGTTGTACCAAGGACACGTGAGGCTCATCTATGACACGCTGAATTCTCCCCCCACCACAGTATACAGGTAAATAGCTAAGCTTTGCCAAGACAGTTGATTTCAAAAAGAGGCGGAGAGGTAGGATTTTTCTAAGAAATGCGCATGGGAGAAGAACCTTTTATTTTACTTCACTGAATCTCTTTTATGTATGTAATTAGATAAAAAAAATCAGAATAAAGACTTTGCTAGAGGCTGCATGGTTAAAAATTGGCATTTATTGGCCATACCAGTGACACTGTCCTACTGTGGTTGCAGAAAAATGTTGTGTTCTGTTATCTACTGTAAAGATGTAGTTTCTGGTGAATGTTGTCCTTGAAATAGTTCCAAATAATCAGTTTCTATGATGTTGATATTTAGCATTAATTTACTGTACCAAGACAGAACAGTGACTGTGCAACTGCAGGATTAGGCTGTGTCGAATAGGAGAAGGGCTGAATTCCTCTACAGGGTTTTAGGACTCTTACCTGTATCAGCAGTAACTACACAAACCATGAAAAAGCACAAATTACAGAGGTAAATTGTAGGACAATTTGACCTTCAGACACTTGACTTTTCGGGATACCAAACCCACAAGTTTATTTGTTAGTCACGAGAAAGAAAAGCAGATGTAAAAGTGAAACCCATGCGCAGAGGCATTTCCCTAGGAGAGAGAGATGTGCTGCTCCTGTCTTCCACTGCTCCTTTAGCAGCCCTTTCCCTGGGGTTTACTCCCTTCTGATTATTTTTAAGCCCTGTTGCTCCAGTCTGTTCTGTGTAAACGTGCAGTTGGGACCACACAGAGCCCTTTCGGGTTGAGTGCGGTTTAATGGCACTGTGTGTGCAGAAGAGCTGGATTTCCCAGCCCGCCTCACTCTTTAAGGAAGAGCATCCTATTAGAGCAAGCGAAAGGATGCCACCAAGTATCACGAGCCAGGTCTTGTACTTCTGGAAAGTCTTCTCAGCACTTGACAAAACTTGAGTCCTCCAGGAGCATGGAAGCTGTGCAGAGCTTTCTTTGGGGGGAATGGCAACTTCTTTAAGAAAATGAGAAAATTCTTTCTGTGTAAAAGCAGATTGGCTAATACCACCGCAGGGATGCCAACAGGAAGAGCAAAGGCTTGTCCACTGTAGGAATGAAGAAAGTAGTTTGTTAGTGATTTTCACCAGCTGGATAGGTGTGAAAACTTTCTCTGTGTGTGGCTGCTAATCCTAATTGACTTTAGAGCAAAGCTGAAGCTGTTAAACAGTTTTATGCCACTAATTAGAACATAGGGAAAAGCTCATTACGTGTGGGCAGCACGAGGGGTGACAGATCGGTGTGGATGCTTGCTCTCTGTTGTCAAGGGCAGAGCGGTGTGGTGACAAGAGCTGCTGCCACCATCACGGCACCACTTTATGGATCTGCTGCCTTCTGGCAGAGTTGCCAGAGATGGCGAGCAGCAGTGCCCTCGTTATTCCTGCGCCCTTCATATTGATCAAGGAGGAGGTCTCCATTCAGACTGACACCTCATTACCATAAGATGAATGGTCTGTTCACTACGGTTTGTACTGTGCGATCTGTTGAGATGGGAAAGAAGCTGCTTAATACGATGCCCTTTCTGAAATGTCACTCTAGTCTTTTATTAGTTTAAGGAGTGGAGCAAAATGGGATTAGCATGGAGCTTGATGGGAAAAGATTAGGTTGATTGAGAAAAACTGCAGCTAAAGAATGTCAAAAAGGGCCTCTAAATAGATTAAAAGACTTGTTTTGCTTAAGGGCTGAGGAAGGGGGAGGAAACCTGCTTCTCTCCTTACAATCATAGGATTTAAGGGTAGAAGGCATGAGTGGATCTGGTTTGACCTCCCTATGTAGCCTCTTTGACTTTTAGCTAAGGCGTACGCTCTGTTTGGCTAACACATGAGTTCCAGCTTGGCTCCGAGTTTTGACAGGGAAACACCAAATAATGGCAAATCCTGCATTTCCTGTAGTAGCTTGGACAACGGTCAATCATTTCCATTGTTCAGGCATTGGCCGTAATGTCTATGTTGTGTTGCTAATACCTTCTGGATGTTTTAGAGGCTTTCTCCAGGGAAATGAAAGTCATTTTATACCTGGTACTGGCTCCCATGAGTTTATCTGTACTATTAATCACGTTGTCTCCTAACTTTCATTTTGATGAAATGAATAGCTGATACGGTGTGATGAATTTTACTTAAACCTTAAGAATTTGGGGAACTCTTTTCTGCAACTTCTAAGATTTTTCATTTTTCATTAAAAATAAGGTTACTAGGAGAACCTGAAACATTAAAATCTTAGCATTACCATTGGTAAAACAGTTTGCCTTCCCCGTCGCCTCCTTGCTGTGTTGTTTAGAAGCCTCATTTAAATCTCAATCTCAGCAAAAGTGGACTGTTTGCCTTTGAGAAGCTCTGTTGAAAGACTGTTAGATTAATCTTCACGGGCAATACCAGGTGCTGCTGTCCTCCCAAGGGGTGCACTTCTCAGAAGAGAGGAGCAGTTCTTTGGCTCTTGGTTTTCCTCAGAAGAGTCTGCCAAAAGAGGAAGAGGCCTTAAAATACTGCCTGATGGGAGCTGTGCCAGCTACGGTGCAGGGAATCTGTAAGTGACCTAGGCCTGTGCTGTAGCTGAGATGTTTTGCTGGCTATTTCAGGTACTCCCGTGGTGGGATGTGGGAAGTCATTGGCAAGCCACATTATCTGTAATTTTTCTTGAGACTCTCCGTGATAAGATTTATTAATAGTACTTAAGAACAGTAAAATTAGTGAAGTGCTTGGCTAATACAGGTAATATCCTGTAGGGATAAGATAAAACCTGTTGTCAGCCAGCCAGCAGCGAGTAAGGCATACTTCCCGGTGGTGGTCAGTGGCATTCAGCAGAAGGGTGCCGGAAGGATGAAGTTACACGGCGTGTTACATTGCAAAACTCTCCCCAAGCTCCTTCGTATACAGCCAGGAGGAAGGTTTGTGCCAGACTCGTGGTGTCTGGGCTCTGAACCTGCTGTTGTGGTGTCTTCCGTGGGTGGCCTCGCTTTGCAGCACCGCGCAGGAGACTGGGGGCAGGGCCGTGGTGTGGGAGCGGGTTGTAGGCATGCCGGCAAAAAGCAGTTCATTTTATCTACTCTGTGAAGGCAGGTTGTCTCTGGCTATTGGAGTGGACCTGTTCCTGTATCTTAGTTGCTACTTTGGGCAGGTTTAAGTAGAACTGCAGTACAAAGTTAGTCTGGAAAAGCTCAGGATTAACTCGCTGTACGTTCAGATTTGCTTTACATGTATTCGTTCCTATGGTATGTTTGGATAGAAAGGTTAAAGTTGACATTGGACTTTTCTTTCATTCTAGTCACATAAAGGTCAACAAATGTCCAATGGAAAAGAGTACCTAAAATACATTGTCATTTATCATCAGGTTAGGAAGAAATACAAGTTAATGCACGAATACGCAATGATTGAACTCGCCCTTTAAAAAGAAAAGCTGACTGGTCTGTTATTGGAACTCCCCCCTTGTAAGCTGCAAAATAATGGTTTCCTGGACGTCACAGTCAACATCTTACAGAAGATCCATTTTTGAAGTGGGATTCCTATTCGTTGTTTCTTTTATTCTACTTAATTATTCCACAGATGCACAAGTGAGAACAGAAATCTGTTCCTGAGTGCTTTATTGACCTCCTGGTTTCTGCACCAGTGAGAGTTACTCTTCCATGCCATGACAGTACTTAGTGCTGAGACAACAGTGAGTTCTTCAAATAAAGTAAATCTTTTACACAGATACCCTACCTTAATTTAAAGATAACAACTGAAGAGGAATGTGCTGCTTTTATTTACCAACATGCTCCAACTGTTAAAAGTTTGAATTAACAAAGAGCATGTAATTCTGTAGTTTCAGCATTCGGCCATTGACACTGGTGTCTGTTTAACTGTATTCTATAGGGAGAGTTTCCTATTTTCAGTCTTTTTTCCTACACGTGTTCCTTGAACCAGACATAAGACCTTACTTGTACTTTTTTTTTTCTGATGGGTTTTATGTAATAACACAGTCATATTGATTCCGATGCTAAATTAATCCTTCCCAATAAAAATGGAAAATAGCAATGTGACACAAACTACTGATGTAATTACCCCTGGAGTTCCCAGATTGCCATGTTGCATACAAACTGTCATATCTGGTAAAGAGCAAAATGCGGACATCATTGGTGTAAAATCATATATTTTCATGCAGGCTTCCTGACAGCAGTGAAAAAGGAGGCAGTTAGGAAAACGTAAGAATTAATCGTATTTGTCTTTCTGCAGAGCCTACACTCAAATTACATTATATTTCCTTTTTAAAAGTATCCTTGCATAATCTGTTTTCAAAAATGCTACATCATTAAAAATCATTCTTACAGATTGTGTCATGCAGTTCTCATGCTCCAGCTAATTCTTACACAGCATAGATGGATGTTCTTGCGGTTAAAGCAAAAGGCCTGAAATAAGGGAGCTTAAATTCTTACTGTATCTATCTGCCTCATATGTGATGACTGTGGGATGACACATTAAATCTGGTTCTCTGTGCACAAAAAGTATAGAAATGCACAAAACCCAGAAAGAAGCGTTCAGAAACGTGCCGCGGGTCTCCGGAGGGTGAGGTTCCTCCTCCCTTCTCCCTCCAGGCTGTGGAGCAGCACCAGGCTCTTAGCCCGGCAGCATCTCAAACCGCCCGTGCCGTCCCACGTCACCCAGCCTCTGCCCGAGGCGGCTGGAGCCCGGGGAGCCCACGCGGCTCCCGGTACTCGTCATCCACCAACAGGTCCTTGGCCGTGCCAGTCCTTACCGGAACTTGGTAGGACTCAAGGACTTTGGTCCTCTACTCAGATTTCATCGACTTTTCCTCCACTCTTCTGGTGCTGAGGTCGAACAGTTGCTTTGGTGATGGAAACACTTCCACATCTTCCAAAGATACAGGAGACGGGATTTTTGTGTAATTGCCTCTCTTTAGCTGCGATTGCTTACCTGCAAAAAAAAGCCTAGAAGGCTTCACCATTAATTCTTTGCCTTCTAGGGAGGAATGTGCTGGAGGAGTGAGTGAAAGCATTAATTATTCTGAGGATCATTATTAGAGCTTGTCAAACCCAGTTTTTACCGAAAGTCTTTTTGCAGAGCTCACTGCACGACTGGTCCTTTTCTTCCTAATACTTTCACAGTCTGCAGCTTCTGCTGTGCCTGTCCCTGGTGGGATTCCTGTTTGATACTTCTGGATGGTCTCTAAATAGACTGTTTTTCAGAGATTTCTATGAGACGTCACTGAGCTCTTAACAATTCTGCATATTTGCAATTCATTTTATTCTCTCTATCACACACACTTATTTTTTCAGGTACTCCTTAGGGATTTTGCATCAAATAAAAATGAAAGAAACCAGTATTAATCTCTGACCTGCACAGTAAAAGTTGTAAAATTTGAATGTACTTATACATCTTGCATGAGCCAAGGCAAAGGACAGATGAATTATTTTCTGCCTTTGTAAGGGGCTCTGGTGTATTTAAAGGGGACAAAAAAAAAAAGTGCGTGAGTTCTTGCCAAACTACAAACATTGCTTTTCCCTATTTTTTTCTTGGATTTTTGTGTAGTAGGACAGTGAAAATGTAAGGCCAAGACCTTAAAATACCATCTAACTTTTATCATTAGCTTCAGAATCAAATATTTGCTTTCATGAAATTCATAAACTTTCTTCTGCTGAGATGAAGCTTAAGAAGGGTAAAGTTTTGTCCTTCAGGCTGCCTGAGGACTTAGCAGGCAAAATCTTGTTAAGCCAAATCACGTTTTTTTCTCTGTAAATCTCTTCAGTGTCTCCTGCAAGAGTGATAGTTTCTCATCTCTCCTCTCACCTCCACCCAGCTCATTCTCTTCAGCGGAATATCTGAGTCCCCAGAAACACTGTGCTGCAGACCCACAGCCTTATTTCTAACCTCACACGTGTGTGTAAGGTGTTTCGGAGTGGGATGTTTTATCAGAAGGCAGAACCTTTCACAAAGCAAGTCGACGCTGGCGTGTCCGTGTAGCAGGCCTGGGAAGTTAGGAATAGATCATCTGAAGCCACTTGCCCTGCGGTAGTGACAGAAATAGAAGTCGCATTCTCTGAGTCCCAGGTCACCTTCTTCAGGGCCCAAAATCTGGGGCCATCGGTCTAAGTTACGCTCAGATGTCCCCTGTCAGCAGCGGCTGGGCTGCACCAGTACACCCAGGCGCTCCCAGCGTGCCTGAGCTGCCAACTTGCCCGAAGACTCACGACCGAGGCAGGCACATGCTCGGTTTTGTCTTCCCCTCAGCACTCACCACTGAACTTTGGAGAACTTAGGCCACAGCCTGTGAAAGCAATAATCTCAGTAGCTGCTCCTCTGCCACAAAGGGTTTCATGCCATTTTAACCCATTCTTTGAATTAACTCGTATTACGACCATTTGAACTCAAAGCAGAGATGTTATTTGTATCCCTTTGATTAGGAATTGGCCATCGACACCATCACTGTCACCTTTATCACTGCTTTTTTAAAAAATCGGAGTGCTGCTGCAGACCCAAATCAACTTCAAGCAAGTGGCAGAAGACAGTCCTCCTCTTCCCAAACCACTTTTTAAGCAGACTGTGCTGGCTTTAATGCATAGACAACATACAAGCAAATTGTCAGTAGTCTGCGTATTATGTGAGCAAACTGGTTTGATGTTGTTTTCTAAACCAGACACCCGTAAGCTGGTCTGCACCCTGTTACTTTAGTCACTGCGTACCCGTCCTCTGCACGGCTCCTCCTCTGCCGGGGCAGCTCTCTCCCAGCTCAAGGGGCAGCAGGGAAGCCGCAGCAGATGTGCTGTGTCCATCCCCGCTAGGTGCTTTGTTGATCAGCAGCCTTTTAGGAAGAATTATGCAAAACAGCAGAGTGCAGAGCACACAGGTACATGTAATTTTAGTACAATAACATTATAATGCTGATTTCTTTCAGCGCAAAATAATAAAATTGTAGTGAAGTCAGCAAGATGCCAATATTAATCCCAAGAAGAAATGGGAGGTGATGAGATAGAGATAGTTCATAGCTAAACAAAAGCCGGGGGTGGGGGGAACACCCAAAATTAATCAATGTATTAAAATTCTCTGAGTTTGGCCTCTAGTCAGAGTCTAACTTCACAGCATACTGACCCCATGCAGCTCCTCTCTCTCCTGACTGCGTTGGACACTTCAGAGGATTACACCTAAAGATGGAAAGCAAATCCTTCACAGTTATGACATTTTACTTTGCAGTGGGGAGTGTTAACCATTCAGTTAATACCATTAAGTATTGTCACGAGCATCAAGAGGGAAAATGTTTGCTCTTGGAAGTTTGCTGAACTCTGGACGTAGCTCAGCGCCTTGCAGGTACTTGCTGGTTTTCATGTTCAAAGTAGCCTTGGGTTTATGTAAAAATTAATGGTGAAGCCAAAAGTTGTTCTCTACAGTGATTTGACTATGACTAAAAATAATATAGCTCTATCATCAAAAGAAAATTGTGGTTGAAAATGCAGAAACTCACATTATAAATGAAGGTTTTCCCCTGTTTGTTAAAGTCCGCAGCTGGGTTGAGTTTTAGCCAGTTCAGTTCAAGCCTTAAAACTGCCCAGCCAAACCAAAAGTAATCGTGAAATAAGAACTATTTCTTCCACCCCAGCAGATAACCTGATTTAGTCATTAGTCTGTAACATGGCCTCACTGCTTCTTCTAGTGAGAGCATCAGTGACACCGTGAGAGTGGTCCTGGCAGCTCCCGAGCCCTCATAAATTAGCGCTGATGGTAGTCCATGTTCTGCGCAGTCAGTTTGGTTTCTGCGTGTTGGAAACATGCGCTTGGGCTGAACTCTGTTTCCAGTGAGTAACTGGGAGAAAGGTGTGCAAGTGTATTTTAAAAGGTATTTTCTTGCTATATTGCAGGATGTTAGTCCAGCAGTATTTTGTCAAAGTTGGTTAATACTGATTGTATCAGAGGAAGATTGAAGTATTCTTGTAATAGACAATGGTGGAATAAGCTTAATCATAGTCAAAATGACTTTATAAACTTCCTATGCACTAATGACTGGCTCATGTCTTGAATTGTGAGGTTTTTGCCTTACAACAACATGTAGCAAGCTAATATGTTTATTTTTTTCTGCCTGTAAATTTCTTGTAAACATGATGACTAACATAAAGTTTAGATGTTTACCATGTGTAATAGATTTATATCCCATTTATACCAAGCGCCAGGCTCTGGATTCAATAGATAGAGTCTCTGTCAGAAGTGCGTGCAGAACTGGCACTGAGGGTGATCACAGAGGTGCGGCATGGTTCTGTGCACAGTTATTTCAGTGCTTCTTCCCAGTATAGAGATGTGACCCACAGCTCAGCATTTGCCAGCATGTCCCAGTGCTGCTGGAAAAGGTGGGTATGGCAGCTGCTATTCTGGTTGTCAAATAGCAATGGATTTTGTTTATTTTTGTGGAAGGAGAGCCGTACAGCTCTAGGTTTGTTGCCACAGATGAGGTGGAAACAATTTCATTTCCTGACCATGCATCAGGTTTCTAAATAAATACAGCTTTTTTGTTGTTGTTTGGGCTTAGCCTCCAATTTCAGATAAACCCCATCATTCTCTGGCATTCTATTTGGAAGCCCTTTTAATTGTGTTCTGCAGTGGCCCTGCTCCCCACTGCTAAATGGCAGATACCTTCATATTCTCCAGACCTGAAAAGGGAGTAGAAGGTGTAAAGTATTCCCCCCCGCTCCCCCCCCGATGAAATGACTCTGTGAGGACACTTGATGGATTTCCTCATCACAACCTGAGATTCGATAGCCACTTGAATGGCAGAGGTGTTTGCAGTAGCGTTTGATAGCGGTGCTAAAAAACAAACCCAAGCACCCTGTTCTGTTCCGAGTCTTGGGGGGGCCGTGCCGCAGCACGTCATCCGTGTGCCGCACAACTGGACACGTGCAGCGCCCGCTCCGTGCCAGGG
Source organism: Aviceda cuculoides (assembly GCA_035590195.1). Classification (NCBI taxonomy): domain Eukaryota; kingdom Metazoa; phylum Chordata; class Aves; order Accipitriformes; family Accipitridae; genus Aviceda; species Aviceda cuculoides. The sequence continues at coordinate 4,668,295 of JAVJGG010000043.1, forward strand.
GACGTGGCACCCAGTGCTGGCACTGGTCCTGCCGCCGGGCCAGGGCCGGCCGCCTTCTCTGCTGTTTGCAGTGTCGTTTTGTTTTTTTTTTAAGGATAACTGATTTAATGAGTCCCAGTAGCACTGCAGAATCTGTATGTGATTGTTTTTATGCTCTGTATGTACTGGATTTGTTATTTTATATGATGCATGTTACAGTAAAGACACCGAGATGCAATAGCTCATTGCACCGCCATACGCTGTGTGCCGTGATGTGCAGACTGGTTCTGGTGGAGTAAGATGGGAAGGCAGCAACACTGTAATCTGTCATTCAGGAGAGGCCTTGGCCCTGAAGAGTTCATTCAAGCTATTTTTACTGCTATTATGCTTGCGTTTAACAAATTCTCAGTTAGCAGAATGAAGTATTCAGCTCTGCAGAGACATGGTGATGCTGCAGGAGATCAGCGCAGCTTCGGCTCCCCGGCAGTGGGGTTGGAGGGAGGTACCCGACCTCTTGCCCGTGTCAGGGACACTGTGAGAATTCACTGCAAACAAGGAGTGTTTACCCTGGCCATGAATCTGACCTTTTTATGAATAATCTAGGGAAAGGGGTCAGGATTGTGTTAATTGCATGTTGCAGGGGTATAAAAAAAGCTCCTTGCTTTTCCCTTAGAAGGGCTGTAATACAATAACTTTCACTGTTGGCAGGGGTGCTGCAGGAATTGAATTATGACTGGAAATTAGATATGCATAGCCTGCCCAAACGATCATTAAGGGAGATACGGTAATCAGCTGCCAGTGTTTAAGGGCTGTAAACACCAAGAAGAGAAAGATGGGGGGTTTGGGTGGTCTACAGAGTTGTAAGTAGGAGAAAAGGTATAAACCCAAGCAAATGAAAGCAGAGGTATCAAGGAAAAAAATCTTACAGTCGAGTGCTCTCAGCCTAGGAGACCTAACGCTCGAGTCATGTAAAACAGGACTGAACATAACAAAAGAGAGTATATTTTAAGCTGAAAATGAACTCGAGTGCTACAGTATATGTCTTTCACCTCTTACTTCCCTAGTCTTGTGTTTCATTAGCATTTTTCATACTTTTTTCTCAACATGTGTTTTTTATTTGGCTTCTGAAGATGATAGTGCCTGAAGTGATGTGTTATTGTAGAGGTAGCCCAAACACTACTCCAATTATGATTTTGCCTTTGTTGCCATGGAGAAGTTTAAATCTGTTTTAGGCCAAGGACTGATTATAACTGGAACGAAGGGCAGGAGGTAACTGTAGCCTGGAAAGGTGAAAAACCATCACCACTGATACCTGAAGTCAGCCTGGCACAGTGTGAGTTTCACAGCTCCCAAATTGCTAACGTCTCAATGCAGTTCACTGCAGCTCTCGCCTTGTGTTTCTTGATTTTGGTACCTCTTCCCTGGTGCCTGCTCTTCCCATGTGTTGTAAGCTCCTTAAGCTCTTTTGGACATGTATTTCTGCTTACTCCTTTCTACTTTAAATGTTTTCAAAGATTATCTAAGTTCAGCGTTCCCCGTGGCCTTCACTCCCCGATCACTTACCATCCTTGTGTTTGCTTTGTTCCGTGCTTCAAATGAGGCATGTCCCCATTAAGACAGAGGTCAGGAAAATCTGGAGACTGTAGCTAATGACTTGATGTTGCCATTTGCATAATTGATGGTTATACATTTCCTCAGTGACAGGGTTTGCTCTGATACTTAAAGCTATTTCTGGTTTTGACTCCCCTGCCCTGCTGTTCTCTGCTGTCTACACTAAAGGTGTATTACATGTCAGTGAAAAAAACTAACCCCAAAGCCCAAATTTTACAAGTTCAAATTGAATGCTTTAATCCTTTAAGGCATTTCTGTTCACTGGCATATTTGCAGTGGCTCAGCTCTAAATCTCTCATGGGTATTAGAGCAAGGGGAGTCAGTGTTTATAACATCTGTGTGTGCTTGGGGCTGGAGTAGAGGGGAAAGAAAATACACAAGGGAGAAGAGAAATAGATAAAAAACGAGAGGGGAAATGAGTTCTTTTATATATTCCCTGGGGGTTCATGTTTAATACACATCCCTTTCCCTTAATTTCTTTGTGTTCTGGAGTCTAAGACCCCAGCAGAGGCCGTGTCCATGGCCTGTATGCAGTGCCCTGCACAATGGGTCCATCGGCTCATCTTGCTGGAATTGCTCTGACAGATCAGGCCGGCTCCCTGCGACGTGAAATTTCAGTGACACTTTTATAGAGCCCTCTCTAGTGGCAGCTCCGAGCTTCCCACCTGGGCACAGAGGGAGCAGACGGTGCTGGACCCAGGGCCTTCTCCTGAGCTTTGGAAGCTGGGCTCTCCTCACGTGCCCGGTATTTTCCTCTTTCTTTTTTTCGCCAAATCGGATCAGGTGCCATGGCCAGCTCTCAGTGGGGGGTAACCTTGATGAAAGCAATGTAATAGATTGTGCAGGACGTGTAACCTGGGCTATGAAAAGACGAGTGTCACGGAGAAGAGAAATGTAAGGGGTGCTGCTGGTTAAGGAGCAGCAAGTGTGTCCCCTTTGCTGGGGAGGCAGGGCACTGCAGGACAGCAGCTACCCCTCGTCAGCACCGGGGGGGCTCCCGGGGCAGCCAGCTCCGACTGGGATCTGTTCACGGCACTGCTGATCCGGAGGAATCCTCCTGCCAACGCTCTGCAGTTGGCTGGGCATGGCTTCCTTTCCCTCGAGATACATACTTTAAAGGACCTGAAGTGATTACACTCAGAAGGGAACCCAAACATTTTCCCAGCATCAAGTTTGTAACGAGACTCAAGTGACGGTCCTGTGGAGACTGTGAATAGTCTGTGAAACGTCTGAGACGGGCCCTCACCGACTGCTGCTTGTAGGGCGAGAAACAGTTCCTGGGTCCTGAAGAATCTCTCTCTGCTACACAAAACTGGTCTTTCGATTCCTTTTACTGCTTACTTTTTAGCAAGTTTAATTATTAAATTCCTGAAAATCCTTGCTTACACTTCAAATGTTTACACTTCAAACATAATTCCTCCCTTTTTTTGATCAAGAACGTATATCAAACTACGTAACATCCAATGGTGCTGGAAGTTGGAAGCTGGCTAAAAACTCATGACGCTCTTTTTTAATAGCTTGGAAAAACCTCGGGAGCCAGGACTTGGTTTGCTAGTGCCCCCGAGAAAAGCAGTTGGCTCAAATCTAGCAGCCCCTTGGCTTCTTCCTTCAGGTCCTTTCCCCTCGCCCTGGCTTTGCTCAGACGTATCACGCTGATGTCACCACAAAGCACGAAAACCTTTGCGAAAAGGAAGGGGTTGGCAAACGTCAAGTCGGCCGCCGGCTGCCCGAGGCGGCGAGACCTGCAGCGGTAAAAGCAGCTCTGAGCAGCCGGCCAAAGTAAACCTGCCCCGTCAGCTTACGGAGGCTCCTGCGGGTCCCTGTCCCGAGCGGCCGAGGCGGTGAGCATCCCTCCGCGGCGGCGGCGGCGGAGGAGGAAGGCGGGGGGAAGGCGCGGGCCCGGCCCCGCCGTCCCGAGCGCGGCCGCCCGCTCC
>JAVJGG010000043.1:4695433-4707869 GCA_035590195.1 Aviceda cuculoides
CCTCCCTGGGCTGCAGGGGGACAGCCTGCCTCACCATGGTCTTCATCACCACGGGCTGCAGGGGAATCTCTGCTCCGCTGCCTGGAGCATCTCCTCCTCCTTCTGCACTGACCTGGGGGGCTGCAGGGTTGGTTCTCTTACATGTTCTCACACTCTCTCCGGCTGCTGTTTTCCTTCTGACCCAGGAACTTTTTCTTAAAAATGTTACCACAGAGGCGTTACCACTATCACTGATTGGCTCGGCCTTGGCCGGCAGCGGGTCCAACTCGGAGCCGGCTGGTGTTGGCTCTGTCGGACACAGGGAAAGCTTCCAGCAGCTTCTCACAGAAGCCACCCCTGTAACACCCCCCCCCCCCCCTACCAAAACCTTGCCACACAAAGCCAGTACGAAGGTACATACTAATAGTCTGAGGCAAATGTATGCAATTTATATTTAAGAGTGGGGATAAATGAGCATAAATCAGAACTTGTAAACTGCACAAATTAGCTTTATTAGCTTTATTCCAAGGTTTTTTGTCTAATTCCAACTATGTCACAGAGCTACAAATCATAAGAAATAGTTAATGGGGATACACAAACTAATACCTTGAACTGCTGTATAAAGATAAAATGGATTTAATTATTTTGGCTTCCTGTTATAGAGCAGAATTATGTTTTGGTGCCTTAACAGTGTGTTTACTTTGTCTTCACTATGAACTAATCAAGATGGTGAAAAACAGTTGCATGTTAGTCATTTGACTACAGGTTGAATTGTCATACTAGTTTTTGTAACAACTTGGATATGCGTATTCATCTAACATAATTAAGCACTTATTTAAGCACTATGTTAAGCACTAACACAATGAAATTTTCTTTGGTTCTTGCTCTCATATCATTAAGCTGGTGTTTAATGTTGCTTCCACTTAATGTTGGATTTATTTCAGTGAATGGGGAAAGTCAAACGATTTTCACTTTCTTACATTTGACTTGATTAAAATTCACAGCTCACTTCCAGTATTTAAGTCTTAAGCTAGTGTTATGCTGAGGTATATTGAGGTCTGAAGATGAAAGGAACATCTGTTATGTCTTACTGTCTTCGGCTTCTTTACAGTGCTGCCTTGTTGCATATGGATCAAGCAGCATTGTACAGGGCTATGAAGGCATTGAGTCTTCTCTACCAAATATAAGTATTTTTCATTTAATTTCACATTTAGTTGGGCTGTTTCTTTGGCTTAGTTACTGAAAATGCTCACTTAATTTGAAACACAAATGCTACTTCACTGTAAATTAAGTCCTTTAATTCTTGAGTGTTGCAGAGTTTTTCCTTTTCCCCATGTATGCTGTGTTTTAAATTTTGGAACCATGCTTTAATTGTGGATTGTTTGGGTTTGGGTTGTTTGGTTTTTTTTTTTCCTTGCTCAAGACAGTCTGTGCTTTCATAGCTTAATTTTTGAAAGCTGTGTTAAACACTGAAAAGACTTAATCCTTTGCTGTTTTTCTCTTCTTTTTAGAAAATAAACAGAGTTGTGTTTGTTGGCAATTTTTTACGTGTGAATACTTTGTCAATGAAGCTTCTTGCATATGCACTGGATTACTGGTCAAAAGGCCAGCTGAAGGCCTTGTTCCTAGAACATGAGGTATGCTGTGGTTCACTTGTCTCTATGTATTGTTTTACCATAAATCAAAAATGCATGTATTGAGTAGCTCTCATATGTGTGATATCCTGAGGCACCCAAGTACTCAGTAAGCATTGAAAATAAGAGGAGGTTTGTCATACTGTGTTGGTTCTCTGGGGACAGCTTTCTCTGCCAGGGAAGTACTTTGGTCACTTTGGGGTATCTCAGTTCATGCTCTAGATCTGTGGAGAGGGACAAGAAAATGTTAAGCTCTGCACTAAGGTTCAACAGTCTTCCCTTGGTTTTGGGGGGGAAACAATAGTAAGTATTGTATTTCAAAAGATTACAGAGAGATCTTAAGCATGGGCTTTTGAAATACTTACATTGTTCTCAACTGAGCTTGAGCAACATCCTGAAAGTTGAGACTGGTTTTAACAAGGACTGCTTTCATGCAACCATGGATAACACCTTAAAGTTAAAGTCATAGTGATTTTATGCTCTGAGACTACCCTGCTTTTGGGCAGCTTCTGCTATCTAGATCAGTATGTAATGCTGAGAGAGTTGACTTGTTTTGGTTAAAATATAGGCAACCAGTATTAATTACAGGTGCAGAAGTTGGCAGACTTGTAGCTTCTTGGCAGCGGGCTGGCAATTTTTGCCCTCAGTTTGTTGGTCTGCAAATGTTACAGCATTACATTTCCCCTTCAGTTGATTCTCACAACTTTTTTTCCTTTATGCTTATCCTGAGACTGACAGTAGTTTGTTTTGGTGCTGGTGTCTGCAGTAATAGCAGAATGGTTCCTTGTTAGTTCTACCCCCCTTCAGATTTTGCTTGGGTAAATTTTAAATTCTTGCATTTGGTCAAGTGTAGATTCCAAACACTTCTATATTTCATAGTTTTAGGGAGGGGGAACATCTCACTTCCCCAGAGGGGAAGAGTAATCCAATAGGAGAACGTGGTTCTTTGTATGCAGGTAAGTGTACAGTCCAAAAAATGGCGTGGAAGCTTGGACATAATTCTTAAAAAATGTGAGGTGCAGTTAGTTTAAGAAATTTTTGACTTGTACCTTAGGAAGAGTGTTGGCATGGATATTGAAGATCCTTTGACAACCAAGATATGCAGCTCCTCTAGGAAAAACAAACCAAACCTGATTTCTATGGTTTAGGAGTCACTGATACATGTCTTAGAAGTCCTGCAGTGTGTGTGTAGGCTTGGGGTGAAATCTAAAGTTAAGCTAGATGAGAAGGATAAAATGTTTGTTTTGCAAAGCTTTAAAAAAATTATTATGAAAGATTATATATTGAAAGTTTGTGGTGTTCTTTCTGTAGCATTGGTCCACCAGATGCGTTGTTGTCATTGAAATGTGAATAGTGCAGAATATAATACCCTACTTGAACCTGAAATACTTTTTTCTTTGTTTTGAACAGGGATACTTTGGAGCTGTTGGTGCTCTTCTTGGGCTGCCAAATTTCAGTTGAGGTACCAGATGTCACTACACTGAAGTATTTTCCACCTGAATGACACTTATGGCAATGGGAACTAAATCTGGGGAGGGGAGAAAAAAATAGCAGGCTTTTCTGTAACTGTTTTTAAGAAGTGATTAGCTACTGAATATTTCCATTATAAGGAAGGGGGTTTTCACTCTGGACCTTGAAAAGTGAACTTTTTGGGGATATCGTGTATGTTCCTTGGTACATGTAGCCAGTATTGAACTTCTAATATGCAATACATCCTCTGAAAACAAGCTTCCAGAAGAAGGAATGCCAAACCTTTAAGTGCTCAACGTGAAAATATTGCAAGTTTACTCCTGAGGCTTTAGGCCCATCAGTTTTGTGTATAATTGATGAGTGAAAAATTATTTTCATTAGTTATACTATATCATGACCACAATTTCCAATGTGTACTTACAGAAAACAACTTTAAAAACAGTAAGGTACTATCTACAAGATGAGGAAACTAAACAATTGCTTCCCACAGTAACAATAGTAATTATTTTATTTTTGTGTGATGGAAGTAATATGAATGCTTTGATTTTCAGTGGGAAGAATAGAAACACAAAAAATCAGCCAAAACAGCAGATTAAGCAGTTGATGTTTTGAAGGCTTTGTGAAGATACTCACTTGCCCTCTTCATTTATTTGAAGATGCAGCTGTTATTTTGGGAAGATCCCCTCTGTCTTTTGGTTGGATTTGGAAAATAATTTAATGATTAATGAAGGCAGGTTTGGGGGGTGGGCGGGTGTTTGGTTTTTTTCAGGACATGACTTCCAGAATGCCTTCTGGTTTGTTTTTTGTTTGTTTCTCTTATAAATTCTGATGTCATGCATCATTATTTGTAAAGGTACCACAAAGCCTTAGAGAACTGAAGAAATCATTGTAAAATAGGCTAAATATGGGACCTCATAATTGTGATGCTTTGGCTCAATTCTGTGGAGGTTTGGAAAATTTCTGCCCCATCCTACTAATTTGAAAATGTGTTTTCCCCTTAATTTTATAAGAGTTGATCAGAATCTAATTAGATGTTGAAAATGAAAGGTTGTTAACTTGCTTTTGGATTTGGAAGTTTGTTTTTGAAAGTTGAGGACAGCATCAGAGTTTGTATTGCAGCACCAAACGGACCAATATTTAGTGCACTTGCAGTATGGAATCATTAATCAAATTGTGGCCTTGGGATAAAATCCATACTCTGGAACTGATCTTTGGGTTTTTCTGTATACTTTTAAAATTTACAGTTGTGATTATTGTAATAAGTTTAGTCCTGAAGCCAGGACATGAGATCTTAAACTTCTAAGAATATTATACAGTCATTAGCTATGTGACTCTTTGTGGGCTCAAGAGCTACCCAATTTTATGATACCATTTTAATGTTAAATTTTTCCTATAAGTGCATGAGGAGCAACCAGACTGGAACACATTCATATCTGGGGTTTTAAGGTATTTTTAAAACTGCTCGAGTATTCCACAGCATGGCTGTGTTGTATTCACAGACACATCCACCTACTGTGTTAGAAACCTCTGTGTGCTATTTTCAGTCTTCTCTTTCTTTGCTTAAAATTCGAAGCCCCATACTAACATCATATGTTGTTTTTTTAATTTTCTGTGGTCCTTTAAGAGTACAGTAACTTAGAGTAGCCAATTCATTAAGCCCAATGCCAATCACAAATGCAGTTCCATTTAGTGTTGCTTTTCCTGGTACTCGTACTACATTTCCATTGTGCTTGCTCTGATGTTTCATTTTAGACGTTAAAAAAAACAAACAAAAGTTACAGTTCAACTGATCTAATGCTAAATCAGAGCACTTCAGAAAATAAGTGAGTATAGTTTTTATAGACCGTCTTTATAAATGCTGTATACTGTTCCTTTTAATTTACAATTGACTATAGAAAGTAACCTTTATTTGGTTACAGAACTTTGTAAAAACTTAATTTTCTGAATGTTTTGACAGCTTTCTGAAAATTTTGCAAACCAACTGTGTATTTTCCTTGCAAAATGAGGTACTTTAAGATGCATGCTACAGCTTGATTAGAAAGAGTTCTTTTAGACCGTATCTCTTGCTCCTTCACTTCTCATTTTGCGATACAGAAAGAGCTGCTCCTGAAGCAGTGGTTAGAGGTTACTTGTATATTTAATCAGAAGCACATGTAGAAGATGATTACGTAATGACCATGGTTAATTTAAACCATTTGAAGTTGATATGACCTAAGATACATTTTTAAAGTAAATTGTACAAAGTTACAGAATAAATTAATGGAGTAATTCTTGAATAGCTGTACTGTATAGAAACTACTGTGAGAATCAAAAAGTGTGCCCTACCTCTATTTTATTTCCCTTGAGCTTCTAAAACATTGGCTTCCTTTTGCTGGTTTTATCAGCACAATTCTTACTTATTACAAGAGCAACCAGGGAAGTTTTCAAGCCCTACTGTAAAACCCAGGCGTCCCGTATTTAAGCCACATCTTTGGTTTTCATCTCATTTTCTCTCAACTTAGAACTTGTTACTAGAGTCTCCAAAGATTGACTCTACGACCACATGAAATGCTAGGCATTACAGATAGTTGCAAGATAAGCCTTAAAGTCTTTTCATATAATTTCTGTTTTAAATAGGTTAAAAAGGCTTGTTTCTTTTATACAGATCACGGAAGTAACTTGCTTTTTCCTGATCTTCTCTGTTTTCACTTTCGCCCTTGCCATTTCTTTTCCTTTTCCTCAAAGCTCATTGAAGCAGCTTTAGAGTGAATTGATTCAATGTGATGTACTGCAGTAGAGAAAATTTGGGGATTTCTCAGGGCTACTTCTGTCTTCTCAACCGGAACCACTTCTCTAGAGGAAAGTTGTGTGCTATTTCCTCTTCTAAAGTAAAACATAAAGCTCATTTTGAATGTGTAATCATTTTCAGCTCAATCAGCCACGTGAGTGCCTTTTTAATTTTTTCATATAATGCCAATTTTGCTGGTACTGGGACTTTATCCATGAGGTTTCCTGACCAGTGTTGCTTACCAGAGAAATGGCAGATAATTTTATTGGCCATGGAGATGATCTCTTCAATCTAGTATAGCTAGAGATGCCAGGAAAACAGCATCAGGTTTCTGGCTTCCTATCCCTGTAGCCCTTAGCTTGGGGTAATGTTTCTGCATTTCTTGGTCTCATCCCTCCAGCTTGATCTTTTTAAGTATTACGCACAGTTTTATTCTATCAGTATCTCCCTAAAAATCATGTGGTTTTAGTCAGATAAGTACAGATTATTTATGGCCAAGGAGGTTCACTTTTAGATGAAGCTATTCCAGGTTGGTATGGCTATTAAAACTTAACCACTTTCACCTTTCTAGTTCTACGTAGGGTAACTCCAATTTGAACAAGAGGAGAACAACTTCTGCAATACATTTTGAGTATTTAGCAAGCTGGAGTGAACACATCCTCAGCGTTCTTTACTAAAGCTAGCAGAGGTTTAGGCATAAACACTTTTTCATTCTTTTTAGTAAAGCCTCAATAAATTTAACAGTTTGGAGAGAAGCAGCACTGGTATACTTTATTTGTCTTACAGTTTTGATTTTCAAAGGGTGTTCAGATGTCTGACCTGCCTTTTGAAGATCTTTCCCTCTCTCTACTGTTCTGCAAGCAAGCACCTGTGTGATTCTGCCAACACCTCCGTTCATAATTTGAGAGTTATGGTGTGGAAAGAATATGAGACCATCCTGTCCCACTTAATCTCAGCCTGTATATTAAGAACAAAAGTTCCTTTCTGGCTTCTCACAACAGATTCGGTTATATTCCTTCAGTAGTACTGAGATTACTACTTGCACTTGAGTTGTTGGTAGTATACATGCAAGGTGTCTATATTTCCTTTAAGGGTTGTAATACTAACTCTATGTCTCTATCCAGTATAGGTCTTCAGGAAGTACCTACTTCCAGATAAGTTGCAATAACTTCTCATTTTTAAATGTTTCAGAATAACAATGGGATTTTAATATTTGGAACTAATTAAAGTGTCTTATCTAGAGCAAATCTGTACTTCTTAAAGACTAGATGGTGTCTAATGCCTTCAGTCATTAACTTATGTTAATGCCTAAATTTACTTTCAACCTGTTTTTAATTATCACTTTCACTATTCACATTCTGGATAGTAGGTGGCTATAATCACAAGGAAACAGTTCAGTTTGAGTTCAGAAGAGAGATGAAGGTCAGTGCAGTTCTCTTGAGCTGGTTGTAGTCAGCTTTTTATCCTGAGTCCATCTGCGCACCTAACGAAACTAGTTCTTTCCCTTGTCAGTGTTTTCCTAGTGACAGGGCTTTCTACATCCTTTTTTTGGATTATGTAGGCTTAAGAAAACCTGTAATAATGTAACAGAGCTTTGCTTAGGTTAAAAAGTGAACAAAAATCTGTGGATCAGATTAGAAGTATTTGACCAAGACCTGTAGGTCATAGTGCAGAGCTAGGAACACGCTTGACATACAGTTACTGGTTTTAATTTTTCCATTTCCCGTTAACGCACAGTGATAGGGGGCAGGCTTACAATCATTGTGGACAAAATGGGTGAATTAAGTCCTCAATCATGACCATGGGAGATTTAAAAAGTATCACAGTATAGAGGGATCACTCCCTGCTTACGTTCTTTAAGTTTTACTGGTATATTCCAAAGTACATCACCAGTATTGTCATCTGTTGATAAAATTACTAATTCTTCGAGTTTAAAAAAAGTCTGCAGAAGCCTGTTTTATTAGTTTTGTTTACTTCACACATGTAAAGCATATTAAGTATTCTTAAAAACACACTTTCTGAAAACATCTCAAAAGATGCTGTAATATATCTGTAATTATTAATGTGCTAATGGAATATGTTTGAGCAGTCTAGGTTTGCATAACTGAGTGCCAAATCCTGCTCACTTTAGTTATTTGAGTAGATGATTTTCTTAAACGGGGACTGTTTTAAACTAATGAGCAAGATTTGGCCTCAAGGTCTTCTGCCTGGTAATGCTACTTTGCATATTCCTGCTGGTGCTAAATCATTTGTTGAAAATAAAGATTCTAAATAGAAACTGTAAATAAAATATTTATGGCCTGGTCCTTTTGACAGACTTAAAATTTATCATTTGCAAATATTTTTTGGCCCTATTTCAAATTTCCTTTTTTTTTTTTTTTTTTTTTTTTTTTTTATTATGTTGATTGTGTTTGTTAATGTGGCAAGTCATTGGCAGGTTTGGCTTCCTGTGCTGCTTTCTGTAAGGCCCATAACTTTCCCGTTGCGCGTTACGATACAGATGACTTTTCATTGCTGGATTTCAATGTTACCCTTCATATTGTTTTGTCATTGTAGCTGTTTAAGCAAATCATATCAAGTAGAACACGATTGGCATTTGTTTTCTGCTAAATCTTCAAGAGAATCAGCTGTTAGCGTAAGCATTTGGGGAAGTTGTTGAAAATGCAAAAATACCCATTTAAAATAATATTAAAAGCTAAATGTGTTAATTAGTCTTGCCTATAAAATAAACTGGAATATGGTATGTCAGTTGCTAATCTTCGCTATAAATTGCTAGCATTTCACAATTCTTCTAGCATCAATTTAAGAAGATTGTAAATACAAGCTTTGGGAGGAGGTATATTAGTTTCAGATTGTGCATTACAAAAGAATTTAATTATAAGACTAGTGAATTAGTATTTTGAGATGTATTAAATTACAACATCTAGAACATGAAAATTAGTGTGTTGATATTATAGAGATAGGACATAGAGGGCTTTTGATCATCTGCACTTTTTTACATTCCTGAGTGCTGACATTTTAACAAACAAGTATTTAATTTTCCATCTACTGTCTCATCATACGCAGGCCTTCTAACTACCAACTGCTGTCTTCAAATACTTGTTTCAGTAAGTAAAATAGACAGGCAAATTTATAAATTGTAAACTCTTGTAGGATGGAAGTTCTCTGAGGAGCCATTTGGTTAAGTTGCCTTATTCTATTACATTGCACTCATGTTATGTCTCCACTTTCTTGTTTACTGTTCAGACACTGAAGATGTGATGTAAAAATATGTGCTACAAATTTTTATTCGTAAATTACTGATTAATACCTTTGTGTCACCTGTTACTACAGCTCTTGTAAATGATACCTTTATGCCATCTGTAATACAGCTCTTGTAAATTGTTTAAATTATTTTTCTTTTTATAGATTCTCATTATTGAATGTACAGATTAGATCCCTTTATTATGTCACTGAGTCATGATTGGGGCGCTAATATGGCCAATGCTGTAATTCATCCCGTCAAAACTGTAAATAATTCTTTACTGCTTGTTTGCATGAATGAAGTTTGGGTTTCATTTACTTTGTCATAACCCAACTCCTCTGTGATGGGCCTACTTTTTACAGTTTATTTTCCTGGTTTTATTACCATTTGTTCTGTATGAATGTTGAAACAGTACTTTGTCTTTTCCTAATAAATAATTTGAGATTGTTCATTGTTTGCCTATATTTGGGGGTTTTGGGGGAGGAATTTCTGGGTGTGGGTTTTTTTCCTTTAGCATCATAAATTGCTGTGATACTTGATACTGGGCGGGTTGTGTAGCATTTTATCCTAAGGAAACATGACTGGTATGGTTTTCATGCTCTTTTCTTCCTCCTCTTTAATAAAAGCCTATATTTCACAGTTCTTAGATTCAGGCCCTCTTTTTAAAAACATTTGATGTCTTAAAGAATGTTAGTTTTGGAGTCGTGAAATAGAAAGCATGATGTGAAGCTACCATAAGTTTTTGCCTTCTGAATTAACTTGAGAGCACATGCTGATTCATGCACACAGGTGACTCAGAGTGATATTTTCCTGTTGAATAAAATACTTCATGTAAAACTGCACATTATATATAAACTGCAATTACTCCTTGGTTGGAGTTGTTCTTTGCTTGTGTTTTGGAAAAGCCAAATTACGTTTTCCCGAAGTTGTTCTGACTGGATGCCGAACGGGCAAGAAGCTGTCGGGAGTGAAGTCTGCGCCACAACAGCGTGCTGGCAGTGCACCTTGTGACAAGCTTGCTGTGTCAGAGACTGTTCTTCAGCATTCACTGTACAAATATTTTAGCCATCCAAACTACAAATCTTTGCTTGAAACTATCAAAAATTAAACCCTGAAACTTCCATTCTGTATTGTGTCTCCATCGAGTCTGGCAAGGAGGAGCTCTGCACCACAGTGATTCTTTTTACCTAGGGGAAGGGAGCTTGTAAGAAATACAAGTTCCTTTACAAGTGTATGGGGTGTTGATTTGTTCAGTTTTCTTTTTTCTTTTTTTTTTTTTTTGCATTTCAGCTGGGGTCCTTAACTGCTTTCTGGTGCAGTCTGTGTGCAAGCTCAGGGGCCGGGGCAAGATGTGTGAGCTTCATTGAGTTCTGTCTTATCTGTGGATCTGATTAAAAAAACCAAGTTTGTATGAAACACGTGACTCCTTACTGTAAGACTGTTCAGCCAGCTGTATTTGAATTTTTATCGGAGTCAGAAATACAAACCTCTAATTTAATAATCCTTATAGCTTCCCTCTTTTTAAAACTATAGATTAAAAATGAAGTTTGCTTTTTGTCCCAGAGTGAACCCCCCTGCTCCAAAGGCATTTCTGTCCATCAACAGGTGTTCAAAAACTATATCCACTTTCTGCCGTTTCAGGCTACAGTACGAAAAAGCAGTAGCAGTCACCTTGTGCACAGCGCATGGGAGGTACTGGGGTGGTTGACCCCGTTCCTGTTCCCAGTTCGGAGGGAGCAGACAGCACCGCTCATCACTGGGGACTCGGCGTGGACTGCTGCACCACGAGCATCGCTGCCTCGGGGACGTGCGTCTCTGTGTCCGCGGGCAGGAGGGGGAGAGAACTTCAATGCAACCTCTAAGTATGTAGTCGAGAGTTAATTTAGCAATGGTGGCTCTGTTGCAACCTTCCAGGGTCACGGGGCCGCTTGCCTGCAGGAGGCTGCGGTAGCTGTGGCTGGCCCAGACTGGTGGGCTGGTGGTGGGCCCTGGGTGGAGGAAGGGGAATGGTGAGAGTGGCTCCGTCACAGCAGGGTCATGAGCAGTTACAGAAGAAGCAGTAGCAACTTTCTGTAGGTAAAAATTTCTCTCCCAAGGACACAGCAAGGCTCTTCAGTTCCTGAAGGTGCCTTTTTGGGGAAGGACATAGAGCTGTGCCATATGGAAAGGAAATGTGTGCACTGAGAGTGCTTAACGTCTCAGAAACATGTTTGAGTTGATGAGGAAATGGCAATTTTTTAATGGGATAGATACCTCTGTGGTGTATGAACACTTTATCCTCTCAACCTTCTGGATTCTGTGAGCAGTGTTGACTGAGAGAAGCTTTTGGCCATGGTTTATTGCAGCATTCTGCACTGGTTTCCTTTACGTAATTATAAAGGAGATGCATGTATTTCTTTGCCCTAAAACAGCTTACACATTGAGCAATGACCAGAGGAAGCGTTCTAGCAGATATTTGCATGATGAAACCTGAAAGAAAGAGGGATCCAAAATGAGAGTGTATTTCAAACAGATAATAAAATACGTTCATCAACTGAAAGGGAAGAAATACAGTGAAGATTCATAGCCAAACTCCAGACTCTGCAAGTCTTGAAAGGTAAAGGGCCTGCAGCCCATGTGATTTTAAGGCAGAGTAAGCACCTAAGAAATTACTTGCAGATTAAATTTTGGGTAGTTTCTGTACTGCTTGTCATAGCCCTTTGAGTCTGACTGTTCAGCCAATTTTACATCTACCCTATTGTCCCTCTATTCATTCTGTATTTCACCAGTTTGGCTCTCAGTTAACTGTGAGAGATGATGCCAAAGGCCTTGCTGAAGTCGGGATAAACAACGTCCGATGCTCCCCTGTTAGCTGCAGAGCCGCTCAGCACAGAGAGCGATTGGGTCGGTCAGGCACGCTTTGCCCTTGGTAAAGCCATGCTGTTCCTAATCGCTGCCTTGTGTGCCTGGATGTACCTTCCAGTAAGACTTGGTCCGTAGCCCTCCTGGGCCCTGGGGTGAGGCTGGCCAGCCTGTAGGACCCCACGTACACCTTCCTGAGCATGGGTGTGACATTTGCCTTTCTTCTGCCACCAGGAACCTTCCTTGGTGGCCATGATCTGCCAGTGGTCAGCTCCATCCTCGCCCTTGGGCAGAGCCTGTCTGGTCCCACGGCATCGTGTGTGCCCAGCCAGCTCCAGGGCTCCTTAACTGTTTTCTCCCACTGGAGTGATGTATTGGGTTTGTGTGGCAAGGTTTTGGTAGTGGGTGGGGTTACAGGGGTGTCTTCTGTGAGAAGCTGCTGGAAGCTTCCCCTGTGTCCGACAGAGCCAACAGCAGCCGGCTCTGAGATGGACCCACCGC